>CM060447.1:14412714-14414642 GCA_030545235.1 Helianthus tuberosus | reverse complement strand
GTCGTGTACCTGCCCCTTACATACGCTGCGTAGAGGTCAATACGCAGCGTATAGGGCTAACCCTCTACGCTGCGTATTGACCTCTACGCAACGTATGTAAACCCTAAGTGTGTAGATAGCCTGCCAAAGTGTGCAAATAGAGAGGGCCACTAAGCATACATTGTTGGATGAAGAGTTTTGCTCACCCCTACTTGTTTCTTCTTGTCTGATCCAAATAAGAGTCCGTCAACCCTTGGATTAGCTCCGACCTCATTTAAGATTTAATCTCTTTGTAACATTATAAATATCTACCTAAATTATAGTAACTCTATGAAACGCAGTGATCACTTCATTTTCATAGGTGACAAATAACTTAATTATATTGAGTAATCATTTTCATGTCATATTAATTACAAGTAGTTTAGTTTAAAGTTATGTAACATACAACCAATTCAGCTCAAAATGTGTTATTTTTTTTAAATAGGAACTATGATATTAACCATGTGTTTATCGGTGATATACCATTCCCGGCCAGTTACCCTATCTAGCAATTTAAGTTAGATTGAAACTTACCGAGCATGACTTGGAGTGATTTTATGGACAACAAACTTACATCATATAACCATAAATAAAAACAGACATATATGCTTGTCTTCTTGATTACTTTTGTTTCTAGCAAAAATCTAAAACATAGTTTGAAAATTTATGGACGATCTATTGGGGAGTACATACGGCCGAACTCTTCAACGGTGAGATCTGAGAACTTAGTGAGTCCTAGCCTGTAGGTAGAATTGCCGGTGCTTTTCTATGGCACGCAGATTTTCTCTAAAATTCTAAAACCTCTTCTCCTTCTCTTCAGGGGTGTTGTACACTTTTTTATGTTTAATAATCCATGCCTCAAACATATCCTCCGCTTCATCAGCGTTGTGCCCACCAGAAGAATTAAAAGCTGCAAGTTCAAGAATCAAGATTATTTTGACACAACATGATTAGGATTTCAAAGAATCAAGATTATGTTGACTCAATCAAAACATGTTACTAAATTCACATTCTACTGACCCGTTCAACTATACACCGATCAAGATTATTCCTAACAGATTACACTTGACACAATGTGATTATCAAGAATCAGTATTACACGCAAGAGCAATTAGCTTGACTCTTACCACAATGTTCAAGACAAGATTACACTTGACAGAGTGTGGATTATTAGCAAGGAACAAGATAATTACACACAAAAGCAATTAGCTTGACACTTACCACACTGTTTATATCAAATTTACACACAAAAGCAATTAGGTTGACACTTACCACAATGTTTATAACAAGATTACACACAAAAGCAATTAGCTTGACACTTACGGTAATGTTTATAGCAAGATTACACACGACACTTATCAAGAATCAAGATTACACACAAAAAGCAATTAGCATGACACTACTCATACCAGAATGTAAATACCAATAATCAAGATTAGGGATCGATTTTCTAAACATTTAACACAATGTTTATATCACGTGAAGTTGATACCTCTCGACCGAATAGAATATATGTTCGGAGGGAAGCCAATTAATCTTCTCGAAGAATCGTCCTTCTTTTGTAATTTCTTCATGAAGTTGAGGAATCGAAGGGGAAGTGATGATTTGTTGCATAGCAAGGCAGCCATTGGGAAAGGAATAGCGAGTCGTTGTCTCCTCTACGTGCGTTGATTGATGAGTGAATGAACGCGGAATAGGATTTTTGGGGGTTCTTAAATTAACCAAAAGACTAAACTAGAAACTTGGAATGCACGAAAAACCTTTTTTCTTGAAACGGCTTTAATAATCTTCAACCTTATTTTCCTACATGTCAAATAATAATAACTTTAAAAATAAGAAAATATAATTTTAAACAAAAATTTAGATAAGGATAAACGTTTGCTTTTTTTTATATGGTGATTGAAATTATG
>CM060447.1:13835214-14407714 GCA_030545235.1 Helianthus tuberosus | reverse complement strand
TTAACCAATCCTAAATCAGACTCAGACAAAGACAGAGAACCGAGTATAAATGTTATCGAAGATTAAGCGGAAACTTGTATTTTTGTAAATTGTAGAATTTTTTTAATTTATAAAGTTTGTATCATTAAGCGGAAACGAGTTTTTAATTTTTATAATTCATAATTTTTGTATTATTTTTAGCTTTTCTAAATTATATTTGTAGTATTTATCAAATAATATTGTTTTCTATAAATAAACAAAGGAAAACACAAAAAAATAAAAAAAAATTGGAGCTTCGTATACGCTGCGTGGGGATCCCTATGCGGCGTATGAGAAGCAAATGACAAAACAGCCCCTGTGTTTGGCTTCGTATAGCCTCACAACAAGGGTAAAAAGGTAAAATGAGAAAATAAATATGCAGCGTATTGATCCATACGCAGCGTATGTAAAAGGTGGACAATTTCCCCCCAAATCAAAGTTTCAAAATATAAATATGTTAAATTAATTTTTTGCCCTTCTGTTAGGGCTATACGAGGCTGATTACAAGGGCGAAAAGTTCATTTTCTGACCTTTATATACGCTGCGTATGGCGCTCTACGCAGCGTATATAAAGGTCATGAGAATGACCTTTATACCCTTCTATCCATGCTTCGTATAGGCTCAACAGAAGGGTATAAAGGTTATTCTCATGACCTTTATATACGCTGCGTAGAGCGCCATACGCAGCGTATATAAAGGTCAGAAAATGACCTTTTTGCCCTTGTAATCAGCCTCGTATAGCCCTAACAGAAGGGGAAAATGGTAATTTCACAAGTCAAATGACCTTTTTTGACTTTTGTATACGCTTCGTAGGGACCTCTACGCTGCGTAGAGGTTCTGATTTAAATCAGGGAAACCCCTACGCAACTCTGTTCTTCCCTAAATTGCAAACACACACAATACAGAGACATACGAAGGCGACTACGTATACACGCGAATTCGAAGTATAAACCAGGTATTTACTCAAACTATTTAATTAATTTTGATTTTTTTAGTATTTTATCCGTAAATCAAGGGTGTATCTTAGGTAAATTAGGGTTTACAGTGAATTAGGGGTGTTTGTTTGATTGTTGTGTGAAGTTGGGGGGGGGGGGGGTATTGTTCTTGGTCGATTGATGTTCTTGTGTAAATTAGGGGTGTTTGTTTGATTGTTGTGTGAATTAGGGTTTACAGTGAATTAGGGGTCGTTTGATTGTTTGTTTGATTGTTGTGTCTAGTTGCTTTACATGTCTAGGAATCTGGTGCTCATTGCTCTCATTGTTCAAAACACCAAATAGTGGTGAACCAAACAGTAGTTTGTTTTTTTGTGTTTAGTTATAAGTTGGGCAGCCACAAACGGCTGCGTGATTGCAGCCGATAGGGTACAGTTTGCTGACCATACAAACATGGATGACACTTATATAAGAAGTAAAATTATTGATATTTATTCATCTGTATACTTATCATACACATGTGTACACAAGTGAAATAAAAAGGAAGCATGTAACAGGTATAGAGATATAAACTACCATTTGAACTAACTGACCCATTATCTAATTTGTGTAGCATGCAAGAAACAATAATAGTTTAAACGGCTGCAAACGGCAGCGAAATCGCAGCCGTTTGCGGCCGCATTTGCAGCCGTAAAGGGCGTTTAAACGGCTGCAAACGCAGCCGCAAACGGCTGCGATTTTGCTGTGGACCCCACGCAGCCCCCTCCCCCGCCCGAGGTTTCTTTTCGCATGGCTGGCCAGGCGCGTTCTATGTCACTTGCACAGTTTGTGGTGCATAGCGGTTTGTATACGGAGGCTGAGATCGCTACGGATCTTTATACGACGGTACGTTTAACACAAATTTTGTATTGTTATTATTATTATCTTAATATATAACATTTAAGATTTAATAAAAATTTAACGTTTAATAAACATTCATGTAAATAGGGGTTGGTAATGGTTGACAAACCCACGCTTTTAGGGTTTTGGGCTAAGATCGCGGACATCAATCATTGGGACCACCGACAATCCAAGGGGAGGGTTACGCTGATTAATGATCCGCTCTTCAGGTACGTTAGTTATTATTATTTTAATAATAGTTATTATTATTTAAATAGAAAATATTTTTTTAAACCTAAATTGTTTTTTTTTAAACATAATTTTTTTTAAACAAAATTTCTTTTTAAACAGATTTTTTTTAATTATTTAGTCGAAGTCGAACCGTAAGGCGCGTAGGTCTCTAACGAGCGTCAAAATAAGATCGTCGTTAAAATTCGTCGTTAAAATATATTTTAACGACGCTCTTATTTCGACGCTCGTTAGGGACCTACGCGGCTTACGGTTCGACATGGACTAAATAATAAAAATTAATTAATTTAACGACGATCTTAGTTTTGACGGTCGTACGGCGCGTACGGTCCTAACGAGCGTCGAAACTGAGTTCGTCGTTAAAATATATATTTTTTTATTATTTAGTCCAAGTCGAACCGTAAGGCGCGTAGGTCCCTAACGAGCGTCGACAGAAAACTGTTTTTTTTTAAATAGAAAATAATTTTTTTAAACTTAAATTGTTTTTTTTTAAACAGAAAACTGTTTTTTTTAAACAGAATTTTATTTTTAAACAGCTTTTTTTAAACATAATTTTTTTTAAACAGAAGTTTTTTTAATTATTTAGTCGAAGTCGAACCGTAAGGCGCGTAGGTCCCTAACGAGCGTCGAAACTAAGATCGTCGTTAAAATATAAAACTTGGATCTTAGTTTCGACGCTCGTTAGGGACCTACGCGCTTTACGGTTCGACTTCGACTAAATAATAAAAAAAATATTTAACGACGAACTTAGTTTCGACGTTCGTTAGGACCGTACGCGCCTTACGGACGACGTCGACGAATGAGCGTCGAATCTAAGTTCGTCGTCCGTAAGGCGCGTACGGTCCTAAGGAGCGTCGAAACTAAGTTCGTCGTTAAATTTTTTTTTTTATTATTTAGTCGAAGTCGAACCGTAAGGCGCGCAGGTCCCTAACGAGCGCCGAAACTAAGATCCAAGTTTTATATTTTAACGAAGATCTTAGTTTCGACGCTAGTTAGGGACCTACGCGCCTTACGGTTCGACTTCAACTAAATAATAAAAAAAATATAATTTAACGACGATCTTAGTTTTGACGCTCGTAAGGCGCGTACGGTCCTAACGAGCGTCGAAACTAAGTTCGTCATTAAAATATTTTTTTTATTTAGTCGAAGTCGAACCATAAGGTGCGTAGGTCTCTAACGAGCGTCGAAACTAAGTTCGTCTGCAGCCGTTTAAACGCCCTTTACGGCTGCGATTTCGCTGCCGTTTGCGGTTGCGTTTGCAGCCGTAAATAAGCGTTTAAACGACTGCAAACGCAGCCGCAAACGGCTGCCAAATCGCTGCCGTTGGGGATGCGTTTGCAGCCGTTTAAACGCCGGTTTACGGCTGCAAACGCAGCCCCAAACGGCTGCGAAATAGGGGCGTTTCTCATGTATATTTTTTTTATTATTTAATCGAAGTAGAACCGTAAGTCGAGTAGGTCCCTAACGAGCGTCGAAATAAGTTCGTCGTTAAAATATAAAACGACGAACTTAGTTTCGACGCTCGTTAGAGACCTACGCGCCTTACGGTTCGACTTCGACTAAATAATAAAAAAAATATTTTAACGACGAACTTAGTTTCGATGCTCGTTAGGACCGTACGCGCCTTAAGAGCGTCGAACTAAGATCGTCGTTAAATTATATTTTTTTTTATTATTTAGTCCATGTCGAACCGTAAGGCGCGTAGGTCCCTAACATTTTAATGACGAACTTATTTCGACGCTCGTTAGGGACCTACGCGCCTTACGGTTCGACATGGACTAAATAATAAAAAATATATAATTTAACGACGATCTTAGTTTCGACGCTCGTAAGGCGCGTAGGTCCGTTACGCGCGTCAAAATCCATAACGAGTCAAAAATATATTGTTTTTTTATCCTCATTTAGTCGATGTCGTCTGATTATTATTTACTGACTGGTTTCCATTTATGCAGGTATTTGCACAAAATGATTTCCACTTCGATCACTGCTCGAAACAAAAGCCGGGAGTGGTGTATGAGTGGTGACTTGTTTTTCTTATATTGCCTCTTATACAAGAGGCCGTGCGCTCTCGCCTACGGGTTGGCGTAGTACTTCACCTCCGCGCATCATCGACAGGAGCGCGGACTGCTATTCGGCGGCGCCTACGTGACCAGGATAGCCCTTTCGTTGGGCTATAATCCGGAGAATGACCGCGGCCGTGTAGGCCCGGCGACACAGCCGAAGCGGATGGGGATGAACACAGTAAACATAATGCACGTTACCAAAGACTTCCCATGCGGGAAGCGGTTAAAGAAACTGGACGGCACAATATACGAGCTTACATAGCTGCCGGAACATTTCCCTCCGGTATATCCCCCGCACGATACGGAGGCGCCGAAGCCGCATGAGCCGGCCGCCGTCATTCCGCAGCCACCACCGCCACGTGGACCACCCGGGGCGCCTCAGTTCCCATGCCATGTTTGGACCGGTCCAGACCCATCACATCAGCGGCAGCTTCGGTTAGCTGAAAGGAACAACTATCTGTTGGAGTGGGTGGCTGCGGAGCTGCGGGAGCGCCGACAACATGACGGGTTACCTCCACAACCCTTCATTACGGATGCGGAATGGGATCAGCATCAGGAGCAGGAGCAGCAGCCATAGTATTTTATCATTTTGTTATGTATGCACAAACTTTTGCTGTATATATCAAACTTTCGGTGTACATATAAAACTTTTTGCTGTAAACGGTTTAACATATTCGAACAGTACCCGGGTATTTCCACTTATTTAAGCTGTAATATTTTAAAGTTATCCGTATATACGCTTTTCAAAATTTTAACATTATACGCTTTTCGACGACATCGACTAAATAAATTAACGACGACGTCGACTAAATAATAAAAAACATTATATATTTTTAAGTCGTTATATATTTTAAGCGAGTTAACGTTGTAACCGGGTGAAAATTTATACCACAAGTAGGCCGAATGTTGAAACAAAATTCTGGATGGTTATATACGTTGCGTATTGACCTATACGCAGCGTATACAAACATGGTAAAAATCTGATGCTTCAAACCTACCAAAATGTCCCCAAATTTTCAGATGTTTTATATACGCTTCGTAGAGGTCAATACGCAGTGTAGACGTTTTCTGTGCAATGATTGGTTATCAGGCACTGAGATCTATGGCTTATATACGCTGCTGCGTATAGGTCAATACGCAGCGTATAGGGTTAACCCTATACGCTGCGTATTGACCTCTACGAAGCGTCTATAAACCCACAATTTGCTAGGGTTTGGTGTGCCAATAGGCACACCCTAAATATAAGATCAACATGCCAATGAGGTGGTGGTCCATTGCCAAAGGCAAAGTCTTTAGACATCTGGGTTTGAGAGGAGAGGTTTTGAGTTCAAGTACCACAGACGATTTCGATTAAAAGAAATTCGCCATTTAAAAAAGTATAAGATCAACAGGTCAAATACTACCAAAGTTAAACTGAAGTTTATTGAGATCCTAATAGAAATCATCTAATAACAAATTCTACTTTTCAAAATCTTTATTTAATACAAAGCTCAGACTAACTTATACTTTTAAAAGTTGTTAAATTTACAAATCTTTAGTCAAGCATCATGTGATGTGCTAGTAGTAATAAGAGATTCAAGACCATCCTATAAAAGAAGCATGCACATATTTGTTAAATTGTATAAACACTTTCATTAACATATAACATATGAATTGACAAAAAGGATTGGCTCGTTCAATAGAAATTACCCATTTGACCCGCTCAATAGAAATTACCCATTTGACCCGTTTAATACAAAATACCCATTTTTATTGTGACTTATTACTCATTTGACATGTTCACTAAAAATGACCTGTTTTAAAAAGTTAATGGTCAATCTTATGCATATAATTGACCCGGTTAATAAAAATTACTAATTTGACCAGATTTGTCTCATATACATGTTGACATACAGTGTCAACCAAGTGTTTATACAACACATAACATACAATATGACAAAAAGAACGGTACCACAACATAAGTCACTGTAACTATAGACAAAAACTTAGAACATGAAAATGATTCATAGATGAAAAGAAGCCAACCGATCCAAATTGAAATTGCTAGATTGATTGTTTAGAACTCGGGTCCTATAAGCCTAAATACCGAGCTTTATATATTATGCGAATAAGCAGTGGAATGTACTTTAGTCAATCTTGCATACACATAACCATTCAATTTCAACCTAATAAGATATAGGCAAGTGCATATGTTAAGGAAATATTTGTTGTATAACCTATTAATGCAGACCCACAGTGATAACCAAAATAGAGTAACAATGAACACATGGGAAGGGCTAACTTTTTATACAATATTTCAACAGACGTACATCAAAACTGTATACCGACAATTCTGCACACATTTACATATATTTCAGCATACATACATACAAATTATACGCCAAAAATTCCTTTTGTCTTAGGATAATTGGTTGAAGGATAAGTAAGACATCATTGAGTTTCCTCCCTTGTTATTAACACCTATAGCATTTCCCACCTATTTTGCAAGAAATATCAAACATATCTCCTACAAATCCAATTGCATAACACTGAGAAATAAGTGTCCTATTCTTATACATTCGGTATATCAGTGGCAAACTGAACGAGTCGATGGGTTGTGCCAAACGAGTTCATCTTCACCTTTCCATAAATCTTTTATACCATCTTCATCAGCATCTTCATCATTCCACATGCTTTTAGGGTTGTTTTTATAGCAAGTGGGGTTGGCTCATCCTCTGGCATTTAATTTAGATAGTTGAAACATCTGAAGCAATACATAAAATATTATTCTAATAATATTTATCTTTGATTCTTTAAATTATAATTAAGAACTTATATTTGTAATCAAACCGAACTGTTTCCAACTTATAAAAAATGACTTGTTTTGATCTGAACCTGCATTGACCTCTTACCCAACCCACCATCTTTCCACCTCTAATCTCTATATAGAATGGGTCAAATTGACAAAATGTAAGCCACATACATACTTCATCTAACTTCTTTCGACGACCTTCGGATTCCCCATACTATAACCTCCTAGTTTAACCCGTTTCGCCACCATCACACTTCGTCATTACTATGTGCTAGTGTCAGAAAGAACAAGCATGCAAGACAAAGAAAAACATACATGATATGGTGTCGTTCAAATGCACTTCGAAGTGGGGTGTATGCACTTTTCTTTATGTTCAAAGCTATCAAAGCCGGATATCCAAAACCACCAACACCAACATGCTTCTCAAGTTCAGCCTGTTTACCTGCAACAACTCATAAATATCTGCCCCAATTTATACCAAATCAACAGATTTATTTTATTATCTCCGATAATAATAACCATATTTAATAGCTTAAAGCAAATAACTAGTTTATATTCTACCTGTATGGACTCCTTTTGAATTTTTCTTCAATAGATATTAGTGTATCTAGATACTTGTTCCTTCTTTCAGCCTTGGAGTCGCTAGGGACGAAGGCAACAAAACATATGGCTGATGAGTGTTGAACCACATTTCTCTTCCATTACATCCTACAACAGGAATATATTATTTTAACCAATATTGCATCATATCTTGTTGCTAAATTATCTTCTGCCACAAACGAATACACCATCCTAATTTAACTTATCGCTTGTTCTGTTATGCCAGGTTTCTTATAAGAATGATGTGAAAATGAAAAAAATTTAATGAATACAAATCAACTTACAAACAAACTGGTTTAAAAAAAAACAACGTTTTCTAAACTTTTAATTCAAAACTGACTACGGTGCTTGGCTCGCAGCACTCTGCCGGTTTCCCGACACAGAAATTAGGGCTCTCAGTTAGTATTGAACAAAATTGTACTAGATGCATACCGATGGCCAGCGTACTGACTACGGTGCTTGGCTCGCAGCACTTTGCCGGATTGATTGTTGTGAATTTGAGAAGGTGGATGGACATCTTTGTTGTGAAACACACAACGGCTCGACTACGACCGGTGGCCAACGTCTATTTTACTGTTGTATTGCAGAGATGCTATGTAGTGTGTGGTGGATTTTATGGGACTGGAGGGGTTAGGGGAAGATGAAATGAAGCGGGCGTCTATTGTATTTAATATTTAATTTGGAGAGGCTTAAATGATGGCATTCAATTATGGTGGTGGTGAACGACGAGCAAAATACTTTCCATGTGGGAGATCTGTTGAGTGATGAAGAGAGTAGGGGTAGAGATGGAACAAAATGGTAAAAAATTAGGTATTTAAACTTGACTCTTTGTCGGCCATCTTAAAATTTTAAAGGAAATTACCTTTTTGTACATGGGAGATGTATTATATATGATGAGGATCCTGAATATCCACACGATCATCCTCATCAAAGGATATAACTTTCTCCTGTGTAAGGATTGAGGTTCTAATGGGTCTGTCCCCATTATCCATCTTCGTCTCTTTGGCATGCCTCTTGGCTGCTGAAAAGGAAGTGCCACATATGTCTGATCCTCTGGATATGAAGTTGATAATTTGTGCATCAGCAGGAGGAGCAGGAGCTCTTTCTGGAACCTTTTCAGGATCCTAGATCCTTGACTTCTTTCTTCCAAACAGCTCCTTCAAATGCCCTTTGCTTAACAAATAACCAATCTCTTTCCTTAGTGCTATGCATTCATCAGTGAGATGACCGAAATCTTCATGATAGGCACACCATTTGGATTTGTCTTTCGTGGCAGCTGGCTTATCATTCTTTCTGGGCCACCTTGCTTTTTCACCTAGATTCTGCATTGCAAGGATTAGTTAATTGTTATCAACAGAAAAGCAATATTCAGAAATGGGAGGATAATCCTCATCATCCTCTTCTTGCTCCACTGCATGCACGTTCTGATTATCAGACTTGTTGTATGATTTGGACTTGTTGTTCCTAAAATAGGATCCGTGCTTTTCTAGCTTTGAGGATCCTGACAGCCTTTCTTGGATCCTTTTATCATCCTCTAATCGGATGAATCTAAGGGCCATGGTTCTTACTTCATCAAGGTTCCTGCAAGGGGTCATGACAAGATCATCAAAGAACTGTGAATACCTAAGTAAACCCATTTTGAAAGCTTCTATAGCCGTATCTATATCCAGGTTAGGAATTTCTAAGGATTCTCTACTAAATTTAGTGATATAATCTCTAAGTGATTCATTTTGACCTTGTGTTACCCTATATAGATCACTAGTTAAATATTCAAACCTCCTACTGCATGAGAATTGGCTATTAAACATATTAACTAGATAAGCAAATGAAGTAATAGAGAAAGGGGGAAGACTTAGAAGCCATTTAAGAGCTGATCCTTTCAGTGTGGATCCGAAACCCTTGCATAGACATGCTTCTTTTAACCTCTCAGGAATGGGGTTGATCTCCATTCTCTCCCTGTATTAAGCCACATGCTCTTCCGGATCAGTTGTACCGTCATAGAGCTTCATGTTTGGTATTTGAAACTTCTTTGGTATCTCTGCATCACAAATAGGTGGTGCAAAGCGAGATATCTTGTGACTTCCATCTGGAATTTCAGGAATGGGCTTAACAACTCCTGGAACGCTGGATATCATATCCTTGAGTTTTTGCAGTTCCCTAGCCATGGCTTAGTTGATTCATGTATCCTACACAAAGCCATGGTTAGCATTATAAGAAGTATTTAAAGTATTACCTCCTGATGGATTCAAGGGCGGAATTCCGGAAGTGAATCCATATTGATGTGACTCTGGCATGACTGAGGGACTAGACGAAGCAATAGTTTGCATGGGTATGAAGTCTCCCAAATGAACCTCTGAACGTCCGGGTTGTACACTCCTTAAGGATCCTTGATCCTGAAAAATGTTGGACCCTTGATACACCGAGGCTGGGGTCTTGGAGGATAATCCATGGATCCGTGAACCCGAGATGAGGATCCCTGAACCTGAGAGCAGGATCCTTGACCCTGGAATGATGATCCTTGAACTGTCTGCGTTCACATATATCTTCCAGAACTGAAAAAGGATCCTTGATGCTGGAAGGAGGACCCTTGAGGCAGAAAAGAGGATCCTAAAGGCTGAAAGTAGGATCCTTGAGCCTGTGTCATTGCCGATGATCCGTAGCGTATACTTGATGATTCACCCTGGTATTGAACGCCTGATGCTGTGGAGTGCTGGGTAATTATGGCTGGAGAATCAAAATTCAGTGATCTAGGCATCAATGAAGAGTGATCCTCCACTGATCTCTTCAATTTCTTGATTTCATCAATCTCTCAAAGGATCCTGTCATTGGTTTTGTCCTACTACTGCATGTAATCCTTCATCTGCAAAATCAAAGAATAGAGATCATTGTTAGTAGGACCAGAAGAAGCAGCAGAAGTTGGTTTTGGGAAAACGGGGGTTTGCTCTTCGCAGCATTCTCAGCATTCTTCTGGGATCCAGAAGGTGCAGGAGGTAAAGGTGGAATGCCCTGTGAAGAGGTGATCGCCGACATGGAGCTTGAAGTGTTTTTCGCTTGAGAAGCCATGTGGTTGGAGGTAATGAAGAGAAATAAATGAAATGATAAAAATTTCTCAGAATTGAAGCACCAATTGCCCCACGGTGGGCGCCAAATTGTTTTGGTCAAAAATCACACAAAGATAATACAACCAAATCTGATTTTGTGAGTTGTGATGCTTGGTTAATTGAACAAATGTATGAACAAAGAATAAATGAAATGTATGTTGAACACAAGGATTATTACGAGGAAACAGCCCTTGATCAATGAATGATATCCGGCACAAAAAACCTCCGGTGATGGAAACTACCGATCACCAACTATATTAAACAAACAATGTTTACAAATCGGGATGATAACAAGCTTGGTACAAGGTTCACTAGTGTGCAAAATGTATGTATTCGCCGAGAGTTGTTGAGAGCTCGAGTGTAGTGTGTGTTGCTAATAACTCTTATGTCTAAACAAACTTGTTATCCCCATTAAAAATAGAAACTAGTTAAGCTAACTAACAATCCGAAAAAGGTGCAAGTCCCCCACGTTCACCATAACGGTCGAAGAGCTTGTGCACGTGCAGAATAATGAAGCATATTCCCCTAGAATCTCGGTTAGACCAAGTCCCATTCGAATACTGCTGCAAAACAAATTCAAATATAATGGAAACAATTGTTAATGTTAGGATAATAATGAGGATCCTGGATCCTTAATCCTGCAACGTCTTCTGAGGATCCTTAATTCAAACTGAACTGAGGATCCGTGATCCTGGCTGCACTTGAGGATCCGTGATCCATACATTATGAAAATCCATCCCTAACAATTATCAAAATACGTACCTTAATCTACATAAACCACATTAATTACAACTTTGGCGAACACATTCTAAAAAAATATCCGCCATGACCCGTTTGTAATACGGCTAATCCTTATGATAACATGACCTGCTTAACAACTAAAGTTTCTTATAAAACAAACATAACCCATCTCGCAAAAACCAACGTTGGACTTAAACTCCAAAATACAAATAATTGATTCTGATAGACCTGATAGAAAACCCACATTCTTAGTGAACAAAACATCACTAAATCCTCCTATTGTTGACCCGCTTTCAAGACTTGATCACTTTCGTCTTTCTACCACCTGAATCTGTCATACAACATTACCATATCATTAGCCTCGACTAAGATATTATATATATTTCTACGGTAACATAACAATGACTAATATATATATATATATATATTGTTTAAAACCGGAATATTGGTGATGACTTGTGAGTTCTTTCTTCTTTCATGTTACCGGTTCAAACCACCCCATGGTCACATGTTTACCCCGTTCATTGTTCTCAACACATCACTTGCATTGAAAGCACCACAAAAACTAACCCTTGCTAAGTGAGTACTCATAATATTATTATTATAACAAACATAAAGGAGATTTCAATGCTCATGACACCCAACAAACCAACGCCAAGCCACCATTTCATTATCTCATCTCACACATCTCATGACTTTACCCGATTCTAATTCAGGAGCTTCTTATCTATATCTCATGGTCATCCTTGCTAATATAGAGTTAATGACACTTCAAAGAATACCAATATTAGACTAATTGATCAACATATATAAAATGGTAATTCGTCACATAACTATGTTGTAATTCATAAAATAACATATATGATTATCAACAATTCGTATCTCCACATATTACCTTATTATCCATATTATCGTCGCTACAACAAAACATGCCATACAACTATTGGTGGGTACCTATACATATATGGTTATTAACGCACAACGCTATAATCACTTATTTATCATTTATAATTTCCTATGAAATATCAACTTTTAACCAAACCAACACATACCTGGGTTATAACCTCAACCATCGTTTTTAAAACGGCATACGTGGACATTAGGGTTGCTCCGCATCAAAATCTCACACCATGGCCCCCAATTTCGTGGATTTGAACAACAAATATGAAGAACCCTAACTTGTGATTTTATTAACATAAGTTTAAAAAAATCACTTACCAAAACCCGAAAAATCGAGTTAGGATGGCATAATTGTCTCCTTAGCCTCCAAATTTCTTGATTTCATGATGACTTTGGCTTCCTCCTTCCTTCCATTATGTTGACGTCTCACATGGTGACCCTGTTCACGTTCTTTCTTCTTCTTCTTTTTTTGTTTATTCCCATTTAAAATATGCATTTTCCTTTATCACCGTAACTATTGGGTTAATCTAGTTTAACCCATGTAGATACATATATATCATTATTGGAGATTAAATTTTAGCCTATTTCAACCCTTGCAATATGAATCCCATTTTAGAAAACTATGTCATAGTATTTTTTTTAAATACTATCTTGCTAACATAAACTCTTTTTAGAGATTAAATATATACATTTAAACTATATTTATAATCTCATTAAAAATCGGGATGTTACAATGAATGTTCGTTTATATTCATATATGTTCATGAACATTTGTTTGTGTCCTTGTGTTTGTTTGTTTGCATTCGTTTGCGTTCGATAAGTGTTCATGAGCATTTTGTGAACACATTCATTTCCTTAATAAACAGACACGAACAAATCTCGTTCGATAAGCGTTCATGAACAGTTCATGAACATGTTCGATCCTTAATGAATGTTCGTGTTCGTTCAGTTCTTTTACAACCCTAATTATAGTAAAGTTGTTATAATAACGCATAATTAGTTATACTTTTGAAAAGTCATTGTTTATAATAGTAATAATAAATAATGTGATTTAAGGTTTAGGCCCTGCTTGGTGAATCAGAGCCTCTGACCGAATAAGAGCTTGAAATCCTCTGAATGGTTCCGCAACTCCACAAATCTGAATGGTTAAGAGGTTGAAATCTCCATTCAGATACCATTCAGATATCGAACCAAACACCAAAACCGAATCAGAGGTTGGCTCTGATTGACTCCATTCAGATGCAAACAAACAGGACCTTAGTTTCCTCAAAACTTTAAATGGTTTCTGATTTTTTTCTTAGTTTAAGTAAGCACTTAGAAGCTGGCCATAACAAAATAATATATCAACCATGAAAAGTAATATAAAATATATTAAGTTTTGTTTTTGATAAATTTGACTTACGTGCATACATTTTAAACAATATAAATAAATAAAATGATTGATATGTAAAATGCCAAATAACACATGATGTGAGTGGCTTAGTATAGCATATGCAAGTGGAAGATTGTGATTTTTGTGCAATTAGAGTATAGCATATGATGTGAGTGGCTTAGTATAGCACTTGTAAAATAACAGTTTCAAAAGAGTATATAAATTAGAAAACGTATTACTTTGTATTCATTTTGAATAGTAGAAGCAATTAATTTTTTAATTTTCAAAATTAGTATATAAATTTAACCAATCGGTAACGATAAACAAAAGTGCAATAACCAATTGGGAAGTGGTCTGGTAGCAAAAACAAAAGTCTTAAACATCTGTGTTTGAGAGGACGAGTTCTTAGGTTCAAGTCTTATAAACGATAACGATTAAAATAAATTTACGGTTCAAAAAAAAACTGCATTTAGATGTGTGTTAGATTTAACAACTAAAAGAATAACAGATGGAGTAACCTTTATGACACGTTTGTAACATATATGTAATCATCGAAACCTGTCTATATATATTATAGTTAATTGTTTGATATCTTAAAAAATAATAATATCCAAACGAAAAATCAAACATACGAAAGCCAACATAGACTTTTGAGTTTACTTTAACCAAACTGATGCGACACCTTACGATTACATACTTTCAACCTTTGACAATCAGCCATTCAATTGCCTTTCTCAACGATGGAGACATGGTTCATAATAATTCTCTCCCTCTGCATCGCCGCCCTCATCCGATCCATAATATTCCACCGGAACCACCACAACAAACTACCACCAGGACCATCACTCCTTCACTCCAGCTTCCTCCTGCTTACAAACCCCGCTTCAAAGTTCGGACCCGTTCTCATCAACCTCAAGGCCCGGTACGGACCCATCTTCACTCTTTCCACCGGTTTAGGACCTTCAATATTCGTCAGCAGCCACTCTCTAACCCATCAAATCCTTGTTAAAAAAGGTGCAGTCTTCTCTGATCGACCAAAGTTCTTGATAAATTTCAACATCTCCACTATCTCCTATGGTCCTACTTGGCGGCTCCTCAGACGAAATCTTGCGGCTGAGGTTATGCACTCAAACCGCTTGAGATCGTATTCGTGGGCTCGAAAGTGGGCTTTTCATATGTTGGTTAGTCGTCTTTTGGAAGAAAAGGATGATGCTGCAGGAGTTAAAGTGTTTGATCATTTTCATTATGTTATGTTTCGTTTGTTGGTGTTGATGTGTTTTGGAGATAAGTTTGATGAGACTCGAGTTGATGAGATCGCTAAAGTACAACGTGAGATGATGGGGTTAGTTGGTTCAAGAAGGTTTAACATGCTCACTATGTTTCCAAGGTTGGGGAGGATGTTGTTTCGAGGCATTTGGAAACAGTTTGAGATAGCGCGTGATAATAAAGAACGAGTGTTGGTTCCAATCATCAAGTCGAGAATGGAATCACCTCATTCTGAGGGCGATATCATGGCTTATGTAGACACTTTTCAGAATCTACGGCTTCCGGAAGATGAAGGTGAAAATGGAAATGGTGGAAAGCTTACTCATAGGGAGATGGTGGGATTGTGTAGTGAGTTTCTTACGGGAGGGACGGATACAACCGCGAGTGCTTTACAATGGATCATGGCTAATCTAGTGAAGCATCCTCACATTCAGAGTAAGCTTTATGATGAAATTGTGGGAGTCGTCGGACCACCACGAAAAGGGATGGAGTTGGAGCCCGAATCGGTTATAAATGAAGAGGATCTAAAGAAAATGCGGTACTTGAAAGCAGTGGTTTTGGAAGGGCTAAGGAGACACCCACCAGCTCGTTTTGTGCTACCTCATAAGGTCATGAAGGAGGTGGAGGTGCAAGGGTACATGTTTCCACAGGGTGCTATTATCAATTTCATGGTGGGTGAGATGGGTTTGGACCCAAAGGTTTGGGACGAACCCATGGAGTTTAAACCAGAGCGGTTCTTGGTGAATGATGGTCTGTTTGATGTAAGTGGGAGCCGAGGGATAAAGATGATGCCTTTTGGTGCTGGAAGAAGGATATGTCCTGGTTCTGATTTGGCACTACTTCATTTGGAGTATTTTGTTGCTAATTTGATTTGGTATTTCCATTGGAGTGTTCCTGATGGTTATCATGTGGATCTTTCGGAGAAGATTGAGTTCACTACGGTCATGAAAAATCCTCTGAGGGTGCAAATCACTTCTAGGGCTGAAAGATGATCTACTTGAGTCGATATATACATACATACATATATGGTATACATACCAATATGTTTACAATGTACTAAAATAAGTACCCACTTGAATCTCCATGTATGAATAGCTTTGCGTCGTAATGTAAATCTAATATTTATATGAATATAGGATTTACGTACAATTATGTTATTGATCAATTTATGAACATTGCTTTCTTTTTGATACGGGTTGGTCCAGTGCTAAGAAACTAATATTAAGTCTAACTTGACATAGGCAATTAAGTAGCATGTTTGTAGTTACGGGGCTATACATAATAGATGAAAATGTCTCATGCCGGATCATGTGATGAGAATAGTGAATGCAACAGGATGAATGATGTCATTGGCATAGAGTAGCGAGTACACTTACTACGACAAAATAAAAAGAGAACCGTCACTTTTTAGAAATCCGATAGACGAAATGTGAACAACTAATTGTTAGTACCACACACATGGATTTCGAATATTTCCATGAATTAAAAGCATCCTCAAAACTTTTGTCCTTAAAACTTTTCTTTAAATACATTTTGAGTTTTTATCTTTTACCAACCCTCTAATTATAATAAAAGTTAATGGATTTTAATATAGTTCAATTGTGGGATCGGACCTTCATTGGTTATAGACCTACTTGCTTGTGCCTAATGTTTCCCTGTATATGCTCCTGAGCTTTCGAGGTTATAACAATTGCTCGATAGCGTGCTTGTGGGCTTCCGAGGTAACAATAGATAAGGACATGTGAAGCTAATTTCCTTCTGAGCTTTTGAGAAGACAATAGGTGAGGACCTGCGAAGCTGGTTTCCTTCTAAGGTTCCAAGATCACAATAGGTGATAACCTAAGAAGCTGATTTCCTTGTGGGCTTCCAAGGTCACACTAGGTGACGACCTTCAAAGCTGATTTCCTTCTAAGCTAGGAGAGTGACTTGTCTTGGAAGTGTCTTGGAGATGAACCGATGCTAATTGGAAAAAGTATGGGGAGGTTGCTTTGTATTCTTCAAAGTAAGCGATCTTGACCTTCATTCCTTTAGCAGCTCCTTAGCCGGAGAATGTATCTTTTCTCTTTCTATAGTTATTCATTATTTTAAGGGGAAGTAAACATATGCCCTAGGCCACATGCTTGTTTCCTTAAAGGGTTATGATGTATGGAAAAGAGGCTATACTGGTAAGGATGATTTGTAAGGAGTGCGAAACACGTTTTGTAAGGAGTGGATCGGGTAACCAACAAAAATGGAAAACTAGACTTGTTGATTTACAACGACAATCTATATTCGTGAAGGAGCTTGCACAGAGACTTGGAAAAAACATGAACTCCTCGACTTACGTTGTATGAACACTAACACGGGTTCGGATTTTTTTCCGGCTAACCGGATCTCCGTCCGGTTGCTTATAAGGCTAGAGGGTATAGTGCCCATCCTCTCTTAGAGGATGATCCGCCACTTAAGCGCCACATCATAGTCCTCCCAAGGATGGTCCATCCCACAAAACTAGTGGAGATGGGAGGATGGTCCTAGATGATCCTACCCCATCACTTTTATATTTTTTATTATTAAAAAACATTACATAAACATTACTGTTAGGGGAGGATTTTCCAAAGATCAGTGATCCTCAATTACTGTCAGGCTTAGGGATCCTCAATTCTGTTTGAATTAGTGATCCTCAGAGAGTATTGTAGGATCAGGATCTAGGATCATCATAGTGATCCTTACACTAACGATTGTCTGCTTTGAATATGATGTTGTTTTGCAGGAGTACGTGTTTGGACTTGGTCTTGGCGATATTCCTGGAGCATATTCCCTTTTTATTCCGCACGTGCTTGACTAATATGGATGTTATGGAGGTCCTGGAAGACTTGCACGAAATGCAGATAGTTAGTTAGCTTAGATATTTTCCAAATTTATAAGGGGATAGCGAGCTAGATTAAGACACTTGGCTATTTTTGGCTAAACACACACACTCGTAACTGCTCTCATCAGCTCTCGACAGTTTGCTCGGCGAATACACACTTTTTTGCACATTACACTCTAGTGATCCTTGTAACAAGCTCGCTATCATCCAAAGTTGTAATACATTTTCTGTTTAATCCGAGTTGGTGATCGGTAGTTTCCATCACCCGAGGTTTTTTATGCCGGAGATCAACTCTTGATCAAGGGTTTTTTCCTCGTATAAATCACTGTGTCACTTGTTCATTACATTTCTGAGTGATCCTTAATATTGTTCATTGATTCAAGCATCACACCTCACAACAAAAGATTTGGTTGCATTATCTTTGCTTGATTTTTGACCAAAATAGTTTGGCGCCCACCGTGGGGCAATTGGTGCTTCGTTCTTGAGAAATTATTGTTCTTGTGATCATTTTGGTTCATTACAACCAAGCAAACGGCTTCTTTAGCAAAGAACACATGAAGCTCCATGCCGGCAATGAGTTCTTCACAGGGCGTTCCTCCTTGGATCCAAGAAGAACGCTGAAAATGCTGCGAAGCGACAAACCCCCATTTTCCTAAAACCACCAACTTCTTCTGTTTCCTCTAATCCTACTACTAATGATCTTTATACTCTGATTTTGCAGATGAGAAATCGCATGCAAGAGCAGGACAAAACCAATGAAAGAATCCTCCAGGATATTGGTGATATCAAGAAACAGAAGAAATCAGTGGAGGATCACTCTCCTCTGATACCAAGGTCATTGAATTTTGACACTCCAGTGGTAACTACCCTACAATCGGCAGTTCCGGGCATCCAGTATCAAAGTGGTTGACGTGATGTCGCGGTCACAATCAAATTTAATCCAATTACTACTAAATAGATAGCGGTAAGTGGGTATCGAACACAGGGAGTTTGTGGAATGTGTGTTATTTGAAGATTTATCTAAGTTACCTAAAATTAAACTAATTGCAAGAAAAGTAAAATCAAGAGTTGGATTGTGTGATTTTAAAACTAAATTTAACTAATTAAATTGCAAGAGAAAAGTTTGGTTGTAAGCAAATTAGAGACAAAAGACCGTCCTAGATTTCCGGTTTGTTTCGACATTCATATTGTCATTCCACTAGAAAGAACTACATAGACATAGCTCATGTGTGATTACTTGCAGTGATGAAAGGGAACTAAGTACTCAGATTCCTAGAACGTGAGGTTGTTACCCGATGATCAATCAACCCTTACCCAATCCTAATTATACCCATGATATCTCGATTGCCAACGGCACCAAGAACGTATGGTTTCAAACTAGATTAACATAAGAATTAACAAGCTACTAACAAACAATCACACACCATAACAAACCAACCATAAAGATAAGGATTGCTATTCTAGAAATTAGGAAATCAAATACAAAGTGTCTCAAGCAAACCTTCAATCTAGGATGATCTTAAAGTGTTTAGCCACACATGGCTTGAAGCAACATCATAACAAAAGTAATATTGTTCATCAAGATCAAAGACAATTAACTTATGATTCCAATGTGTTCTTCACACCAAAAAGTCCCAAAGAACTCCCCAAACTCGTTCACAAGTGAAGCATAACCGATTGGCAATGATAAGTCCCCATAAATTCCCACAAATTGGCCATTAAATGAGGAGTTACACTTTTTGGATCAGTCGGAGCCGTAAGCTACGCCTCCCAGCCGTAGCTTACGGCAAGCAGTGAGTCTTACGGCCAGGAGCTCCTGTCTTACGGCTGGCAATGTTGAAAACTTGTTTTCAGCATAACTTTTTCGTTTCAACTCCGTTTTCTTCACCGTTTTCGCCTACGTTCTCGTAATTTCGTCCTCTATCATGCTATCCTCTTAATTCTTCAATTCTAATAAATTATTTTCTTCATGTATTCTCCATCTTTCAATCTCTAATCCAACCGCGCCTATTCCGAAGCTTCATTTCCACACTTTTAAGCTCCGAATGTACCTGAAACATAAGCAATCGTAGTTATCTAATTCAAGATAATTACACAATTAAATGAGGGATAAACTTGTCTTTTAACATCATAAAGGGTTGTCCTACGGACCACCCGTCACATCCCCACACTTAACCGTTGCTTGTCCCAAGCAACTCATTAAATCAATTTCAAAACAAGCGATCAATGTAAACCAAGCTAAATGTGCCGTCCTTTTACTAACTTTCAATCATACCACAAGACACATCCCTCACAAAAAAAGTCTCTCGGTTACAAGAATTATTAGCATAATGCTAAACCACTCAATGCGTGTGTGTGTGTGTGCGACAATAAGCTTGTATACAAATCAAGTTTCCTCCTAACAAATATCTAACATGCTTTAGAATCAAAGGGACTTGCGGGTTGTAACGGGGCTAGGTGTCAAGGTAGGAAAATGGTGGAATACATATGAAAGAGCTAATTGATTTGACCCGGTTTTTATTTCTACCACTAAACAAAGCAACCATCAAATATATACACAACTTCTTCAACATTCTCAACTACTATTGCAACCAATCACTTCTTTTTATATTTTTCTCATATCTTTCTCATATTTTTTTTTCTTTTTCTTTTTTTTTCTTTTTTCTCCTTTTTTTTCTTTTTGTCTCATTTCGAACTTCAACAATATATACAAGAACATCAACACCACATGCTAAATTTCCTAAACCGGGTCATCTCAAAAGGTAAAATTTTTGGAGGAAGTAGGTTTGGGTCGCAACCGAATGGTTTAAGGCTCAAATATGGCTTTCTAAAGACCAAACCCCCACCCCTCACAATACCAAGCTCATATATGTAAAGTATGAGGTCCAACCCACCAATCCCGCATTCTCACACATCTAGACGAGGCTATCTAAAAGTCCCCTATCATTTTCAAAAGCATGCTAACTCTAGGATTTAACAAGAATTCCTACACAAGTTCTATTAACACAATACACACACCGCCACTCAAAACAAAGAAATATCTATAATAATCATATGTGGCTCAAACACTCACCAAGAAATGACTAGGAATGGGTATCGGTGTGTCAAGTGGAATAATATCAAGTTTTCAAATGTTGACAATTTTCGCTTGGCTTTTTAAAATTCCTCAAAAATTCCCACCCATCCCCACACTTGAGATACATTGTCCCAATGTATGATTTTGAGGGAAAGATCGCTTCTAACCAAAAACATTAGCTTTCGCTAATACTCTCAAATCCCAAATTTCTTTTTTTTTTAATTTCTTTTTTTATTCTAATTATTAGAAACACCACCAATTCTTCACAACCCATAAACTAAACACATCAAAACACCACCCGACCGCCTAACCGTAAACTTAAACATGAATATATACAAAGGTGCACAAAATGAGAACAAGACACAACCTGATTAGTAAATCAGCAGTGTTGGTAGTGATGCAGATGCGGTAATCGGACCGGTTCATAAACATCTCTTGGATTCGCCGATATCTCAACGGGGATGTTGCCAAACATCCCCACACTTGAATCATTGCATCCGCGGGGATTGAAACATAGTAACCTGCAAAAACACAAACACAACACCAAAACAAAACCAAACAAAGCAAAACAAAACAAAACACAAATACAATACTCTACATCCTCGGGCTGCCTCCCGAGAGCGCTAAGTTTAAAGGTCTTCAGCCAGACCATACCTGATATGCGTTATGGTGGTCTTAATGCACACTTACCTGCAGCATTTCCAACAAATGCCCGGAAATTTACATGCCATCTCCATAGATTTGTCAGTATATTTGGCATGTTAAAGCTGCTCCTGCGGGCTTTGCTAGTCCACTTCATGACATATACCTTAATGTCTGGTAGTTTCACCCTTCTCATCTTGTTCCTTGAACCCTCTTCCCCACACTTGTTAATTTGAATCATTGATATGGGAAGAGGTTCGGTACACATATCCATCCCATCAGCCTGCTCTACCTCATAATCTGCACACATCATCTGATCTACAAGTGACTCTTCATCAGATAAAGGACTCATTGGTGTGGTATTATCCTCCACAACCTCCTCCTTCATGTGAGAACAATCTCTAATATCGTCAGGTAATGGTGAGAGGCTTTCTTCTATCTCTATCTTCAATTTTAAAGTATGACACTTAGAAACTAAGCAACTGATTCGGTCTTCATCGGACAGGTTGGATGTTGCTAAATATTGCTCGAGTTTGGACAAAGTTACTTCCAATACAGCAAGCTCTTTCTCCTCCTTGGTCTCATAAACATAAACACCCTCGGGCTCAGAATATTCTTCGGGATGATATTGTCGATATCCCTGATACGGTCTATAGATGCGTGCTTCCATCATCTTTTTATTCCAATACTTCAGGTTTTCCGAATACACCGGGCACACATCATAATCATAAGTGTGATCGCGACCGCAACAAAAACATAGACCATCCATCCTTGCCTCATAATAAACTTCCTCATCCCGATCGTATCCATATGAATAATAGTCATCCTCCATTTCTGATTCATAATCGTCAACGTATGATGGAGGTGGAAGCTGTGAAACATAAGACACCGGTTTTCCATGTGCCCTCCTGTAGTGAGCCTCGTGGCAACCAATACATGGATGTCGTGGACCCCCGCACAATCTACACGTAAATAAGCTGAAATTTGTGTAATGCCCTGTCATCCTGCACAACACAACTCAACTACCAAGTGTAAATCATGAACATAAAAGAAATCTTTTTGGTTTTTTTTTTAACTAATACACAAGATAACACACATTGCGCACTACTCCCCGGCAATGGCGCCAAAATTTGACGTGATGTCGCGGTCACAATCAAATTTAATCCAATTACTACTAAATAGATAGCGGTAAGTGGGTATCGAACACAGGGAGTTTGTGGAATGTGTGTTATTTGAAGATTTATCTAAGTTACCTAAAATTAAACTAATTGCAAGAAAAGTAAAATCAAGAGTTGGATTGTGTGATTTTAAAACTAAATTTAACTAATTAAATTGCAAGAGAAAAGTTTGGTTGTAAGCAAATTAGAGACAAAAGACCGTCCTAGATTTCCGGTTTGTTTCGACATTCATATTATCATTCCACTAGAAAGAACTACATAGACATAGCTCATGTGTGATTACTTGTAGTGATGAAAGGGAACTAAGTACTCAGATTCCTAGAACGTGAGGTTGTTACCCGATGATCAATCAACCCTTACCCAATCCTAATTATACCCATGATATCTCGATTGCCAACGGCACCAAGAACGTATGGTTTCAAACTAGATTAACATAAGAATTAACAAGCTACTAACAAACAATCACACACCATAACAAACCAACCATAAAGATAAGGATTGCTATTCTAGAAATTAGGAAATCAAATACAAAGTGTCTCAAGCAAACCTTCAATCTAGGATGATCTTAAAGTGTTTAGCCACACATGGCTTGAAGCAACATCATAACAAAAGTAATATTGTTCATCAAGATCAAAGACAATTAACTTATGATTCCAATGTGTTCTTCACACCAAAAAGTCCCAAAGAACTCCCCAAACTCGTTCACAAGTGAAGCATAACCGATTGGCAATGATAAGTCCCCATAAATTCCCACAAATTGGCCATTAAATGAGGAGTTACACTTTTTGGATCAGTCGGAGCCGTAAGCTACGCCTCCCAGCCGTAGCTTACGGCAAGCAGTGAGTCTTACGGCCAGGAGCTCCTTTCTTACGGCTGGCAATGTTGAAAACTTGTTTTCAGCATAACTTTTTCGTTTCAACTCCGTTTTCTTCACCGTTTTCGCCTACGTTCTCGTAATTTCGTCCTCTATCATGCTATCCTCTTAATTCTTCAATTCTAATAAATTATTTTCTTCATGTATTCTCCATCTTTCAATCTCTAATCCAACCGCGCCTATTCCGAAGCTTCATTTCCACACTTTTAAGCTCCGAATGTACCTGAAATATAAGCAATCGTAGTTATCTAATTCAAGATAATTACACAATTAAATGAGGGATAAACTTGTCTTTTAACATCATAAATGGTTGTCCTACGGACCACCCGTCAGTGGTCCATCAGAAAGGCGTTATGGAACAACAACTATGAGTTAAGCATTTGGTTCTCACGTCCAGCCTCAAGGATCCTGCTTTCAGCCATCGGGATCCTCTTTTCAGCATCAGGGATCCTTCGTCAGTTCAGGAGGATATTTGGGAATGCACACAGTTCAAGGATCCTCCCAGGTCCAAGGATCCTCCCAAGTTCAAGGATCCTCCCAGGTCCAAGGATCCTCCATGGTTCCAGGATCCTCCCAGGTTCAAGGATCCTCTCAGTCCCAAGGATCCTTTCAGGTTCAAGGATCCTCTCAACATCAAGGATCCAACATCTTTCAGGATCAAGGATTCTTAAGAAGTATGCAGCTTCCAAGCTCGGACGTTCATCAAGGAGATTTCATACCAATGCAGATCATTGCTTCATCTGGTCCTTCAATCATACAGGAACCCCATCAATATGGATTCACATCTGCAATTCCAAACATGAATCCCATGGGAGGTAACACTTTTAATAATTCATATAACACTAACCATGGCTCTATGCATGATACATGTATCAATCAGGCTATGGCTAGGGAGTTACAGAAGCTTAAGGATATGATATCCAATGTACCAGGAGTGGTTAAACCCATTCCTGAAATTGCAGATGGTAGCCAAAGGATATCTCGCTTTGCACCACCTATTTGTGATGCTGAGATACCCAAAAGATTCCAGAGGAACATGTAGCTCAATACAGGGAAAGGATGGAGATCAATCCAATTCCTGAGAGGTTAAGAGAAGCATGTCTATGCAAGGGTTTTGGATCCACACTCATTGGATCTGCTCTTAAATGGCTGCTAAGTCTTCCCCCTTACTCTATTACTTCATTTGCTAATCTAGTTAATTTGTTTAATAGTCAATTCTCTTGTAGTAGAAAATTTGAACGATTAACTAGTGATCTATATAGGGTAACACAAGGTAAAAATGAATCAATTAGAGATTACATCACTAAGTTTAGTAAAGAATCCTTAGACATTCCTAACCTGGATATAGCTACGGCTGTAGAAGCCTTTAAAATGGGTTTGCTTAGGGATTCATTGTTCTATGATGATCTTGTTATGAACCCATGCATGAATCTTGATGAAGTAAGAACCAGGGACCTTAGATTCATCCGATTAGAGGATGATAAAAGGATCCAGGAAAGACTGACAGGATCCTCAAAACAGGAAAAGCAATGATCCTACTTCAGGAACAACAAATCAAAATCCTACAACAAATCTGATAACCAGAACGTGCATGCAGTGGAACAGGAAGAGGATGATGAGGATTATCCTCCCATTTCTGAATACTGTTTTTCTGTTGATAACAATGAACTAATTCTTGCAATGCAGAATCTAGGTGAGAAAGCTAGGTGGCCAAGAAAAAGTGATAAACCAGCTGCTACAAAAGACAAATCCAAGTGGTGTGCATATCATGAGGATTTCGGACATCTCACTGAAGAGTGTATTGCACTTAGAAAGGAAATTGGTTACTTGTTAAGCAAGGGGCATTTGAATGAGCTTTTTGGGACGAAAGAAGTCAAGGATCAAGGATCCTGAAAGGATCCCGGGAAGGGCCCCAGCTCCTCCAGCAGATGTACAAGTTATAAACTTCATATCCGGTGGGTCAGACATTTGTGGTACCTCCTTTTCAGCAGCCAAGAGACATGCCAAGGAAACCAAGATGGATAATGGAGACAGACCCATCCGGACATCCATTGTTACCCAGGATAAAGTCATAACTTTTGATGAGGATGATCGTCTTGATGTTCAGGATCCTCATCATGATGGTCTTGTTATTACTCTATTTATTTCTAACCATTTTGTTCGCAGGATCCTGATAGATGGAGGAAGCTCAGTAAATATCATCCAGTTTGATGTCCTCAAGAAGATGAACATCCCTGAATCAGATATCGTCCCAAGATCCTCAGTCCTTGTGGGATTCAGTAGAGAAACCAAGAACACATTAGGAGACATCAAACTTCCCATCTATATCGAAGGACTTCATTCTTATAAAAAATTTTGTGTTATAGATTGCTTATCATGTTGTGGATACATGACATGAAGGCAGTCCCATCCACATATCATCAATGCGTAAAGCTTCCTAGTCCATGGGGAGTGGTGAAAATTGAGAGTGATCAACAAGAAGTTAAGAATTGTTATACCTCATCAATGAAGCCAGCCTCAAGACCAAGGGAGCAATAGCAATTAAAGTATCCTTCAAGAGATGTCTTGGAGGCAAGAGAGCAGGATGTAAAAGAGATCCTCATGGATCCTCATGATCCTGAATCCAAGATCTTCATAGGATCAGGGATCCTTAGCGACATTGAACAGGATCTAGTATCCTTCCTTAAAAGAAGGAATGTAACAACTCGTATTTCAGAACCCATTTATGTGCTCAATGTAATGAATGTAAACATTATGTGACTATGTGAATTGGATGATTAAATGGAATGTTATGTTATAGAATGTTATGTGAATATGTGTTGTGCTTGTATATATGTATGTATTATCGCACGAAAGAAACCAATCGCACAATAGCAACTCGAACGCACAAGCCTTTGGGCTTTACTACTCTCGGCCCACTTCGTTTGAACTTGAACCGAATGGGCAACCCATTAAGGGGGTTCGACCCACTTCTTCTATTACACGCATAGCATTAGGAAAAAGGGGTATACTTCTCATTTGTTTGCTAAACACACAACACCACTCAAACCCTAGTGCTCTCTCTCTCTCCCTCACGAACCCGACGGCAGCCAAACATCCTCTCCATCGAAGATCTTTCCTTGTTCGGATCAATCCTTGTTCCTTCTCTAACCGGTTAGTGTTCTATGATGTATGTTCTATGATGTTGTTGTTAAATGATATTATGGATGCCATGATATAGTGTGTATGAATGATAATGTTCTTGTGAATCGGATATGTATGATAATGTTAATTGGCTATCATGTCTTGTTTTCGGATTGTTTGCGTGATGAGCTAAGGATATCTTGTGATCGAATGTGATTTAAATCATTGATCGTTGATGTGCATGTAATCAGCTTGCATATGTGTATTGGATAATGTTCATGCTAATCGGATTTCATATTATTGTTTTAAGAATCGAATGTTTGTTAATCGGCTGCATGTTTGCTGAAATCGGGTTAGTTGTAGGGTCGATCATGAGGTGTTATATGATGGTTTGAAACCCTAGATAGATATGTTTATGTGTCTTGATTATTGTTCACGATTATGATCATATTAGGGTTCATAAGAATTGATTAGAATATGCTCAGTTTGATCGAGATTATGTTAAATGGATAGTTGGAAATTTGTTAATTGATAAAATGTAAATAAGGAAACTATTGAATAGTTGTAACCAAATTTCATAATATTCGGATATTTAAACCATTCGCACAAGACCTCTTGGTCGCACAAGAGGTCCATTCGCACAAGAAGCCTAGTCGCACAAGCTGATCTGGTCGCACAAGATGACCTGATCGCACAAGAGGTCCCCAGTCGCACAAGACTGTTGGATCGCACAAGTTGATTATGTTTGCTTAACTGTTGGGCCGGATATGCATATTGGGCTGGGCTAGTTTCAATCGCACAACCCAATCGGATCGTACAAGCTATCCGGGTCGCACAAGATTTATTATTTGGGCCGTGTCCATGTTTATAGTTTTGTTGGGTTTCTCGTTATTGGGCCGGGTAGTATTGGGCTCCAACGAATGACTCGCACAAGGCCATTAGACTTGTGCGAGCCCAATCTTTTAATCGTACAAGTTAAATAGGTTATGACTGTTAAACGTGATGATGTGTATTTGCCATGATCTATATGTGTTCCTTATCTGCTAGCTTATGTGATACTTATGTGCACTACTTGAAACCAAAACCTGACTTGTATGGTAACCATGTTAGGACGTGGTTGACCACTAGCAACTAGACTTGACCTTTCTGTGTATATGCCGAGCGAAACCAAGGTGAGTTCACACTTTCTACAAGCTATCCGGGTCGCATAATACATTGACAGTTCAGGGCACATAAACATGACTACAGTCAGCAGTCGATATGGTAACGAGTCTAGTGTATACATGGGGTAGCCCCCACGGCCGAAAAGCCAGATAACTAAACATGGGGTAGCCCCCACGGCTGGATTGCCAGAGTTAATGGGTTAAACAAATCACGTTTTCAACTATGGGGTAACCCCCACGGAAGGGATGCCAGTTAAAGGAACTGTTTTTGGAACAACTTAAAACCAACACCCAACTGTGAACTCGCTCAACATTATTGTTGACTCGTTACTACATGCTTTGCAGGTCAATAGGTACTTAGCTGGAGCTTGTATGGGGAAGAGTCGTTGTGGGACATGGACAGCTGTGTGCCATGTTAAACTTTGGGATATTTATACTTATGTTTTGGTTTTAAACATTATGCTTCCGCTTACAACTTAAACTATGTTTGTATTGGACACCAATTGTGTTGGTTGGACTTTTAAAATTAATTACTTGCTTGTTCAATATGATTGGTGGTTTGATCCTGGTCAGTTACGCCTCCAAGCGGTGATACTCTGCGTGTGGATTTTGGGGGTGTGACAAGGAAAACCACCTTTGCCTGGAAGCATGAAGACATGGCAGGTATATCTAAAGATATAATTACTCATAAACTCGGCATTGACAGGTCATTCAAGCCTATACATCAGAAGAGGTGGAGGTTTGCAGCTGAAAGGAATGCTGTTGTCCAGGAATAGGTAGATAAACTACTTCGGGCAGGTATGATAAGAGAGGTTAAGTATCCAAGGTGGCTAGCCAATGTGGTTGTTGTTCAAAAGAAAAATGGAAAGTGGAGGGTATGTGTCGATTTTACTGATTTAAACAAGGCATGTCCCAAGGATCCTTTCCCATTACCCCACATTGACTCCATGGTGGATGCTACCGCGGTCATGAGTTGTTGACTTTTATGGATGCTTCATCAGGATTTCAACAAATTCAGATGGAACCATCTGATCAAGAGGATACAGCCTTTATGACCCCAACTGGTATATATTGTTATATTGCTATGCCATTTGGACTAAGGAATGCAGGTGCTACTTATCAAAGGCTAGTCAATATGATGTTCAAGAAACAAATTGGACACACTATGGAAGTTTATATAGATGACATGGTGGTTAAGTCCAAAAAAACTGAGGATCACCTTAAAGACTTGGAGGAAGCATTCAATATCTTTGATAAATTTAATATGAAACTGAATCCTTCCAAGTGTCATTTTGGTGTTAGGGCAGGGAAATTCCTAGGCTATATGGTGACAAAGAGGGGCATTGAAGCAAGTCCAGAGCAGATTAAGGCTATTGTGAATATCAAATCTCCTGCCAATGCCAAGGATGTGCAAAGATTAACAGGCAGGATCGCAACCTTGAACAGGTTCATATCCAAATCCTCAGAAAAGTGCAAGGAATTCTATGACATCCTGAGGAAGAACAAGAAATTTGAATGGACTGAGAAGCATGAAAGTGCCCTCAAAGCTCTCAAGGATTACCTATCCTCAGCCCCCGCCTTGATGAAACCAGAAAAGGTTCAAAAGCAGTAAGTGCGGTCCTTGTTAAGGATCACCAAGGTACACAACATCCTGTTTATTATGCAAGTAAGAGTTTACTTGATTCTTGTTTTGGTAAAAAAATCAGACAAGGATAATGTAACCAAACTCTCTGTTACGGGGTATGATGCTTGAATTGGTTTATAGCAATAAGGATCACTATGAAAAATAAATAACAAGTGACACAAGGTTTATACGGGGAAAAAGCCCTTGATCAAGAGTTGATCTCCGGCACAAAAAACCCCGGGTGATGGAAACTACCGATCACCAACTCAAATTAAACAAGTAATGTGTTACAACTTCGGATGATAGCGAGCTAAGTACAAGGATCACTATAGTGTTCTGTGTAAAAAGTGTACGAAATTGCTAAGTGAATGAACGAGAGCTGTTGTGAGCGGTTTTCAGAGTGTGTGTAGCCAAAAATAGCAAAAGTCGTTGTCTAATTAGCTCGCTACCCCTTTTAAATCTAGTAAAAATCTAAATAACAAACTATCCGCAAATGGTGCAAGTCCTCCACGACTCCACAACGTCCATTTCTGACCAAGCACGTGCGGAATAGACTGAGAATATTCTCCAGGAATGTCGCCAAGACTAAGTCCAAGTTGATATTCCTGTAAAACATTTACGAATTCAAAGTAGACAATCGTTAGTACAGGTATCCTTATAGTGATCCATGATCCTGATCCTGCAACACTTCTGAGGATCACTAACTGACACAGAAGTAAGGATCACCAAACAGGATAATAATTGAGGATCACGGGTCATTTAGAAATCCACCCCTAACAATTGCCCCCAAAATATAAGGAGTAAATATGTAAATAAACGAGTTATATTTTGTTGATCTTATCCGTAGCAAACTAACGGATAACTAGCCATTGAAGACGGACTAGCCGTTGCAAAGCTGACGTCACTGAAGTGACAATCCTGCGAATCATCATTACAAATAGGAGTTAGAGATAGGATCAATATGCATTTAAATCCGAAGAAACTCCCTTTAAATTCTCAGTCGAAGATCAATCAGGTATCTCTTTTCTTACTTCTCCTTCTCTTACTCTGTTTTTCTTTCTTTACCATCATCTCGTTAAGAATGATGCTCCGGTCCTCCCCCGCCAAGGATCACCAGAAAGATAGCCCCTTGAAGAGTCAAGGGATCATCAAGGACTTAGTGAATGAAAGGTGTTGCTTTACCGATGCTCAAATAGGTAAGATCCGTCATTGCTTTCCGGCGAACGCCTTTTTCAGACCTTCCGATCCTACGGTTCTGAGCGACTATGTTTCTGAAACATGGGTTGCCTTTCCAGCTACTCCATTCACCATAGGATACACCTATCCTTTTCCAGACTTTACCCAATCCTTCTTTTCCCTTACCGGCATCTCTTACATCCAAGCTATGCCGATGATTTGGAGGGTCTTGTATACCCTGGAGAGGATCATAGAGCAGGAAGGGATTGATTTAGGAATGTCAGAACTGACAGAGATGTATGATCTCATGACGTTTGGATCCCATCGATATCTGTTTAAGCGAAAACCCGGCGAAGAACATCCCATTTTTAAAGCCACCAAGAATGACACAAATTGGAAACGACGCTTCTTCTTTGTCAGGAGGGATACCATTCCAAACGGAAATCATTTACCCAGGAAGTGGTCCACCAATGGTAGGACAGAGAATCCTGAGAAGGATCACCAGGTAATCTTACTCTTTTGAAAGGATCACTAACCCCTTTTTGTCTTGTGTTATGCAGCTATCTCTGTTTCGCACCTTATCACAACACCCGCAACCAAGGAAAGGCTTGCTACTTTTCGGAGGCTTGATCCTGAAATAAGGACATTCAAGGTAGACACCCAAGACTCACAAGAAGTATCCTCAGGTTCCATCACCATGTCAAGTAAGTATCCTGCTTTTTGCATAGTTGAATATTAAAATAAATAGTTAAATTGAAATAGGATAAAGATACTTATCTTGCTTTAAATGTGTAGGTGCCGGAAAATCTTCCAAGCCTGCCTCCCAGTTCAACACAGCCGACCTTGATGCTGTTCGATCCAGGAAGAAGAGGACCACTGCCAGTCCTAGCGTCTCCATTCCCAAGGCACCCATTAAAGGAAGGGGTGGCAAGAAGAGGAAAACTTTTGATATAGAGGACCTACAAGTCCTACCACTGATCCGCCACCAATTCCTTGAATACTTCAACGAGGTGAGGATCATCAATTCTGCTTAGGTATCCTACTCATTTGAGGATCATCTGATCTTGAATTGCTTTGTCTTTTTCTTTGCAGAAATTTGCTGAGATTGAAGATTATGTGGGAAGCGTCGAGGAGCTGGATAAGAAGATTGCTGACCTCCAATAAGTTGCAGTGCTTAAGGATCTTAAAATTGATGATCTTGAAAAAGCCCTTCAAGATGCCAAGACTCAAACAGCTAAAATCTTAATCGACATCGACTACGAGAAGCATGATCTCATAGAAGGTGCAAAGGTCTCCGCTGCCATCACAATGTATCAGACAAAACTAAAGATGGCCTAGGAAGCTCAAGATCCTAACTTCGACAGAAGCAGCTGGGATGTTGAGGGCTGGAAAGCGAGGTTGGCTGATCTTGTAGATGATGAGGAGGCTGAGGAGGTTTTAGCGATTGAGGCTGGAAGCAGTGGAAAGGATTTGGTGAAGGATACCGAAGCTGGAGGGGATGAAGATGCAGCAAAGGTGTAGGCTGCATGATTGGGCAATGATGGACATTCCTAGACGTAGCCGGAGCCCAATTTTTAAATTTGGTAGTAGTTTTTTGTGGTTGTGATGTTTTTAAAACAATGATGGTCTGTAATAACTAAACAATAGCTATTAGTGTTAAGGATCATGAATGATCCTTTGGACAATAGGTAGGATTACAAGTGGTGGAGGGATCCTCTGTTTGGGGGATGAAGCCATTGTGATCCTGCCATCTTTTTAATTCCTGCACTTGAAAAACTTATGAACAATGGACACCCTTTACCTACCCCAGCGGACGGGCCACGTATTGCTGGTAGATGCTCGGGGTAGGTAATTTTGACAACCTTAAAAGGGTTTAACTTTTGTGAATAAAATGACTTTAACTTTTTGGCTATATCCTGTGTTGTTATCCTTATTGTTATTTTATTTTTCAATTTATTGTGATGTCCATGTCGTTTAAACTTATCAAGTAAGGAAAAATTTTAGAAATATCCCTTAAGAGTTAAGGATATGCTCAAGGATCTCATAAAAAATTATTTAAGGATCATAATTTTAGTTGTCAAAGGATAAGTGTCACTTACACATAATGAATAAAATCAAAACAGTTAAGGATCATACCTGAGAACCCAAGTTAGGATCCTATCCTTCAACACTTAAAATTAGGATAACCCAAGATACAAACCTTAGTTGAAAGTAAGGGTCGAGAATCTTTGGCCATTTATCTTCACAAACCTGAAATAGGATATTACTTGGGACTGAGCCAATAGAAGATGAATGTTAGTAACTGGGGACAAGCCCAACAATTATGGGGACAAGCCCAATATACTGGGGACAAGCCCAAAGGATCGTATGTAAACTGGAGTATGGCCCTTACTGGCGACTATCCAAACTTAGTCACATGAAAATGCCAAAACCTTAGCTAACGTGAAAACGTTAGAAACCTTAGGAACGGATGTATGGTACGTCTACCATTATACGTAGGATCCTGAATATAGCCAGTACAACGAAATTGTCAGCCCCTAAAGCGGGTACTGGTCCCATTGCCATGAACTATACCAGGATCATCGTGCGCTACTGGCGAAACTTGGGATAGGCCCACACTGGGGACTAGCCCAAAAGATAACTGGATACTTCTGTGGATACTCAATGCTTAGTTAAGGATGCCTGAACCTTCAAAACTCAGAAATCAAGTAAAAGGAGGATAAAGGAGGCAGGATCCTTATCCTCATAAGAATAAAAAGAATGAAATAGTTTAAGATTGGAATGTTACCATAAAGAGGATCATCTATCAGCGGGGATCCTTCAAGGATACTTGTCTGGTAAGGATCATGGATCATGATCACATGAAATATTTCTTCAAATGGACAGCATTCCAAGCTCTAGGTAGCAAATCACCCTCCATTGTTAGCAATCGATATGCCCATTTCCCTGCTTCAGCTTCAATCAAATAAGGTCCTTCCCACTTTGGTGCTAGCTTTCCATCAGCAAGATTGGTGGTGTTTTGAAATGCTTTCCTTAATACCATATCCCCAACTTGAAATTTCCTGAGCCTGACATTTTTGTTGTAAGCTCCAGCCATCCTTTGTTGATAACTGGCCATCCTTATCCTTGCTAAATCCCTGATTTCTTCTATAGTATCCAAGTCTTGAATCAAGTTTTCAGCATTTTCTTCAGGATCACGAACGCTTGTTCTTGCAGTTGGAACCACCATCTCTGTAGGGATCACTGACTCTGCCCCAAATACCAAAGAAAATGGAGTTTGGCCTGTAGCATTCTTGGGAGTTGTTCAATCAGCCCACAGCACATAAGGTAGTTCTTCTGCCCATTTTCCTTTCTTGGATCCAAGCTTCTTCTTCAAATTGTTGATGATGATCTTGTTGGATGATTCTGCCTGACCATTAGCTTGTGGATGGACTGGTGTTGATGTTATCATCTTAATTCCCCAACTGTCACAAAAGTTAGTAGTTCTATTCCCAATAAATTGGGATCCATTATTGTTAGGGGAGGATTTTCTAACAATTGGTGATCCTTACTTGTTATCCTAATAAATGATCCTTACTTCTGTGACAGATAGTGATCCTCAGAAGAGCTTTAGGATCAGGATCATGGATCACCTTAAGGATCCTCATACTAACGATTGTTTGTTTGTGTTTCGTATTATTTTGCAGGAGTAACAAGCTTGACTTGGTCTTGGCAACGTTACTATGGAATATTCCACGGGTATTTCGCACACGTTTGACTGGAAATGGACGTTGTGGAGAACGTGGGAGCATGGCATAAAAGTCGGATAGTTTGTTAGCATAGTTAACTTCTATTTTTAAAGGGGTGATGAGCTAGTAATTAGAACACTTAGCCATTTTCAGCTACACACACTCTCGTACAATTGCACTCTTGAAGCTTTCGGCAAACACTTAACAGTTTTCACTCACTTTTACACATTTCACCATAGTGATCCTTGTACCTAGCTCGTTACTATCCGAAGTTGTAAACATTTACTGATTTATTTGAGCTTGGTGATCGGTAGTTTCCATCACCCGAGGTTTTTTATGCCGGAGATCTTCTAAAGATCAAGGGCTTTTTCCTCGTATAAATCCTTGTGTCGTTTGTGCAATTTACATTGAAGTGATCCTTATCATTGTTCCTCATTTCAAGCATCATTCCCCGTAACTAAGAGTTTGGTTGCATTATCCTCATCAGATTTTTTGACCAAAACAGTTTGGCGCCCACCGTGGGGCAATTGGTGCTTCATTCCTAAGAAGTTTTTCTGTTGGTGATCATTCCGGTTCATTGCATACAAATACATGGCTTCATCATTGAAGAATACCTCTACTGCAATGTCTGCGGTCAATTGATCTCAGGGCATTCCACCTTTGCCTCCACCACCTTCTGGACCTCAGAAAAATGTCGAGAAGAAACCAACTCCCATTTTCTCAAAACCTCCAACTTCTTCTGCTTCTTATACTCCTACTACTAGTGACTTGTTTACTCTGATTTTGCAGATGAAGGAGCATATCCAGCAGCAGGACAAGACCAATGAAAAGATCCTTAGAGAGATTGGAGACATCAAGAAACAGAAGAGATCGGCAGAGGATCATTCCCCACTAATGCCCAGATCTTTGAATTTTGATACTCCGGTTATAACTTCTCAGCCTTCGGTGGTTCCAGACGTTCAATATGTTGGAGGACCAAAAGGAGTGCATTACGGGTCATCAGCAATGACTCAGGCTTCAGGGTCACACTTTCAACCATCAGGATCCCTTCATCAGCATATAGGATCCTTTGCAAGCTCAGGAGGATACTCGGGAGCGCCGCAGATTCAAGGGTACTGGCCGTTTCAAGGATCCTCTCAGGTTCAAGGATCCTCCTATGCTCCAGGATCCTCCCACGTTCAAGGATCCTCCTATGCTCCAGGATCCTCTCAGGTTCAAGGATCCTCCTATGTTCCAGGATCCTCCCAAGTTCAAGGATCCTCCTATGTCCCAGGATCCTCCCAGGTCCAAGGATACTCATAGTTCCAAGGATCCTTAAGGAGTTTGCAATCAGGAAGTTCCGACATCCATCAGGGAGATTTCATCCCAATGCAAACCATTGCTTCTACTGGTCCATCGGTCATCCCAGAGCCCCAACAATATGAATTAACATCCATTCTTCCTAATTTGAATCCAATGGGAGGTAACACTTTTAATAATTCTTATACTACTAACCATGGCCTTATGCAGGATCCAGGTATCAATCATGCCATGGCCAGAGAATTGCAAAAGTTAAAGGATATGATATCAAGTGTTCCAGGAGTGGTCAAGCCTATCCCAGAGATTACAGATGGGAGCCACAAGATATCTCGTTTTACACCACCAATCTGTGATGCTGAGATACCCAAGAGGTTCCATGTACCTACCATGAAGTTGTATGATGGTTCAACGGATCCTGAGGAACACATAGCTCAATACAGGGAAAGGATGGAGATCAATCCCATCCCAGAAAGATTAAAGGAAGCATGTCTGTGCAAGGGATTTGGATCCACTCTTACTGGATCGGCTCTTAAATGGCTGCTAAGTCTTCCTCCTTATTCTATTACCTCATTTGCTAATCTAGTTAACCTATTTAATAATCAATTTTCTTGTAGTAGAAAATTTGAGCGTTTAACTAGTGATCTATATAGGATAACCCAGGGTCATAATGAATCATTAAGGGATTATATCACAAAATTTAGTAAAGAATCCTTAGATATTCCTAACCTGGATATAGCTACGGCTGTTGAAGCCTTTAAAATGGGATTGCTTAGGGATTCGTTATTCTATGATGATCTTGTTATGACGCCATGCAGGAATCTAGATGAGGTAAGAACCCGGGCCCATAGGTTCATCCGGCTAGAAGATGACAAAAGGATCCAGGAAAGGTTAGCAGGATCCTCAAAGCAAGAGAAGCAAGGATCCTCATTCAAGAACAACAAGTTCAGATCCTTTAATAGATCTAACAACCAGAATGTGCATGCTGTTGAACAAGAAGAGGATGATGAGGATTATCCTCCAATCTCTGAATATTGTTTTTCTGTTGATAACAATGAACTAATCCTCGCGATGCAGAATTTAGGTGATAAAGCTAGATGGCCCAGAAAAAATGATAGACCAACTGCAACTAAAGATAAATTAAAGTGGTGTGCATACCATGAAGATTTTGGGCATCTCACAGAAGAATGCATCGCATTAAGAAAAGAAATTGGATACTTGTTGAGCAAGGGGCACTTGAAAGAATTATTGGGGAGAAAGAAGTCAAGGACTCAGGATCCTGAAAGGATCCCAGAGAAATCTTCAGCTCCTCCAGCAGATGCACAAATTATAAACTTTATATCTGGAGGATCAGACATTTGTGGAACATCCTTCTCCGCAGCCAAAAGACATGCGAAGGAAACCAAGATGGATAATGGAGATAGACCCATTCGAACATCCAGTGTCTCTGAAGGAAAAGTTATAACTTTTGATGAGGATGATCGTGTTGACATCCAGGATCCTCATCATGATGGTTTGGTTATCACTCTTTTTATTTCTAACCATTTTGTTCGCAGGATCCTTATAGATGGAGGAAGCTCGATGAACATCATCCAGCTAGATGTTCTCAAGAAGATGAACATCCCTGAATCCGACATCATACCAAGATCCTCTGTGCTCGTGGGATTCAGTGGCGAGACAAAGAATACTCTGGGGGACATTAAACTCCCAATCTATATCGAAGGCCTACATTCTTACCAAAAGTTTTGTGTTATTGACTGTTTATCTTGTTGTAATGTGATCCTTGGCAGGCCTTGGATACATGATATGAAGGCAGTCCCATCCACTTATCACCAATGTGTGAAGCTTCCTAGCCCTTGGGGAATAGTGAAGATTGATAGTGATCAGCAAGAGGCTAAGAACTGCTACACCTCATCAATGAAACCAACATCAAAGTCTAGGGAGCAATAGCAATCAAAGTATCCTCCAAGGGATGTCTTGGAGACAAGAGAACAAGATATAGTAGAAATCCTTATGGATCCTGATGATCCTGAATCTATAGTTTATATAGGATCAGGGATCCTTGGCAAAATGAAGGAAGACCTCGTATCCTTCCTCAAAAGGAGAAAGACTACCTTTGCATGGAAACACGAAGACATGACAGGCATATCTAAAGATGTAATCACTCACAAACTTGGCATCGATAGGTCCATCAAACCAATCCATCAAAGGAGAAGGAAATTTGCACCAGAAAGAAATGCCATTATCCAGGAGGAGGTAGAGAAATTACTCCGAGCAGGTATGATTAGAGAGGTCAAGTATCCAAAATGGTTGGCCAATGTGGTTGTTGTTCAAAAGAAAAACAGAAAGTGGAGGGTATGTGTCGATTTTACCGATTTAAATAAGGCATATCCCAAGGATCCTTTCCCATTACCCCACATTGACTGCATGGTGGATGCAACTGCGGGTCATGAACTGTTAACTTTTATGGATGCTTCATCTGGATTTCAACAAATCCAAATGGAACCATCCGATAAGGAGGATACAGCCTTCATGACTCCAACTGGTATATACTGCTATATTGCTATGCCATTCGGACTAAGAAATGCAGGTGCAACTTATCAAAGGCTAGTGAATATGATGTTCAAGGATCAGATTGGACAAACTATGGAGGTTTACATAGACGATATGGTGGTAAAATCAATAAAGGCTGAGGATCACCTAAGAGACTTGGAGGAAGCCTTCAATATCCTTGATAAATATAATATGAAGCTTAATCCTTCAAAATGTCACTTTGGTGTTAAAGCAGGTAAATTCTTAGGATATATGGTAACAAAGAGAGGCATTGAAGCCAGTCTAGAACAAATCAAAGCAATAGTGAACATCAAGTCCCCTACCAATGCTAAGGATGTTCAGAGATTAACAGGCAGGATTGCAGCCTTAAACATATTCATATCCAAATCCTCAGAAAAGTGCAAGGAATTCTATGATTTCCTAAGGAAGAACAAGAAATTCGAGTGGACTGAGAAGCATGAAAGTGCCTTAAGAGCTCTTAAGGATTACCTATCCTCGGCCCCGGCTTTGATGAAACCGGAAAAAGGAGATGTGTTATCCTTATATCTTGCGGTATCCTCAAAAGCAGTAAGTGCCGTCCTTGTTAAGGATCACGAAGGTACACAACATCATGTCTATTATGTAACTAAGAGTTTACTTGATGCTGAATCCAGGTATTCACACTTAGAAAAACTTATCCTTGCATTAATTATGGCATCTACCAAATTAAGACATTATTTTGAAACTCATGTTATTATCGTTAAAACTAATTTTCCAATCAAGAATGTCCTCAGGAAACCTGAAATGTCAGGAAGGATGGCTAAGTGGGCAGTGAAGCTGAGTGCCTATGATATAAGATATGAGCCTAGGACAGCCATCAAATCTCAAGCATTAGCTGACTTTGTGGCTGATTTCAGTAGTGATTTACAAAAAGAAGCTGAGTTAGAAGTCTAGCAGCTAGAGGAGACCAAGGATCCTTGGATACTCTACACTGATGGATCCTCAAATGTCAAAGGCACAGGGCTTGGAATACTACTAAAATAGCCACAGGGGGACATAATACCCCACTCTATAGCTTGTGAGTTCCAAACCACTAACAATGAGGCTGAATACGAAGCCTTGATAGCTGGTTTGCAAATTGCTAAGCATATGAGGATCAGGTATCTTGAGGTACATATGGATTCTTTGTTAATCACTAATCACTTTAATGGATCCTATGCTGTTAAAGTTGAAAAGCTAATCAAATATTTGGAGTTAGTCAAAGAATTGTCACTCTCTTTTGTATCCTTTAGTTTGACACAGGTACCAAGGGAAGAGAATGCAGAGGCAGATGCACTAGCCAATTTAGGATCATCCTTGAAGATCCCGGAGGATATCAAGATACCTATTATCCATATCCTGACCCCGGCTATCGAGGATCATGCGGCTATGGAGATAGGAGAGAATTCTGCAATTATCCCTAGTGAGGATACTCAAGCTCATTCAGGATCATGGATCCTCCCAATCATGAGATACTTACAACATGTAGAGATTCCTACAGGAGAAAACCCTAGGGCTTTCAAAATTAAGGTATCTCAATTCACAATTTTAAATAATATGTTGTATAGACGATCTCTTGCAGGACCATACTTAAGATGCATTGAGGATCCTGAAATCCAAGAAGTTTTAAAAGACTTCCACGAAGGAGATTGTGGAAACCACACTGGGGCAGGGCGTTATTCTCAAGGATCCTGAGGACAGGATACTACTGGCCAACCATGAAGAGAGATGCTCTGGAGTATGCTAAGAGATGTGATCCTTGTCAGAGACACATCAATATCCTTCATCAACCAGCTGAATTTTTGCATCCTATATCCTCCTCTTGGCCATTTATGAGATGGGGTATGGATATAGTTGGTAAGCTCCCTAAGGCACCTGGTGGAAAAGTATTCATGCTTGCTATGACTGATTACTTCTCCAAGTGGATAGAGGCTGAAGCTTTTGCCCAAGTCAGAGAAAAGGAAGTTATATCCTTCATTAAAAGAAATATTATAACTAGATTTGGTATTCCTTCTGAAATTATATGTGATAATGGTTCCCAATTTATTGGGGGCAGAACTACTAACTTTTGTGACAGCTGGGGGATTAAGATGATAACATCAACACCAGTCCACCCACAAGCTAATGGTCAGGCAGAATCCTCCAATAAGATCATCATCAACAATTTGAAGAAGTAGCTTGGATCCAAGAAAGGGAAATGGGCAGAAGAACTACCTTATGTGCTTTGGGCTGATAGGACAACCCCTAAGAATGCTACTGGTCAAACGCCATTCTCTTTGGTATTTGGGGCAGAATCAGTGATCCCAACAGAAATGGTGGTTCCAACTGCTAGAACAAGTACCCGTGATCCTGAGGAAAATGATGAGAACTTGGCTCAAGACCTGGATACTATTGAAGAAATCAGGGATCTGGCTAGGATAAGGATGGCCAGTTATCAACAAAGAATGGCTGGTGCTTACAACAAAAATGTCAGGATCAGGAAGTTTCAAGTTGGAGATATGGTATTAAGGAAAGCATTTCAGAATACCACCAATCCTGCTGATGGAAAATTGGCTCCAAAATGGGAAGGCCCTTATTTGATTGAAGCTGAAGCAGGAAAGGGGGCATATAGATTGCTAACCATGGAAGGTGATTTGCTACCAAGAGCTTGGAATGCTGTCCACTTGAAGAAATATTTCATGTGAGCAGGATCCTCATGGCACAGATGATCCTTACGTTAGGGGTATCCTTGAAGGATCCTTAAAGTATCGGTGATCCTTACTTTGGTAATGTCCTAATCTTGAACTATTTCATTTCCTTATTTTCTCATATAAGGATAAGGATCATGTGTCCTTTATCCATCTCTCACGTGATTTTAGGTTTTGAAAGTTCAGGTATCCTTAGCAAAATATTGGTTATCTGCAGAAGCAATCCGTTCCTTGGGTTTAACCCCAGTTATTTGGGCTTGATCCCAGTTCCGCCTGTAGCGCATGATGATCCTGGTATAGTTCAAGGCAGTGGGACCAGTACTCGCTTTAGGGGCTGATAATTCCATTGTACTGGCTAAACCTAGGATCCTACGTATAATGGTAGACGTACCATACATCCGTTCCTAAGGTTTCTAACGTTTTCACGTTAGCTAAGGTTTTGACATTTTCATGTCACTAAGTTTGGATAGTCGCCAGTTAGGGCCATACTCCAGTTTACATACGATCCTTGGGCTTGTCCCCAGTTATCCTTGGGCTTGTCCCCAGTTATCCTTGGGCTTGTCCCCAGTTGTCCTTGGGCTTGTCCCCAGTTGCTAACTCTTATCTTATATTGGCTTAGTCCCAAGTTATGCTCTATTTCAGGTCCTTGAAGATAAGCAACTAGGGATCCTTGATCCTTACTTCTCTCTAAGGTTTATCTTATAGTTATCCTGATCATGGTTAGGATCCTAACTTGGATCCTCAGGTATGATCCTTAACTATTTTTAATTCTATTCATTGTTTATTTGAATAACCCTTAAAAATTTGACAACTAAACTTGTGATCCTTAAAATATATTACTTTTTGGGATTCTTCAACTATAGGATATTTGGTCATGGATCATATCCTAAATATTTTCAATCTGACTTATTCAATAAGTGTACATCAAAACAATTGAGAATTAAAGAGACAAAAAGGATAACAATACAAGATAAGCGACAAAGATTAAGGTTTTATTTATTAACAAAAGATTAACCCTTAAAAGGTTGTCAAAATTACCTACCCCGAGCATCTACCAGCAATACGTGGCCCGTCTGTTGGGGTAGGTAAAGGGTGTCCATGATAATAGGTTCAAAGTAGTGCAGGAATATAAAGGCGGCAGGATCACAATGGCTTCATCCCCCAAACAGAGGATCCCTCCACCATTTGCAATCCTGCCTATTGTTTGGAGGATCCTAGATCCTTAATCCTAAAAACTATTGTTCAGTACAAACCATCAAATTGTTCAACAAAACAACCATCAAACTAAAAAAAATTGGGCTCCGGCTATGTCTAGAAATTTCCATCATCGCCCAATCATGCAGCCTAAACCTTCGCTGCATCACCACCTCCGGCTCCACTTGCTTCACCACCTTCACCCTTGCCTCCAGCCTCGATCGTCAGGATCTCTTCAGCCTCCTCTTCATCATCCAGTTCAGCCAGCCTTGCCTTCCAGCCTTCCACATCCCAGGTGCTCTTGTCAAAGGCAGGATCCTGGGCTTCCAAGGCCATTTGCAGCTTGGTCTTATACATTGCTATGGCGGCAGAGACTTTGGCGTCTTCGGTGATCTCATGCTTCTCGTAGTCAACATTAACCAGCACCTTGGCCGTCTCATGTTTGGCATCCTGGAGTTCCTTTTGAAGATCAGAAATTTTGAGGTCCTTTAGCAATGCAACCTACTGGAGGTAGGCAATCTTCCTATCCTGATCCTCAACGTGGCCAACATAGTCCTCAATCTCAGCGAATTTCTGCAAAGGGGATAAAAGATAAGGTCAGGACCAAGTGATCCTCAAATCAACAGGATATGTCAGCATGATATACGAGCAGAGACAGTGATCCTTACATTATTGAAGTACTCGAGGAATTGGTGGCGGATCAGAGGCAGACCCTGCTGATCCTCAGCCTCGGAGGCCTTTCTCTTTTTGACTCCCTTTCCTTTGTGGGGTGCCTTGGGGACTGAAGCTGTCGGGCTGGTAGGAGCCTTTCTTTTGGAGGATCTGATGATGGTGAGATCGGTGACACTGAACTTTGAAGCAGACTTGGTGGATTTTCCAGCACCTACACAACCAAAACAAGATAAGTATCTTTACTTCACTTATATTTCACTATTTATTTAAATTTTTAAACAAAGATACTTACTTGACATCGTGACAGAGCCTGAGGATACCTCCTGAGAATCCGGGGTGGTTGTCTTGAAAGATCTTGTTTCAGGATCAAGTCTCTTGAAAGTGGCGAGTCTCTCTTTGGCAGCAGGAGACAGTCTGAGGTGTGAAACAGTGATAGCTGCATAACAAGAAAGCAAAAGTATATAAGTGATCCTTATATCAAAAGAAATTTCTCTAGTGATCCTTCTCAGGATCCTCCATCCTACCATGGGTAGCCCATTCCCTGGGAAGATCCTTCCCGTCAGGGATAGAATCTCTCTTGACAAAAAAGAAACGCCGCTTCCAGTTAGTATCATTCTTGGTAGCTTTGAAGATCGGGTGTTCCTCACCAGGTTTACGTTTGAACAAATAATGATGAGAACCAAAGGTAGTAAGATCATACAGCTCTCCCAGCTCTGACATTCCTAGGTCTATCCCTTCCTGCTCGATGATCCTTTCTAGGGTATACAAAACCCTCCAGATCATCGGCATGGCTTGGATATAAGAGATGCCGGTTAGGGAAAAGAAAGATTGGGTGAAGGCTGGAAAAGGATATGTATAGCCTATGGTGAACGGACTGACAGGAAAAGCAACCCAGTTGTCGGAAATATGATCACTCAGGGCATTGGGATCAAAAGATTTAAACACGGTGTTCGCCGGGAAACAGTAGCGGATCCTATCAATCTGCGGATCGGTGAAACAGCAGCGTTCTTTTATGGAATCTTCGATGATTCCCTGGCTCTTCAGTGGGCTGTTTTTCGGGTGATCCTTAGCTGGGGAGTTCCGGAGCAACATTTTTGACGGAATGGTGGAAAGATACGGAAAACAGAGCAAAAGAAGGAAGAAGATGAAGAGAGAATACCTGTTTATTTTCGGATGCAGTTATAAAGGGAGTATCTCTGAAATTTAAATGCAAACGATCCTATCTATATCTCCTATTTATAATCATGATTGTGAAGGGTTGTCACTTCTGTGACGTCACAGTTGCAACGGATAGTTCTACATTAACGGCTAGTTATCCGTTAATTGGTTGTGGATAAGATCAAGAAAATATAATTCGTTCATTTTACATATTACTCCTTATATTTTGGGGGCAATTGTTAGGGGAGGATTTTATAACAATTAGTGATCCTTACTTGTTATCCTAATAAATGATCCTTACTTCTGTGACAGATAGTGATCCTCAGAAGAGCTTCAGGATCAGGATCATGGATCACCTTAAGGATCCTCATACTAACGATTGTTTGTTTGTGTTTCGTATTATTTTGCAGGAGTAACAAGCTTGAATTGGTCTTGGCAACGTTACTATGGAATATTCCACGGGTATTTCGCACACGTTTGACTGGAAATGGACGTTGTGGAGAACGTGGGAGCATGGCACAAAAGTCGGATAGTTTTGTTTAGCATAGTTAACTTCTATTTTTAAAGGGGTGACGAGCTAGTAATTAGAACACTTAGCCATTTTCACCTACACACACTCTCGTACAATTGCACTCTTGAAGCTTTCGGCAAACACTTAACAGTTTTCACTCACTTTTACACATTTCACCATAGTGATCCTTGTTCCTAGCTTGTTACTATCCGAAGTTTTAAACATTTACTGATTTATTTGAGCTTGGTGATCGGTAGTTTCTATCACCCGAGGTTTTTTATGCCGGAGATCTTCTAAAGATCAAGGGCTTTTTCCTCGTATAAATCCTTGTGTCATTTGTGCAATTTACATTGAAGTGATCCTTATCATTGTTCCTCATTTTAAGCATCATTCCCCGTAACTAAGAGTTTGGTTGCATTATCCTCATCAGATTTGTTGACCAAAACAATTATCACAAATAATTTCAGAAGGGATGCCAAATCTAGTAATAATATTCCTTTTAATAAAGGATATAACTTCCTTTTCTCTAACTTGAGCAAAGGCTTCAGCCTCTATCCACTTAGAAAAGTAATCAGTCATAGCAAGCATGAATACTTTTCCACCTGGTGCCTTAGGAAGCTTTCCAACTATATCCATTCCCCATCTCATGAATGGCCAAGAAGAGGATATAGGATGCAAGAGCTCTGCTGGTTGGTGAATGTTGATGCACTTTGTGTGGACGCGACTCGGCTCGGTTCGACTCGGCCTTGACGACTTGAAGACACGAAGACCGAGACAAAGCTACAGCCAAGGGGGAGTTTGTTGGTGCACTTGTGTCTGTACTTTGTCTGTATTTCGTCATGATACAAAACGATGTCTTTAATGTAAGGTTGATGTAAGTTTGACCAAGTCAACCATCCTCCTGGTTTGACTTGACCAAACAGTTAGAACATGGTTGAAAGATGTTTGGGTCGAAGGATAAGTCATCGAAGGATTGCTTATATCCTTCGATGATGATGAGCTCGAAAGATAGCTTTCGATAGATGGACCTCGAAGGATATCATCCTTCGAGGTACATATGGATCATTCGAGCTGTTTCTGGTCGACAGATGATCTTTCGATCAGTCTGTCTGATCCTTCGACCAGACGATCTGTGTCGGGTATATATACCCATGTAGTGTGTTGTGTTCAGCAGAGGTGAGAGACATAGAGAGATAAGGCAGAGAGAGACAGGAGCACACACACACACTTTGAGAGTTTATAGAATACTTCTGTAAACATTGAGCTTGTAACCGGACCCTTCATTCGTATTAATACAAGTGGTGTTAATCGGTGAATCTTGCGTGTTGTGTTTGTGCTTGTTCTCGTATAAAGTCTCGGTTGCATGCTAGCTTGGATTCCGCACTCGCTAGTGTGTTTGATATAACAAGGATAAGGTTTTATCTCATCCTCGAGAGGGACCTACAAGTGGTATCAGAGCTTTGGCTCTTCTCCTTGTTAAAACCGAGAGTTTTCGGACTGTTTTTCGGGTTTTGAAAAGTTGTATTTTTCTGAAAAACTTTGTTTTATCGGGTTTAAATCATGTTCGGAAGTTTGTAGTTTTACCGGAAAACCCTTTGTGTTCATAATATCTTCAAGTGTTCTTCAAAGTTTACATCTTTTGATCTTGTTTAGTTATTTTCGAAAGTTGTTGGTGTATTGGAAAAGGGAACTGATTAAAATAATCATACAAAATCTGTTTTTGCAGAAAATGATGGTCTGAACCATACTTTCTGCCGAAAGATTTACCAACCCATCACCTTTTTCACCAACCTGTCACCCGTTGTCAACTGTGTCAGAACCGATCGAAAGATATCCTTCGAAGTCGAAAGATCATCTTTCGACCAAAGGAGGTTCGACAGATAGTCATCCTTCGAGCATCCTTCGAGTGTGAGACTTATCTTTCGTTCCAAGGAATATTTTCGAAACATACATCTTTCGGTCTTCTGCTCATTTTCGAAAGACTAGGATCCTTCGATTGGGGAGTCTTTCGAAGTCATCTTTCGTGTTCATCTTTCGGTCTACAGTCCTTTTTCGAAAGATAAGGATCCTTCGTTTGGAGAATCTTTCGAAAAACATTGTTCGACACTCAACAGTGATCTTTCGAACACTGTTGATCTTTCGAACAGGTGTTGATCTTTCGATCCTTGTCTGTTTAACAGATTGTGCTTTTCAGGTCTTTCGATTCTTGATCCTTCGGCTGGTTGTTATCCTTCGAGATATTAACATAGTTTGTGAAAATTAATTTTTTTTAAAGGGAGAAAACTTATTTTTCAAATTTTAAATCAATTTTCACTTAATATATTAATTATCATAAAATGGGAACAAACGGTCAGTGGGATCCAACCGCATGGACTCAAATAACTTCGACTCCACAATCATCAGCTATGCAATCTACGCAATCTACGTCAGATTTCGACAAAAATGCATGGATGCGAGCTATTGCCCCACCTCAAGCTGCAATGATAACTGCAAATCAATGGGCTTTGGTCACAAATCAAAGCAACAGCATTTAATCTATGATGCAGAATGACAGTGAAACTGGTACAAGCACAAAACCGCCAAAGTTAAATCACATCAATGATTGGGGATGGTGGAAAGAAAGGCTGAGAACTTATGTTCAGGGACAAGGTCAAGATCTATGGATGTGCTTCTTCACAGCCTTTGAAAATGAGTTGGAAATTGCAGGATCTAATCCACAAACTTACAGCACTTTGTCTGAAGAAGATAAAAAGAAGTTTGAGTTAGAAAAGAAAGCATTCATGATTCTCACACAAGCTCTTCATAAAGACATTTACCACCAGTTTGTTTACTGCACGACTACTAAAAGCTTGTGGGATATGCTCACATTACGGTGTGAAGGAAATGCTCAATCTAGAAAGATCAAGCAAGAATTACTGAAGAAAGAGTTTGAAGGATTCACGTGTTTGGAGAATGAGACTTTGGCAGACTTATCTACAAGGTTCCATCACTTGTTGAGCGAGATGTTTGCTTTTAAAGTTACTGCCACTCCACAAGAATTGGTGAAGAGATTCGCTGATAGCTTACCAGCAAAGTGGAGCAGTTATCTTGAAATTCTCAAAGAAAATGGTGTTTTAGAAACAATCACCGTTTATGAATTAATTCAAAGATTGGAGAATAAGGATGTAGAAGAAAAGCTGAAAGCAAAAAGAACACAAACTCCTCAAAATCCAGAAATGTACTTTGGGATTGCAGGAGGTATCAGTGGAGAAAAACCAGCTTCTCAACACGCGAAGCTTCAAACAGCGTTCATCTCTAACACCGGACCTTCAACAACAGATCAGTTTGATCCTTCAGCTTACACGATGTTTTCAAGACCAAATGTGCAACCGACAGCTCAGCAGCAACAACCGCAACAGCAAGGGTTTTATGGAAGCTCTTCAAACTTTCAAGCCACTTCCAATCCTAACACAGTCAGATTAGACACTTCCAACTTTTCCAAAGTCAGTGTCGAAGTAGCCAAGGAGCATATGGAGATGTTGAATACCTTGGTTAGTGCTTATTGTGGATTAGTTGCAGGTCAGATTGGGAATATCAATCTAACCAATGAAGATTATCAGCAAGTGGATAAAGAAGAGTTTGAAATGATGGATATCAAATGGGCTCTTGCTAGTGCTATTCGAAGAGCAAAGGAGTTTATGGAAAGGACGGGGAGAACCAACTTGGAAAACAAGAAAGACACCAAGTATGGGTTCGACAAGCAAGCTGTCAAGTGCTTTAACTGTGGCGAACGGGGTCATTTCAAAAGGGAATGCACAAGACCAGCTCAGCATGGAAATCAAAATCCGTTCAGAAATCAAGGCAACCAGAACGGGAACAATGTTCGTACGTTGATACCTGTCAACAACCAAGGCCAAGCAGGGTCATCAAATACCAACCGGGGGCTGTTGGTTCAAATAGATGAGGGTTGTGATTGGTCACTTCAGCTTGGAGAAGGAGGAAATGGTGGAACAGCATGTTTTGCTGAAGTCGTAAAGGATTTAAAGCACGCCAGTGGTGGAGAATCTTCCACCAATGGTGTTGCATCTTCTGGAGATGAAGACAGTTCTGGTTATAGTGGAAGCTCAGATGAAGAATCCTCCACTTCAGGAAATGATCATGTGGATGAGACATCAAGTGCGTCAGTCGATGCAGATATTGATGAGCTTTTGGAAGAAGCTGCAGCAGGAACTGAAAGAAGATCTAATTTGATGGATCAAGCTGCTTACTCTTCGTCTTCTCTCCATTCAGCCTTTATGGCTAATGTCGACAGTTCATCAGGTCAGGTATGTGTCGATGAACCCACTGTAGTTAGCTGTGAAAATTGTGATAGTTTAAATGTTAAATATGCTGAACAGGAAAGTCAGATTGAAATCCTATCCAAACACAATCAAGAATTGATTGTAGATCTTTCTAAAGCAGCTGAAGCTAACGTGTTTTTAACCAGAAATGAAAAGGAATTTAAAACAACAATTGCGTCATTAAGACATGATGTTTCAGAATTACAAAAAGCTGTTTTGCGAAAACAACATGCTAACAATGATCTTATAGACACAATTGAAAAGCAGATGGTAGAATTGGCAACCGCTCGATGTGAATGTGAAACAATCAAGCAGAAATTGGAAAGTTATTCCAATTCCCGCTATGTATTGGATCACATTATTGATGTTCAAAAGAAAAAGGGGGATAAGAAGTGTATGGGATTCAAATCATGTCCTCCCCCAATGAATCACAATTACTCCAAATTGCCTGATGACGAGGATATGCCCCGTTTTGAACCTACTGTGCCACTCGGTCTAGATGACTTTGCAGCAGGCCTCGGGTTCACAACTGGTACATCATCCTCAGGTCAATCTGAAACTGAATCTGAATCTGAGAATGTGACAGATTCATCATGTGTTAAGGAACAGAGTCCTCCCACTGTTGAGGATGCTGATTCTTCGGATGATGAATCTGAAGTAATTGTGAAACAACAGTCTAACTCGGTTACAACAGATATTCCAATCGAGAATCACATCCTGTGTGATCCACCAGTGAAACCGAGTAAGACTGATATGTCAAAACCAATGGAGTCCCTTGTATCTAGCAGTGAAGAGAGTAACTTGTTGTACACGCTCAAAGGAAATGACAAAATTTACTCTAACAAAGATTTTCCAATTAAAAATGTAAATCAAGATTTAATTGAGCAAATTTTTGAAGGATGCACTGATAAGTTTTTGGGGAACAAAAGTGGCAAAGTTACTGTCACTCAATGTAATCCAATTCCGTGTGAACAAATTAGAAAACAGTACGGAAACCAAAAACTACAAGTTGAGCGAAAACAACAAGTCAATTCTGGAAAAGGTAAGGTACAGGGAAAGAAGGCTCAGAACAAGAATGTTCAAGCACCTAAGGTTCAACAACAATGGGTGCAAAACAAAAGAGCTCCTGTTAAGAAAAGAGAACCGAAAGTGAACTTTGTTGGATCCACGGGTTCAGACAAACTTGAAACATTTCAGGATAAATCTAACCTTGATTTTATAAAACAAGTTAGAATTTTAAAACGAAATGATCAGAATAATTACACCCAACACACCAGCGGATGTGATTTAGGTCCAAGCACGTCTAGATCACAAAGTTCATTGTCTGGTTCTCAGTCTGGTCATCAACGTGTTTCTCCGAGGTTTGTAGAGCGGAGAATGTGCTTTGAGTGTGGCACAATTGGGCATATTGTAAGATACTGCCCATACCTGCAAAAGTTGAAGGCAAAAACAAGTGCTCCCCAAGAAGCCAATTACCAAAAACGATCATTTTCCCCGAAACAAGACCCACGTGTCTTGAAAGAAAAGGAAAAGAAGTTAAAACAAAAGAATCAAAAGGTAATTGAGAAGGCCTTAAAATCAGAGGTCAAAGAAGAAAAACCTGTTCAAGCAAAACCTAAAACTGTAAAACCAGTAAATGCTAAAACAATTAATGCAAATACTGGTAAAGGACAAACAGCTTGGAAACAAAAACAGGTAATTCAGTCAGGGGGAGCACCACAGGTTCTTTTTCCTAATCATCAAGTGATTGAAATCACTTTTCTTGATGATCAAGGACGACCCAAGTCCACAAAGGCTTGGGTCCCTCTCTCCAACTAATTTTTGAGTAAGCGTGTAGGATATTCCAGGAGGAACTTTCGATAGTCGTAAGATTGTTGATAGTGGAGCATCCTTGCACAAAATAGGCAACAGAAGAAATTGCTGCCTTTGATGGAGAGAAAAAGGAAAAGAAAAAGAAATGTCTGTTGAAAGAGAGTGAAAAGCTTCGACAAAATGAAAATCATTTCAAAATGTGAATGTTCAAGGCTTTGATCGGGTCCCCGGGATAGATTCAAATCAAAATGTACGCACATGCAGCACGTCTGAAGTTCAACAATCTACAAAATGAACGTGCAGTGTACATTTCTTCGTGGTGTGTTTGAAGAAAATGTGTTTGTTGAACAAACCAACCAGGTGTGCGGATGCCTTGGCATGGGTTGAACAACCGCACACTACTTCTCAAGAGAAAGATAAAGACCTTCGCTGGTACAATGAGGAAGACCAGCCGGACCCAAAGGTTTATGATCTTGTTGCTGTGAAGGGATTTCAGTAGCTACAAAGAATCAACTTTGAAATCCACACCGGATGGATATCCAGTTTGGGAGAGCTCTCAGATTCCTTGCAATGCACGATGCAGTTGCAGGATACGGTTTTAAATTTCTAATCTCTCCTATACTTGTCGATATTTAAGCTGCTTTGTGAATTATTATCTCGTACAACACTCTTTGACCAGACAATGCTGTCATGGTCCGCACCGCTTACCGATATGCCAACTGATTTTTCCAAAATTCGCTAAATCATTTCTAATTAAAACTTAATTTTGGTAAACGGCATTGAGGTAAAACATGAGTTAACCAACATCGGAAAATCATTTTTGTAAATACCTTTGTGTTTTAAATTTTATTTTAGTTTGTTGATTTTAGGGGGAGTAATCCAAAAATTTGAAAATCCAAAAACATCGAAAAATTTCAAAAACACAAAAACAATAGAAAAGCAAAAATGAGTTTCCTGGCGAGCAAAAGAGAATATGATAGTACATCAGTGGTCTGTCTAAACCTCTTTAAACCTTAAATGAAAAACGATAAGCAGCTCTATATAAGATGTATCGGTAGGCTCACAATCATTTTAAAGTGTGCAGGGTGATATAAACTTAAATTGACTGAAGACTGGGTGGGAACCATTCATTGGCATATGGTCTTAGTACCGAAATTTCGTTTGAGAGATTGCCGAGGTTCTGAGATATTCGGTCTTTATGCTGCTTATCATCTGGGTATCATGGTTGTATCTTTTACCGAAAAATAACGGGGACGCAAGTCTAGATCTTCCATGATACTATACATACGTGTACATACTGCATACGACCTCAATAAGTGATCAACAATCACATGTCCAAACAAATAAGTGATAATATATCACAAATTCTTTCCGGGAGTCAAGTTCGTCTCTCTGCTGTACGAAAGTACTGACCTGTTCACGGACTTGCTCCTGTGCCCTCATGCATCGAAAACCAAGTTCCTCATCAATAAGTGATTATATCACATAGGGCTTGTTTTCAAATCAAATAAGTGACTTGTTCACATTTTATATACGGTCAAACAGATGATAATCGGTATACTCACCGGTAAGATGAACCCTCGTGCATACCTTGATACGGGAATGTGTCGTGATGTGGATGAACACCGGTCGGTAAGTATAAATTATACCTTAACGTATCTCTTCGCCATGATTACAAATGATAAGTTGAGCTTATGTGGACAACAATACCGATAATCGTTATAGGATGCTTATCTTAATGTTAACTAAAAGAACAACAAGAGCGTTTTGGCATGACCGTACACTGATATGATTCTCTTACCCTCGAAACTCGCAAAAAGAATGTCTGTAAATATTTATTTAATGTTTCCTGTTTATGTATCTTGGTATATATTTATTTATTGCTTTCCGTCTTTACATTTGAAAAATGAAAATTTCAAAAAGATTTTAGGTGTGTTTTAATTTAAACTTTGTAAAATCCAAAAAGATTTTTCTAGTTTATTTTTGATTGACCGATGTTGGAACTCGAGTCTATCCTACCCAAAATCCTGATCGTAAGCTGGAAAACAATTGCTTCTTCATAAACAGTCGAAGTTAACGAGTTTTTGAAAGTTAAAGGATTAAAATGAATATTTTTCTAAACTTTCAAACTGCTGTCGGTTGGTGTTTGATTGAGATTTGATCTCATATGTGTCATTAGTTTAAATGTTAACTATATTCCAAGTGGTTGTTCTCATTATGCGTTTAGCTTTCTTGCATGTGCAGATGCTAAAGGCTAGGAGAACATGCTCGATGAAAAGCTTTGGAATGAAGACACGAAGTGGAGGCACTCAAAGGATAAAATGATCGAGTTGCTGCTGTCCCTTCTTCAACACCACAAGGATCTGAAGAATTGTCAAGTTAAAAGACTCACGAGCATAACTCAATGGAGAGTTCAATCTAAGGGGGAGTTTGTCAACACACTTTCTACATTAAAAGGGGAGTTTGTTGATACACTTTCTGCTTACGACGCGTGAAAACTTTGAAGAACCTCCGACATGAAAGACGTAGAAGACGAACCATCACGAGTAGCGTCCAAGGGGGAGTTTGTTGATGCACTTTGTGTGGACGCGACTCGGCTCGGTTCGACTCGGCCTTGACGACTTGAAGACACGAAGATCGAGACAAAGCTACAGCCAAGGGGGAGTTTGTTGGTGCACTTGTGTCTGTACTTTGTCTGTATTTCGTCATGATACAAAACGATGTCTTTAATGTAAGGTTGATGTAAGTTTGACCAAGTCAACCATCCTCCTGGTTTGACTTGACCAAATAGTTAGAACATGGTTGAAAGATGTTTGGGTCGAAGGATAAGTCATCGAAGGATTGCTTATATCCTTCGATGTTGATGAGCTCGAAAGATAGCTTTCGATAGATGGACCTCGAAGGATATCATCCTTCGAGGTACATATGGATCATTCGAGCTGTTTCTGGTCGACAGATGATCTTTCGATCAGTCTGTCTGATCCTTCGACCAGACGATCTGTGTCGGGTATATATACCCATGTAGTGTGTTGTGTTCAGCAGAGGTGAGAGACATAGAGAGATAAGGCAGAGAGAGACAGGAGCACACACACACACTTTGAGAGTTTATAGAATACTTCTGTAAACATTGAGCTTGTAACCGGACCCTTCATTCGTATTAATACAAGTGGTGTTAATCGGTGAATCTTGCGTGTTGTGTTTGTGCTTGTTCTCGTATAAAGTCTCGGTTGCATGCTAGCTTGGATTCCGCACTCGCTAGTGTGTTTGATATAACAAGGATAAGGTTTTATCTCATCCTCGAGAGGGACCTACAGTGAAGGATATTACTATGCCTCTGACAAGGATCACACTTCTTGGCATACTCCATAGCATCCTTCTTCATAGTGGGCCAGTAGTATCCTGTTCTCAGGATCCTTGAGAATAATGTCCTGCCCCCAGTGTGGTTTCCACAATCTCCTTCATGGAAATCCTTTAGGACTTCTTGAATTTCAGGATCCTCAATGCATCTCAAATATGGTCCTGTAAGAGATCGTTTATACAACATATTATTTAATATTGTAAATTGAGATACCTTAATTTTGAAAGCCCTTGGGTTTTCTCCTGTAGGAATTTCTCCATGTCGTATGTATCTCATGATTGGGAGTATCCATGATCTTGAATGAGATTGGGTATCATCACTAGGGATGATTGCAGAATCTTCTCCTATCTCCATAGTTACATGATCCTTGATAGCAGGGGTCAGGATATGGATAATAGGGATCTCAATATCCTCAGGAATCTTCAAAGATGATCCTAGATTGGCTAATGCATCAGCTTCTGCATTCTCTTCCCTTGGTACCTGTGTCAAACTAAAGGATACAAAAGAGAGTGCCAATTCTTTGACTATCTCCAAATATTTGATTAGCTTTTCACCTTTAACAGCATAGGATCCATTAAAGTGATTAGTGATCAATAAAGAATCTACATGTACCTCAAGATACCTGATATTCAAATGCTTTGCAATTTGCAAAACAGCTATCAAGGCTTCATATTCAGCCTCATTGTTGGTAGTTTGAAATTCACAAGCTATGGAGTGGGGTATTATGTCCCCCTGTGGCGATTTTAGTAGTATCCCAAGCCCTGTTCCATTCACATTGGAGGATCCATCAGTAAACAGTATCCAAGGATCCTTGGTTTCTTCAAGCTGTTGGACTTCTAGTTCAGCTTCCTTTTGCAAATCACTACTGAAATCTGCCACAAAGTCAGCTAATGCTTAGGATTTAATGGCTGTCCTAGGCTCATATCTTATATCATATGCACTCAACTTCACTGCCCACTTAGCCATCTTTCCTGACATTTTTGGTGGTATTCTGAAATGCTTTCCTTAATACCATATCACCAACTTGGAATTTCCTGATCCTGACATTCTTGTTGTAGGCTCCAGCCATCGTTTGTTGATAACTGGCCATCCTTATCCTTGCCAAATCCCTGAGTTCTTCTATAGTATCCAAGTCTTGAACCAAGTTCTCAGCATTTTCCTCAGGATCACGAATGCTTGTTCTTGCAATAGGAAACACCATCTCCGTAGGGATCACTGATTCTGCTCCAAATACCAAAGAGAATGGAGTTTGTCCAGTAGCATTCTTGGGAGTTGTCCTATCAGCCCAAAGTACATAAGGTAGTTCTTCTGCCCATTTTCCTTTCTTAGATCCAAGCTTCTTCTTTAAATTGTTGATGATGATCTTGTTGGATGATTCTGTCTGACCATTAGCTTGTGGGTGGACTGGTGTTGATGTAATCATCTTAAACCCCTAGCTGTCACAAAAGTTAGTAGTTCTATTCCCAATAAATTGGGATCCATTATCACAAACAATTTCAGAAGGGATACCAAATCTAGTAATAATGTTTCTCTTAATAAAGGATATCACTTCCTTTTCTCTGACTTGAGCAAAGGCTTCAGCCTCTATCCACTTGGAGAAGTAATCAGTCATAGCAAGCATGAATACTTTTCCACCAGGTGCCTTAGGAAGCTTACCAACTATATCCATTCCCCATCTCATAAATGGCCAAGAAGAGGATATAGGATGCAAAAGTTCAGCTGGTTGGTGAAGGATATTACTATGTCTCTGACAAGGATCACATTTCTTGGCGTATTCCACAACATCCTTCTTCATAGTAGGCCAATAGTATCATATCCTCAGGATCCTTGAGAATAATGCTCTGCCCCCAGTGTGGTTTCCACAATCTTGTTCATGAAAATCCTTTAGAACTTCTTGGATTTCAGGATCCTCAATGCATCTTAGATATGGTCCTGCAAGAGATCGTTTATATAACATATTATTCAATATTGTAAATTGAGATACCTTAATTTTTAAAGCCCTGGGGTTTTCTCATGTAGGAATCTCTCCATGTTGTTTGTATCTCATGATTGGAAGGATCCATGACCCTGAATGAGATTCAGTATCATCACTAGGGATGATTGTAGAATCCTCTTCTATATCCATGGCTACATGATCCTCGATAGCAGGGGTCAAGATGTGGATAATAGGGATCTTGATATCTTCCGGGATCTTCAAAGATAATACTAGATTGGCTAATGCATCAGCCTTTGCATTCTCTTCCCTTGATACCTGTGTCAAACTAAAGAAAACAAAAGAGAGTTCCAATTCTTTGACTATCTCTAAATATTTGATTAGCTTTTCACCTTTAACAGCATAGGATCCATTAAAGTGATTAGTAATTAACAAGGAATCTACATGTACCTCAAGATACCTGATCCTCATATGCTTAACAATTTGCAAACCAGCTATCAAGGCTTCATATTCAGCCTCATTATTAGTAGTTTGGAATTCACAAGCTATGGAGTGGGGTATTATGTCCCCCTGTGGCGATTTTAGTAGTATTCCAAGTCCTGTTCCTTTGACATTAGATGCTCCATCAGTGAAGAGTATCCAAGGATCCTTAGTTTCTTCAAGCTGTTGGACTTCTAACTCAGCTTCCTTTTGCAAGTCACTACTGAAATCTGCCACAAAGTCAGCTAAGGCTTGGGATATAATGGCAGTTCTAGGCTCATATCTTATATCATAAGCACTAAGCTTCACTGCCCACTTAGCCATCCTTCCTGACATTTCAGGTTTCCTGAGAACATTCTTAATTGGGAAATTAGTTTTAACAATAATGGCATGGGTCTCAAAATAATGTCTTAATTTAGTAGATGCCATAATTAATGCAAGGATAAGTTTTTCTAAATGTGAATACCTGGATTCAGCATCAAGTAAGCTCTTACTTACATAATAAACAGGATGTTGTGTACCTTGGTGATCCTTAACAAGGACCGCACAAACTGCTTTTGAGGATACCGCCAAATATAAGGATAACACATCTCCCTTTTCTGGTTTCATTAAGGCTGGGGCTGAGGATAGGTAATCTTTAAGAGCTTTAAGGGCACTTTCATGCTTCTCAGTCCATTCAAATTTCTTGTTTTTCCTCAGGATGTCATAGAACTCCTTGCACTTTTATGAGGATTTGGTTATGAATCTGTTCAAGGCTGCGATCCTGCCGGTCAACCTTTGCACATCCTTTGCATTGGCAGGAGATTTGATATTCACGATGGCCTTAATTTGCTCTGGACTTGCTTCAATGCCCCTCTTTGTTACCATATATCCTAAAAATTTACCTGCCTTTACACCAAAATGACACTTAGAAGGATTTAGTTTCATATTAAATTTTTCAAGGATATTGAATGCTTCCTCCAGGTCGTTAAGGTGATCCTCAGCTCTTTTGGACTTAACCACCATGTCATCAATATAGATTTCCATAGTGTATCCAATTTGTTTTTTGAACATCATATTGACAAGCCTTTGGTAAGTAGCACCTGCATTCCTTAATCTAAATGGCATAACAATATAACAGTATACACCAGTTGGGGTCATGAAGGCTGTATCCTCTTGATCGGACGGTTCCATCTGAATTTGTTGAAATCCAGATGAAGCATCCATAAAAGTTAACAACTCATGGCCCGCGGTAGCATCCACCATGGAGTCAATGTGGGGTAATGGGAAAGGATCCTTGGGACATGCCTTGTTTAAATCTGTAAAATCGACACATACCCTCCACTTTCCATTTTTCTTTTGAACAACAACCACATTGGCTAACCATCTTGGATACTTAACCTCTCTAATCATACCTGCTCGAAGTAGCTTATCTACCTCTTCCTAGATAATAGCATTTCTTTCAGGTGCAAACTTCCTTCTCTTTTGATGAATTGGCTTGAATGACCTGTCAATGCCAAGTTTGTGAGTAATTATATCCTTAGATATACCTGTCATGTCTTCATGTTTCCAGGCAAAGGTGGTCTTCCTTCTTTTAAGAAAGGATACTAGCTCTTGTTCAATATCCCTGAGGATCCCTGAGCCTATGAAGATCTTGGATTCAGGATCACCAGGATCCATGAGGATTTCTTTCAAATCCTGTTCTCTTGCCTCCAAGACGTCTCTTGAAGGATACTTTAATTGCTATTGCTCCCTTGGTCTTGAGGCTGGTTTCATTGATGAGGTATAGCAATTTTTAGCCTCCTGTTGATCACTCTCAATTTTCATCACACCCCATGGACTTGGAAGCTTTACACACTGATGATAGGTGGATGGAACTGCCTTCATATCATGTATCCATGGTCTGCCAAGGATAATGTTACAACACGATAAGCAATCAATAACACAAAACTTTTGATAAGAATGCAATCCTTCAATATAGATTGGGAGTTTGATGTCTCCCAATGTATTCTCCACTGAATCCCACAAGTACTGAGGATCTTGGGATAATATCGGACTCTGGGATGTTCATTTTCTTGAGAACATCTAGCTGAATGATGTTCACCGAGCTTCCTCAATCTATAAGGATCCTGCGAACAAAGTGGTTAGAAATAAACAATGTAATTACGAGACTGTCATGGTGAGGATCCTGGATGTCAACACGATCATCCTCATCAAAAGTAATGACTTTATCCTGGGTGACAACGGAGGTCCTGACGGGTCTGTCTCCATTATCCATCTTGGTTTCCTTAGCGTGTCTTTTTGCTGCTGAGAAGGATGTACCACAGATGTCTGATCCACCGGATATGAAATTTATGACTTGTGCATCTGCCGGAGGGGCAAGAGCCCTTTCCGGAATCCTCTCAGGATCCTGGGTTCTTGACTTCTTTCGTCCCAAGAGTTCCTTTAAATGCCCCTTGCTCAATAAATAACCAATATCCTTTCTAAGTGTAATACACTCTTCAGTGAGATGCCCAAAATCCTCATGATATGCACACCACTTGGATTTATCCTTTGTAGCAGTTGGTTTATCACTTTTCCTTGGCCACCTGGCTTTCTCACCTAGATTCTGCATTGCAAGGATTAGTTCATTGTTATCAACAGAGAAACAATATTCAGAAATAGGAGGATAATTCTCATCATCCTCTTCTTGTTCCACTGCGTGCACATTCTGGTTATCAGATCTGTTATAAGACTTGGATTTGTTGTTCCTGAAGTAGGGTCCTTGCTTATCCTGTTTGGTGGATCCTGTCAATCTGTCTTGGATCCTTTTGTCATCCTCTAGGCGGATGAACCTAAGGTCCCTAGTCCTTACTTCATCAAGATTCCTGCAAGGTGTCATAACAAGATCATCATAGAATAATGAATCCCTAAGCAATCCCATTTTAAAGGCTTCAACAGCCGTAGCTATATCCAGATTGGGAATGTCTAAGGATTCTTTACTAAACTTAGTGATATAATCTCTAAGTGATTCATTTTGACCTTGTGTTACCCTATATAGATCACTAGTTAATCGTTCAAACTTTCTGCTACAAGAGAATTGACTATTGAACAAGTTAACGAAATTAGCAAATGAAGTAATAGAGTAAGGGGGAAGACTTAGCAGCCATTTAAGAGCAGATCCTGTAAGTGTGGACCCAAATCCCTTGCATAGGCATGCTTCTTTCAATCTTTCCGGAATTGGATTGATCTCCATCCTCTCCCTGTATTGAGCTACATGCTCTTTTGGATCCATCGAACCATCATATAATTTCATTGATGGTATCTGGAATCTTTTAGGTATCTCAGCATCACACAAAGGTGGTGCAAAACGAGATATCCTATGGCTACCATCCGCAATCTCAGGAATGGGTTTAACCACTCCTGGTACACTAGATATCATATCCTTAAGCTTTTGTAGTTCCCTAGCCATGGCCTGATTGATACCTGTATCATGCATAAAGCCATGGTTAGTGTTATATAAATTATTAAAAGTGTTACCTCCCACAGGATTCGAGTTTGGAATTGCGGATGTGAATCCATCTTGTCGAGACTCTGGCATAATTGAAGGACCAGATGAGGCAATGGTCTGCATTGGTATGAAGTCTCCTTGATGGACGTCTGAGTTCTGAGGTTGCATATTTCTCAAGGATCCTTGATTTTGAAGGGGGTTGGATCCTTGGAATTGTGATGATCCTTGAATCTGAAAGGATCCTGGGACCAGAGAGGATCCTAGGACCTGAGAGGATCCTTGGACCTGGGAGGATCCTTGGACCTGGGAGGATCCTTGGACCTGGGAGGATCCTTGGACCTGGGAGGATCCTTGGACCTGGGAGGATCCTTGTACTGCATGCATTCCCACATATCCTCCTGACGTAAAGTATCCTTGATGCTGAGTAGAGGATCCTAATGGTTGAGAAGAGGATCCTTGTACTGCATGCATTCCCACATATCCTCCTGACGTAAAGTATCCTTGATGCTGAGTAGAGGATCCTAATGGTTTAGAAGAGGATCCCTGAGGCTGGAAGCAAGAGCCAAATGCCTGACTCATTGTTGTTGTCCCATAACGCCTTCCTGGTAGTTCACCTAAGTATTGCACGTCCGGAACTGCTGAGTATTGTGAGGTTATGACCGGAGTGTCGAAGTTCAGCGATCTTGGCATCAGAGGGGAGTGATCCTCCACTGATTTCTTCTGTTTCTTGATTTCATCGATTTCCCGGAGGATTCTTTCGTTGGACTTATCCTGCTCTTGTGCATAATTCCTCATCTGCAAAATCAAGGCATAGAGATCATTAGTAGTAGGATTAGTTGAAACAAAAGAGGTAGGTGGTTTTTGGAAAATGGGAGTTGGTTTCTTCGCAGCATTCTCAGCATTCTTCTGGGATCCAGAAGGTGGTGGAGGCAAAGGAGGAACGCCTTGTGGGGAACTGAATGAGGGCATCAAGCTTGAAGTATTCTTCACTGAGGAAGCCATCTGTTCGTATGCAATGAACCGGAATGATCACAAAGATGAGAATTTGTTAGAAATGAAGCACCAATTGCCCCACGGTGGGCGCCAAACTGTTTTGGTCAAAAAATCAGACAAGGATAATGTAACCAAACTCTCTGTTACGGGGTATGATGCTTGAATTGGTTTATAGCAATAAGGATCACTATGAAAAATAAATAACAAGTGACACAAGGTTTATACGGGGAAAAAGCCCTTGATCAAGAGTTGATCTCCGGCACAAAAAACCCCGGGTGATGGAAACTACCGATCACCAACTCAAATTAAACAAGTAATGTGTTACAACTTCGGATGATAGCAAGCTAAGTACAAGGATCACTATAGTGTTCTGTGTAAAAAGTGTACGGAATTGCTAAGTGAATGAACGAGAGCTATTGTGAGCGGTTTTCAGAGTGTGTGCAGCCAAAAATAGCAAAAGTTGTTGTCTAATTAGCTCGCTACCCCTGTTAAATCTAGTAAAAATCTAAATAACAAACTATCCGCAAATGGTGCAAGTCCTCCACGACTCCACAACGTCCATTTCTGACCAAGCACGTGCGGAATAGACTGAGAATATTCTCCAGGAATGTCGCCAAGACTTAGTCCAAGTTGATATTCCTGCAAAACATTTACGAATTCAAAGTAGACAATCGTTAGTACAGGTATCCTTATAGTGATCCATGATCCTGATCCTGCAACACTTCTGAGGATCACTAACTGACACAGAAGTAAGGATCACCAAACAGGATAATAATTGAGGATCACGGGTCATTTAGAAATCCACCCCTAACAATTCTTAATCCAGGTATTCACACTTAGAGAAACTTATCCTTGCATTGATTATGGCATCTACTAAATTAAGACATTATTTTGAAACTCATGCCATTATTGTTAAAACTAATTTCCCAATTAAGAATGTTCTCAGGAAACCTGAAATGTCAGGAAGGATGGCTAAGTGGGTAGTGAAGCTTAGTGCTTATGATATAAGATATGAGCCTAGAACTGCCATTATATCCTAAGCCTTAGCTGACTTTGTGGCAGATTTCAGTAGTGACTTGCAAAAGGAAGCTGAGTTAGAAGTCCAACAGCTTGAAGAAACTAAGGATCCTTGGATACTCTTCACTGATGGAGCATCTAATGTCAAAGGAACAGGACTTGGAATACTACTAAAATCGCCACAGGGGGACATAATACCCCACTCCATAGCTTGTGAATTCCAAACTACTAATAATGATGCTGAATATGAAGCCTTGATAGCTGGTTTGCAAATTGTTAAGCATATGAGGATCAGGTATCTTGAGGTACATGTAGATTCCTTATTAATTACTAATCACTTTAATGGATCCTATGCTGTTAAAGGTGAAAAGTTAATCAAATATTTAGAGATAGTCAAAGAATTGGCACTCTCTTTTGTTTTCTTTAGTTTGACACAGGTACCAAGGGAAGAGAATGCAAAGGCTGATGCATTAGCCAATCTAGTATTATCTTTGAAGATCCCGGAAGATATCAAGATCCCTATTATCCACATCTTGACCCCTGCTATCGAGGATCATGTAGCCATGGATATAGAAGAGGATTCTACAATCATCCCTAGTGATGATACTGAATCTCATTCAGGGTCATGGATCCTTCCAATCATGAGATACAAACAACATGGAGAGATTTCTACATGAGAAAACCCCAGGGCTTTCAAAATTAAGGTATCTCAATTTACAATATTGAATAATATGTTATATAAACGATCTCTTGCAGGACCATATCTAAGATGCATTGAGGATCCTGAAATCCAAGAAGTCCTAAAGGATTTTCATGAACAAGATTGTGGAAACCACACTGGGGGCAGAACATTATTCTCAAGGATCCTGAGGATATGATACTATTGGCCTACTATGAAGAAGGATGTTGTGGAATACGCCAAGAAATGTGATCCTTGTCAGAGACATAGTAATATCCTTCACCAACCAGCTGAACTTTTGCATCCTATATCCTCTTCTTGGCCATTTATGAGATGGGGAATGGATATAGTTGGTAAGCTTCCTAAGGCACCTGGTGGAAAAGTATTCATGCTTGCTATGACTGATTACTTCTCCAAGTGGATAGAGGCTGAAGCCTTTGCTCAAGTCAGAGAAAAGGAAGTGATATCCTTTATTAAGAGAAACATTATTACTAGATTTGGTATCCCTTCTGAAATTGTTTGTGATAATGGATCCCAATTTATTGGGAATAGAACTACTAACTTTTGTGACAGCTAGGGGATTAAGATGATTACATCAACACCAGTCCACCCACAAGCTAATGGTCAGACAGAATCATCCAACAAGATCATCATCAACAATTTAAAGAAGAAGCTTGGATCTAAGAAAGGAAAATGGGCAGAAGAACTACCTTATGTACTTTGGGCTGATAGGACAACTCCCAAGAATGCTACTGGACAAACTCCATTCTCTTTGGTATTTGGAGCAGAATCAGTGATCCCTACGGAGATGGTGGTTCCTATTGCAAGAACAAGCATTCGTGATCCTGAGGAAAATGTTGAGAACTTGGTTCAAGACTTGGATACTATAAAAGAACTCAGGGATTTGGCAAGGATAAGGATGGCCAGTTATCAACAAAGGATGGCTGGAGCCTACAACAAGAATGTCAGGATCAGGAAATTCCAAGTTGGTGATATGGTATTAAGGAAAGCATTTCAGAATACCACCAATCCTGCTGATGGGAAGTTAGCACCAAAGTGGGAAGGCCCCTATTTGATTGAAGCTGAAGCAGGAAAGGGGGCATATCGATTGCTAACAATGGAAGGTGATTTGCTACCAAGAGCTTGGAATGTTGTCCACTTGAAGAAATATTTCATGTAATAAGGATCCATGATCCTTAGCTAACAAGTATCCTCGAAGGATCCTTACAAGACGGAAGATCCTCATTTTGGTAATGATCTTATCTTAAACTATTTCACTCTTTAATTATCCTATCTATAAGGATAAGGATCCTGGATCCTTTATCCTCCTTTCACTTGAATCTGAGTTTTGCAGAAGGTTTAGGTATCCTTAACAAAGGATTGAGTATCCACAAGAAGTATTCAGTTATTTGAGCTTGACCCTAGTTATTTGGGCTTGACCCCAGTTATTTGGGCTAGTCCCCAGTTTTGGGCCTGCCCCCAGTATCGCCAGCAGCGCACGATGATCCTAGTGCAGTTCATGGCAATGGGACCAGTACTCGCTTTAGGGGCTGACAATTTCATTGTACTGGCTGTATCCGGGATCCTACGTATAATGGTAGACGTACCATACATCCGTTCCTAAGGTTTCTAACGTTTTCACGTTAGCTAAGGTTTTGGCATTTTCATGTCACTAAGTTTGGATAGTCGCCAGTGAGGGCCATACTCCGGTTTACACACGATCCTTTTGGCTTGTTCCTAGTTATCCTTTGGGCTTGTCCCCAGTTATCCTTTGGGCTTATCCCCAGTTATCCTTTGGGCTTGTCCCCAGTTATCCTTTGGGCTTGTCCCCAGTATATTGGGCTTGTCCCCAGAATTGTTGGGCTTGTCCCCAGTTACTAACTTTTATTTTCTATTGGATTAGTCTCAAGTTGTATCCTATTTCAGGTTTTTGAAGCTAAACGACCAAGGATCCTTGATCCTTACCTTCTACTAAGGTTTGTCTTTTGGTTATCCTGATTATAAGTGTTAAAGGTTAGGATCCTAACTTGGATTCTCAGGTATGATCCTTAATTACTTTGATTTTATCATTTACATGAGTGACCCTTATCCTTTGAGAACTGAACTTATGATCCTTAAACTACACTACTTTTCAGAACTTGTCGACTATAGGATATGTGATCCTTGATCATATCCTAAACTTTTTGAGGATATTTATCAAATTTTTTCTTCTTTACTTAATAAATTCAGACAAAATGTATATCGCAACAATTGAAAAGTAAAGTATTCACAAGGATAACAACACGGGAAATAGCCAAAAAGTTAAGGTTTTATTTATTCACAAAACGTTAAACCCTTTAAGGTTGTCAAAATTGCCAACCCACGTTTCTACCAGCAAAACGTGGCCCGTCCACATGGGTTAGCAAAGGGTGTCCATTGTTAACGGGTCTTAAGAGTGCAGGAAATAAAAGTTGGAAGGATAACAAGTGGCTTTATCCCCCAAACAGAGGATCCATCCACCACCCATTATCCTACCTATTATCTAAGGATCCATGATCCATAACCCTAGAAACTATTGTTCGAATACAACCCAACGTTGTCTCAAAACACCATAACCAAAAAACTACCAAGTCCTAAAAAATGAGCTCCGGCCGCGTCTAGAAATATTCATCATCGCCCATTTCAGCAGCTCACACCTTGGCAGCATCACCTCCTGCATCATCACCAGCATCATCACTGCCAGCCTGATCCTTTCCACTGCCACTCGCCTCGATTGCCAAGACCTCAGTAGCCTCTTCTTCATCCTCCAGCTCAGCCAACTTTGCCTTCCATGCCTCCTTGTCCCAAGTGGTCCTGTCAAAGTCAGGATCATCCGCCTCCTGGGCCATTTGAAGATTGATCTTGTACATGGTGATGGCAGCGGAGACCTTAGCATCCTCCAGCAGGTCATGCTTCTCGTGATCAGCCTCTATTTGGGCCATGACCGTTTGCTGCTTTGCCAGAGTGAGATCCTTTTCAAGGCGAGAGATGGTTTGATCCTTTGCTAAGAAGATCTTTTGGAAGTCCCTTTGCTTTTGGTCGGCTTCCTCAGTATAAGCATCCAGCAGCATTTCAACCTCAGCAAATTTCTGCAAAGAAGACAAGGAAAAGTTTAGGATCACATGATCCTCAAGTGGGCAGGATAATTAAGCTGAGTCAGTGATCCTTACATCAGCAAAGTATTCTAGGAACCGGTGGCGAATGAGAGGCAGGCCTTCAAGATTGTCAGCCTCAGAAGCTTTCCTTTTCTTTCCCTTGGAGGTGGTAGGCTTTGGAACCGCAGCACTTGGGCTGGCAGCCGTCTTCTTTTTCCCAGACCTGGGACCAACAGTGGTGAGATTGGTGACACTGAAGCGGGAAGCAGACCTTGAAGATTTTCCAGTGCCTACACATCCAAAACAGATAAGTATCCTTATTTCATTTTAATTTAAATATTTAGTTATGCACAAAATGGGATACTTACTTGACATCGTAACAGAGCCTGAGGATACTTCTTGAGAATCCTGGGTATTTGCTTGAAATGATCTTATAGCAGGATCAAGACTCCGAAAAGCGTCAAGCCTTTCCTTCGTTGCAGGTGACGTAATGAAGTGTGAAACAGAAATAGCTGCAAAATAGAAACAAGAGGATGTTACTGATCCTCAGCAGAAACAAGGTTATCCTGTGATCCTTCTAAGGATCCTCTATCCTACCGTGGATGGCCCACTTTCTTGGCAGATCCTTCCCATCAGGGATGGAATCCCTTCTGACAAAGAAGAATCGCCTTTTCCAGTTGGTGTCATTCTTAGTGATTTTGAGGATGGGGTGTTCTTCATCGGGTTTGTGTTTGAATAGATAGCGATGAGATCCATGGCTCACAAGGTTGTACATTTCTGCTAACTCCGACATTCCCAGATCAATACCTTCATGCTCAATGATTCTTTCAAAGGTATACAAGACCCTCCAAATCATTGGCGTCGCTTGGATGTAGGAGATACCAGTGAGAGAAAAGAAATATTGCGTGAAATCAGGAAAAGGATACGAGTATCCTATCGTAAATGGGGTGACCGGAAAAGCTACCCAGGTTTCAGAAACAAAGTCGCTTAGGACGGTGGGGTCAAAAGCTTTAAAAACGGTGCTCGCCGGAAAACAATGGCGAATCCTGTCTATTTGCGGATCAGTAAAGCAACATCATCCCATTACAGAGTCTTCAATGATCCTTTGGCTCTTCAAGGGACTGTCCTTTTTGTGATCCTTAGCCGGTGAAGATCTTAGCATCATCTTGGTCATGATGATGGTGAATAAGAAGAAACAAAATAAGAATATGAAGAGAGAAAGGAAAGAGAAGTACCTGATCAGATCTTCGAATGAGGATTTAAAGGATGAAACGCACGAATTTAAATGCTTCCTAACCTTTATCTCTAACTGCAATTTATAATCATGATTTTGTAGGATAGTCACTTCAGTGACGTCAGATTGGCAATGGCTAGTCAGAATGTAACGACTATATATCCGTTGGTTTGTTACGGATAAGAACGAGAAAATATAACTTGTTTATTTACACTTTACTCCTTATATTTTGGGGGCAATTGTTAGGGGAGGATTTTCCAAAGATCAGTGATCCTCAATTACTGTCAGGCTTAGGGATCCTCAATTCTGTTTGAATTAGTGATCCTCAAAGAGTATTGTAGGATCAGGATCCAGGATCATCATAGTGATCCTTACACTAATGATTGTCTGCTTTGAATATGATGTTGTTTTGCAGGAGTACGTGTTTGGACTTGGTCTTGGCGATATTCCTGGAGCATATTCCCTTTTTTATTCCGCACGTGCTTGACTAATATGGACGTTATGGAGGTCGTGGAAGACTTGCACGAAATGCGGATAGTTAGTTAGCTTAGATATTTTCCAAATTTATAAGGGGATAGCGAGCTAGATTAAGACACTTGGCTATTTTTGGCTAAACACACACACTCGTAACTGCTCTCATCAGCATGCTCGGCGAATACACACTTTTTTGCACATTACACTCTAGTGATCCTTGTAACAAGCTCGCTATCATCCAAAGTTGTAATACATTTTCTGTTTAATCTGAGTTGGTGATCGGTAGTTTCCATCACCCGAGGTTTTTTATGCCGGAGATCAACTCTTGATCAAGGGCTTTTTCCTCGTATAAATCACTGTATCACTTGTTCATTACATTTCTGAGTGATCCTTAATATTGTGCATTGATTCAAGCATCACACCTCACAAGAAAAGATTTGGTTGCATTATCTTTGCTTGATTTTTTACCAAAACAATTACAAAACATGCATCGGTCCCCATAATTTTTGGCATTTAGTGCCCGTCTCCAACGTCAAGTACTCACCGGAGAGGACGGGGACGCAGGGGGACGGGATGGTGTTCAAGACGGCGCCGGTCCTCGACGCATGGGGGACGGTCCCCATACCCAGTATCCTAAGAGAAATTGATTGCAATTTCGTTTGGTAATTGTTTTGGTCAAAAATCAGGCTAGGATAATGCAACCAAATCTTTGTTGTGAGGAATGATGCTTGAACAAATGTATGAATATCTTGCAAATGAAATGAACAAGTGACACAAGGATTTATACGAGGAAAAAGCCCTTGATCAAGAGTTGATCTCCGGCATAAAAAACCTCGGGAGATGGAAACTACCGATCACCAACACAAATTAAACAAATGAATGTTACAACTCGGGATGATAACCAACTTGTTACAAGGATCACTATAGTGTAATGTGTATGAAATCGCCAAATGAACGGTTGAGAGCTATTGAGAGCTGTTTCGAGTGTGTGTGTTTGCTAAAATTGCCCAGTGTTCTAATTCAAGCTTGTTATCCTCTTTTAAAATTAGAAATAACTAAAACAACTAACTATCCGCTAAATGTGCGAGCTTCCCACGATCTCCACAACGTTCACAAAGCCATGCACGTGCTGAATATTGAGGGCATATTCCCCAAGAATATCAGCAAGACCAAGTCCGAGGTGTATACTCCTGCAAAACAAACTTAAACGCAATGAAGGCAAACGTTAGTACAAGGATAACAACAAGGATCCTGAATTTTGATCCTGCAATGTCTTCTGAGGATCCTTAATTCAAACAGAATTGAGGATCCGTGATCCTGGCAGTGCTTGAGGATCCGTGATCCTTAGGATTGGAATATCCTCCCCTAACAATTGCCCCAAAAATATAAGGAGTAAAACGTAATTTAACGAGTTGTATTTTTGGTCTTATCTCCAACTGACTAACGGATATATAGTCGTTTGGATCGAACTAGCCATTGCTGGTCTTACGTCATTGAAGTGACAATCCTGCAAAATCATCATTATAAATTCAAGTTAGAGATAAGGATCAGGAAGCATTTAAATTCATGCGTTACACCCTTTAAATCCTCATTCGAATATTGATTAGGTACTTCTCTCTCCCTTCTCTCTTCATCTTGTTCCGCTGTTCCTTTTCAAAATCTTTAGATCATAATGAAATTACGATCCTCCCCTGCCAACGATCACCAGAAAGATAGTCCTTTGAAAAGCCAAGGGATTATCAAAAACACTCCGAAGGAACTCTGCAGTTTCACCGATCCGGAGATCGACCGGATTCGCCATTGTTTTCCGGCGAACACCATCTTCAAGCCCTTTGACCCTACCACCAAAAGTTATTTTGTTTCTGAAACCTGGGTTGCTTTCCCGGCCACTACATTCCTGATAGGATACTCCTATCCTTTCCCTGCCTTCATTGAATCCTTCTTCTCTCTCACCGGCATGTGCTATATTCAGGCAATGCCAATGATGTGGAGGGTTTTATATACCGCTTCTTATTCAAACATAAACCCGGTGATGCACACCCAATCCTCAAGACCACCAAGAATGACACCAACTGGAAGAAGCGTTTTTTTCTTCGTTAGGAGGGATTCTATCCCAGATGGGAAGGATCTCCCAAGAGAGTGGGCCACCCATGGTAGGATAGAGGATCCTTATAGAAGGATCAAAGGATAACCCTGTTTCTGTTGAGGATAACTGACCCTTTTTTGTATCTTTTGTGCAGCTATCTTTGTTTATCATATCATTCCATCACCTGCAATGAAAGAGAGGATTGCTGCTTTCTGGAATCTTGATCCTGCAGTAAGATCATTCCAAACAAACACCAAGGATTCTCAAGAAGTATCCTCCGGCTCAGTCACAATGTCAAGTAAGTATCCAAGTTTGTATACAATTAAATGTTTAAATGAAAATAGAACAAGAATACTTATCTGTCGTTTTGGATTGGTAGGCGCTGGAAAATCTTCGAAATCAACCTCCCGCTTCAGTGTTAGTGATCTTAGCACTGTGGCTCCCCGGTCCTGAAAAAAGAAGTCTGTTGCTAGCCCAAGCACTGTAATCCCCAAGCCTGTCACCTCCAAAGGAGGAAAGAAGAGGAAGGCAACTAAAGCTGACAATCTTGAAGGCTTGCCCCTCATCCGCCACCAGCTTCAGGAATACTTTGTTGATGTAAGGATCACTGATCCTGACTGATTATCCTGCCCACTTAAGGATAATGGATCCTGAACCCTACCTTTTCTGTTTGCAGAAATTCACCGAGATCGAAATGCTCTTCGATGCATACGTTGAAGAGGCTGAGCAGAAGCATTTGGAGTTTCAGAAGATCTTCCTGGCCAAGGATCAAACCATCTCCTCCCTCGAGAAAGATCTCAATCTGGCAAAGAAGCAGGTGGTCAAGGCCCAGATTAATGCTGATCATGAGAAATCTGAGGTGATGGAGGATGCTAAAGTCTCTGCTGCCATCACTATGTACAAGATCAAACTCTAGATGGCCCAGGAGGCTGAGGATCCTGACTTTGACAGGACCAAGTGGGACCAGGAGGGCATGAAGGCTAAGCTAGCTGAGCTGGATGATGAGGAAAAGGCTACAGAGGTCTTGGCAATTGTGGCAGGTGGCAGCGGAGATAAGGATCAGGCGGGTGATGCTGGAGCAGGAGGCGATGGTGATGCAGCGAAGGTTTGAGCTGCAGAAATGGGCGATGATGGATTTATCTAGACGCGGCCGGAGCCCATTTTTTATGATTTGGTAGTGGTTTTTGGTTGATGATGTTTTTTCTCGAACAATAGTTGGTTTGTAATAACTTAGACAATAGTTTTTAGGCTTGAGGATCATGGATCCTTGGACAATAGGTAGGATAATGGGTGGTGGATGGATCCTCCATTTGGGGGATGAAACCACTTGTTATCCTTCCGCCTTTTGTTACCTGCACTTAGACCTTTGTTAAATATGGACACCCTTTGCCAACCCAAGTGGACGGGCCACGTTTTGCGGGTAGAAATTTGGGTTGGCAATTTTGACAACCTTTTAAGGGTTTAACTATTGATAAATAAATAAAAATTTAATCTTTTGGCTTATCATGTGTTGTTATATTTGTGAAAACTTTACTTTTCAGTTGCTATTATACACTTTGTTTGAATTCATTAAGTTAAGAATAAAAGTTTAACAGATTATATCAAAAAATTTAGGATATGATCAAGGATCAAATATCCTATAATCGGTCAATTCAAAAAAGTAGTGTAACTTAAGGATCATAAGTCCTGTTGTCAAAGAATAAGGGTCACTTAGATACATAAAGAATAAAAACAAAATGATCAAGGATCATACCTGAGAATTCAAGTTAGGATCCCAAACCTTTAACATTTACAATCAGGATAACCAAAAGACAAACCTTAGTATAAGGTAAGGATCAAGGATCCTTAGCTGTTTAACTTCAAAAACCTGAAATGGAACATAACTTGGGACTAAGCCAATATAAGAGAAGAGTTAGCAACTGGGGTCAATGTGAAAACCCTCGTAATTACATGTATCCGTACGATTGATTAATATTATATTGTGCTTAATGATTGTGCAGAAACTTGACTAAATGGTCCTGAATATTTTCCTAAGTGTTTGGAATTAAAAGTATTACGAAAAGTTACATAAAAGACACTATATGGAATAATTAGCACTTTAACGAACCGGTATCTGACCGAACAACCAGACATTACCCGGAACACCAAAATTTTACCAAATACATTGTTTTATTATTTCTTGGCTGGTCATGATCCCCGAACACCCTAACACCCAATAAGTTCTCTAGTAACTAACATATGTAAACATATACTTGCATTTGAACTAATACTTACCATCTACCATCAAATTGTTACAAATAACCCCCCCCCCCCCATACCTTCTTACGGTCACAAGAGGACCCACAAGATCCACACCATACTTCCTAGATCTCTTAGTATATTTTATTAGATATTATTTGATGTCTTGCTTAAGAATATGAACAAAATATATGATGTAAGATTATAAGTATCTTCCAAGATCTCCATTATATCATTACAAAGATCACCCCACTCTTCCTCACTCTCTCCTCTCCCTCTCGGCTCACCATACCCGCCCCCACCTCCACCATATCACCACCATCTTCATCAAATTTCAAGTTCAATTCAAGGTTAGAAGGTTAATCAAAGGTGCTTGAAGTTGTAGATCACTAAGGGCTTCATACATTGCTTTTCCACCATCATTTTCTTCATCTTTCTACTAGAGATTCATCCCTAGCCTTTGTGCTAGTAGTAAGTCCTTGTTAAACCCTTGTTCATCTTGTTTTTGTAGTTAAAAGTTGTAGTATGATGATTATGTTTAAAACACTAAAGAACAAGAACTAAGAAGATGAACATAAAGCTTTACATGAAGTTTACATAAAGATGAAGACTTGTTGGATTAGGGTTGGTTAAAGCATGCATGATGTTTGATCATTGATTTCTTGATAAACCCGTTGTTAGAACATTTGTTGATGCGTTTTAGTAACATTTAAACTGTAAAAAGCATGTTGATTAGCATTTTCAGCCAACTCCAACTGGCTATAAACGGATCATAATAAATCGAAAAACTGATTTTCTGAAGCCTAAATTATGTATTTTTGAAAAACGGATCCAATCACACTGGAATCGTATTTTTTCGAGGTCGTTTACTATTCTTAAAGGTCTGTTTTTTGACAACAGCTCAAGCTGTGTTTTTACTGCTGAAAATATGTGTTATGTTTTCCGTTATAACTTGAAATCTGTGTAGAATTAGCTCATGAAATTTTTTCTGCAGATGACCACTGATGTCATAGTAATGCTCCAGCTGGATTTTCAACAGTCGGACTTACGATGATTTTTTAATAAATTATTCCGTGGACTGTTGTCAGAAAGTGATGAATCTGATTGCAGTCCGGTAAATGATTTTTTATAAAATATTGGTAATGAATTTGGATCCCGAGATTTTTACACAATAATATTTAGATCGTTTAAGACCTTCTGTAAAAAGTTGGGAACTTTTGGATCAGGATAACTATTTTATTAAAATTCCCGAAAACAGCCCAGTTTTGAATGTAAAAGCTGAAACGACATTAGTAATTTGCGTGCCTAAATATCGGGTAGGTTATCTATGAATGATCTAACATGTTATATGTCAATGAAAGTGTTATTTGCAATGTCGTACGTTTGTTTATGAATGGGAATAGATGGGAAGTTTATATGGGCATGAACCGTTAAAGTGATGCATGTTATGTGATAGATGCGTGTAGGAACTTCGTGCTTATTTGAAGTCACTAATAAACTAAGTGGTAATCATACTAGGACGTGATTGACTGACCTTGACTGTTAGCTATCTTTGAGAGTCTAACCGAGCAACCAAAGGTGAGCTCACACACTTTCTAAGGCATGGGATTCCCGGTGGATTGGGAATGGGTTAAAGAATTAAAATGGAACCTACATATCCTCCTTGGGTAGGATATGTACCGCCATCCTCCATAGGTAGGATGCCAATAATAATCCTGCGTATTCTCCTTGGGTAGAATACGTACGTTCGTCCTCCTTGGGTAGGACAACTGTCACACCCCGATTTTTCACGTGTCACCGGTGGGCCTGGTAGGGGAGTATCGTGACGTGGTTGGCAACATCATGGTCAAACAACACAATATAATAATGCACAGCGGAAGCAAAAGATAAATATATTACATTCCGAATATAAGTAATGTCAAAGTATTACAACGGAAGGTAAAGGATCCACAGGCGGATCAATAAAAGAAAAACTGTTCAACAGACTTTAGGCATCTAGAACTTGCAAGATTCCCTAGTGACGCCCTGAGCTCCCAGCCAATTACGCATAGTACCTGTCACTTAACCTTTTGGAAAATACGTCAGTTTACACTGGTAAATACAATTTACTGACTCATTTTGGAAAAAGAGTTTGAAAAGTGATTCTAGTGCAAACGGCACAAAATATCTTGACACATTGATTAAAATGCACAGAGGCAAAATTAATCTTTTATACTTGGGACAATTTTATTAATAAAAATCTTGTATCCGATTTACATGGTTGTCCAACATTTAGGGCCGGTGATTATACAATACAAGCCGGACAAGATTAATCGACACACCACAAATATAATCTCACAAGAAGATACCCTTACGAGTGAGTATACGTTATACATATGCAACAGGAGGTGTTTTGCCTACACCTTGTGCTTACGTCGTGGCCATTCACTTTTTAAAATGAGCCAAGGATATCCAGGACACGGTCATTAACCCCCAATGTTATTTGTTATCAATCAATACAGATTAAAACGGGATTATGCAATTTAATCATCTCCGATTAAAAGGTTTCTACACCCGACCAAGCAGTATTTTTATAATACCGTATCCCAAGCCCGTATAAGGGAAAATAAGTTAAAAGTATTTACCTGAGCTAGCAATGCAATTTATACTCAGCCGTATATACTAATCAGCAAGCACAAGTACTTCTACTGGGGCTCTCAATCTGGAACGAAGGTTTTATTAACCTATTAAATTCCTAACGGGTCTTATTTAAGTCGTAACTTAGACCGGTTAGTTTTAAGGGAAGGTTTACGGTTCAAAACGCATGATTAAGCGAAGACCGGAATAGAATGTGATTTAGACCCGACAAGTTTGGAGACTTGTATAATATGGGTAAACTAAACACATTCTGGATTTTGAGATAAAAATGATAAGGTTTGACCCGTTTCGGCTATTTTATGTAAACTTGTTACATAAACCGAACCGAACGCGTAATAAGCGTTACGGGTATCTGAAAGAGCCATATACAGGTTTCCTAAGTTAATATGCTTCAAATATGTTGTGACATTAGTAGGATGTCTTTCATTATGCCCCGAACTAATTTAAACACAAACTATGCCCCGTAGGGGTAGTTTGGTCATTTTAAAGGTTGTAAAAGAGTTTAAATGTTTAACTGAGTTACAGGTCTGATGTAAACAGCAAACATACTCAATTTGATGAGTTATAACAGTAGGGTGAAGTATATATGTGAAATATATCATTTATAACCAAACTATGCACCGAAGGGGCATTTTGGTAATTTCACATAAGCCGAAAAGCTCAAAACTGAAGTCTGAGTTTATCAACCTTTGCTTACTGTTAAAATATCATAATTTTCCTCGTATATCAGTAGGTATCAACCCGGATATGTTCAATATGATTTTAAAACGTACTATGCGTTAAAAACGCTAAATAAGGCGATTAAAGGCCATTTCCGGGTTTGATACTTAAATCTGATATTTTTATATTTTCAGAAGGCTTAAAATAATTTATTTATCATATGTGATCAGTAGCAAAAGGTTTGGAGTTGTTTAGATAAGTAAAACTCATTTTATGGCCCGTAAGGGCAAAACCGAAAATTACCGGATTAAGCCTACGACTACTAGTTATGCTCAGCCTAAAATTAATTAAAAATCTTTAAAAATCCCATAATAATATATTATATCAGTGGGTATTAAGTTTGATAACAAAAAGTAGGCTTAACTAGGCTATACGCTAATTACGCCGTTTTATTATCATAAAGCTTAAATTTTGCGTTAATGGGCATAACTCTTAATCTATAAGTCAAACTGATGTCAAACTTTGCATACAAGTTTATATATCAGTAACTAAGGTTTCTACACTTTTACTTTTTCATAAATCACGTTTTAAGGTAATAAGGGCATAACGGTCAACATATGAGCAATTAACGGAAACATGCATATTAATTGGATAACTAATGAACCAAGGTGTGTAATCACAGAGGGTTGTTCTAACAAGTAACCTAATCCAATTAAAGCCCTGAGGCATTTCTAAAACATGCCTAAACGGGTCAGAACTGAAAGTCAAGGTGAAAGTCAAGGTGAAAGTCAAACTATGTGACTTTCGGTTCCGAACCGGGTCTAAACACGAAATAGTCGGGTTGAACATGTTTGGACATGTCCTTACACTTATTACTAAGTTATAACAACGATCAAACAGGTTATATATGTTCTAGATAGCTAATTATGCATAAATGACATTTTAAGCATCCTGTTGACTTTTTAATTAAAAGTTTGACCCGACTTTTGACCTGGTTAGAGTGGTGATCAGGGGAAACCCTTTTGAGGTTTTATTACCCACATAAATACCAACTCATAACTACTTTTAATTCGAGATATGACTGAGCCATTATTGACTAATCTCGAAGTCAAACCGTAATTACGACGGTTTGACTTTTAGCTAATTAATCAAGCTAAACTCAACTAAACAAGAACTAGCAGACTTACAAGAGTCCTATGCATGAGATATGATCACTTGAGGCTGCTTGATAGCTCCAGAAATGATCCACAATGCAGATGAAGGTGTGTAAATGAATGTTGTAACTAATGGCCTTATATAGTGCCTTAATCACCACAATTCTTTGACACTTGGGGTCTATAACTCACCACAATTGATCAACACTTGTTGTCTAGTGCTTAGGGATGTCTAGGGGTCGCCCACATGTGAGAAAAACCGGCCAGATGGGTCAAAATCGCGCATAACAGGCTGCAGCAAGTCTTTTCTGGTTCGGGGCACCTGAGGCGGCCCGCCTCAGGTTTGGTTAAATGGCACGCGGGCCGCGTGGCCCTTCTGATCGTCCAAACACGTTTTCAAGCTTCCACAACTTGTCTCTTGGCTCTTCGGAAGGTCAATTAGCGTTATTTCTTGCAATTTGACCCCCTTATCTTTACCCACAAGGTCTTTAGGACTTATACCCATTTTGCCAAGTCCCTGAACACTTCCGGTTAACCCGAAAAATCTTAACTTTCAATGTTTGCACTTTAACCCCTCGCATACGAATTTGGTCATAACTTTCTCATACGATAACGAATCTTAATGAAATTTTAATAGTGCATTCAAGTGAGTATAATTAACATTTAGAAAGCTTCAGGTTTGTCAAAAGGTCACTCAGAGGTATATCTTTAAACATGTTGACACATTTAACCCCTGTAGTTTGTAATATCTCACTTTTAGCTTCATATGATCCATGATTTATTCGTTTGATGTTATAAACATCATGTAGGGTTATTATGAAGTATATTTATTCACAGTTGACACTTAGAATACGTACAATCACGTACTTTCCATGTTTGTCAACTTTAGTCCTTTTATAACATTCTTTCACATGTTCAAACTTTATGACACGTGTCAACACATTATAGGACGTGAATTTTCGTGGTGTTACAACAACAACCTTAAAACTTAGTAGACAAAATTCTATCATTAAGTCCCTCATCTTATATCGACTTAATCGCCGAGGCCAATGGCGAGCGGGTCATTAGTTAATAGCGTTATTAGGTTTAATAAACCTCACACCGTGCCGTTCAGACGGGCGTGTACTAATGGACTATGGCAAACTGTCAATGATGATAGACATTGACGTAGGGCACATTATTGTTCGTCAGTTGTCGATATCGGTCTAGTGGTTCACATGGGGAAGTCCCCACTGATTATGGATATGGTCTGGGTAATAAAGAAGGAACTGGTTAATCATACTTTCAACTATGGGGTAACCCCCACGGCAATTAAGCCAACGAAAGACAAACCATGTTTTCGGAAATAACTTAAAACTAAACAACCAACCGTGAACTCACTCAACTTTGTTGTTGACACGTTGTTACATGCCTTACAGGTCGCTAGATGCTTATGGAGCTTGTACGAGGAGGAGGTCGTTGTGGGATAAGGATTGTTATGTCCCGTGCTCAATATTTAATCCTTATGAACCTATTAAACTTACGTTTTGAACTTTAAACTTATGAGCTATGGAACTTATGTTTTGCACTTACGTTTTATGCTTCCGCTATTAACTTAAAGTCGGTTACTTTCTTTTGGTCACCAATTGTATTGTGGTTGGTTTATTTACTAAAATTGCGTTGTTCAATATGATTGGTGGCTCGATCCTGTTCATGTCACGCCTCCAAGCGGTGATACTCCACATGGTGGATTTTGGGGGTGTGACAGATTGGTATCAGAGCCATTGGTTATAGTGAACTTGGTTTTAAAAAGGGGAAAAGCTTTTTGAAAAAAACCAGACTATAACCTGTACAGTGCTCAACGATCCACAACGACGCTTCGCTCCATGTGCAAGACTCAACACTATAGGTAATATGGTTTATGTTTGTATTGCCTACCTGCTAGTAGCGCATTTGATCATGGTATGCTTAGTTAGGGTAACAACTATTGCTTGAAACCCTGTGTGTTTGCTCTCTTCTGTCACTCCACACTTACTCACTTTCGCGACACCACTTCTTACTTGTGTTTCCTTCGATGTGAAGATCATGAGTGGACGACTGAACCTAACTCAAGCCCAGCTGACGGCTCTAATCAACTAACGAATGACTGAGGCACTCGCAGCTGTCCCTGCAGGAGGTCAGCATGCTCAACCTCCAGTATGTATGTTCAAAACATTCATGGATTGCCGACCTAGTACTTTCAGCGGCACATAAGGAGCTGTAGGTCTTCTTCACTGGATCGAGAAGCTTGAGTCTGTTTTTGAGATGTGTGAATGCCCTGAAGATCGTAGGGTGAAATTTGCTACTGGAACGCTTGAAGGTGCTGCGTTAACCTGGTGGAAAGCACAGGTTCAACTGCTAGGGCTGGCAGTTGCTAATGCCACCCCATGGAATGGTTTCAAAGAACTGATCAAAGAAGAGTACTGTAGTCGTGACGACATCCACAAGCTAGAGGTAGATTTTTCAATCTGAAGTTGACGGGGTCTGAAATCGAGGCATACACAAAGAGGTCGAACAAATTAGCTATCATGTGTCCCACTATGGTGGATCCTCCTATCAAGCGTATCGAGCTGTACCTTAAGGGTTTGGTGCCAGAAATTCAAAGCCACATGACCTCGGCTAATCTTGGCACCATTCAGCAAATCATCAAGTTGGCTCATCATCTCACTAATCAGGCAGTTGAGCAGAACAAGCTGCCCAAGCATATTAGCGCCACTACTACTGATGCTCCCAGTGATAAGAAGCGCAAGTGGGATGGAAATTCGGGCAAGGGTTCTACTTCAGTTCAGTCTCAGCAGCGAAAGACTGATGACTACCAGAGTCCTGGTCAGCAATCTTCTGGTAGTCAAAGACAGGGTGGATACCGAGGGAACCACCCCAAGTGCAACCGGTGCCACAAGCATCATAGTGGGCAGTGCCACAAGGGTCATTGTCTGAGGTGCAACAAGTTTGGTCATGAAGCAAAGGATTGCAGGGGCGCACGACCAGCAAATCAGAATCGCCAACAACAACAACAAGCTCCACAGAACCACCACCAGCAGCAACAGCAGGGCAATAAAGGATGCTTTCAGTGTGGCGCTGAAGGCCACTTTAAGAGGATCTGTCCTCAGCTGAACCAGAATCAGAACAACAACCAAGGAAATGGGAACAACAATGGAGGCAACCATGGAGGCAACAACGGGGGTAACAATAATGGCAATGGTGCCAGGGGACGTGTTTTCGTGCTGGGTCAGGGTGATGCAAGGAACGGTCCCAACGTGGTGATGGGTAAGTTCCTTCTGGACGACTTCTTTGTTACTGTTTTATTTGATTCGGGTGCCGATACTAGTTATGGGTCCTTAAAAGTTAGTCAAATGCTTAAGCGCACTCCAACACTTTTGAACACCAAACACACGGTAGAGCTAGCAAACGGTAAAAGTCTCGAGGCCACGCACATAGTTAAAGGCTGTAACCTCGTCTTAGCTGGTCAGACCTTTTCTATCAACCTCATTCCTATCGTTCTGGGTAGTTTCGACGTTGTTATTGGGATGGATTGGTTATCTCATCAACAAGCGGAAATTCTTTGCAACGAGAAGATTGTTCGCATCCCTCGTTCTGGTGAAGAACCCCTCGTGATTCATGGCGACAAGAGTGGTGCTGTCATAGGCATTATCTCTTTCCTTAAGGCCCAAAAGTGTTTGCGAAAGGGCCACACTGCCATTCTAGCACTCGTTACTGACGCATCAATGGAAGAGAAGAGAATTGAAGACATTCCTATTGTGCGCGATTTTCCTAAGGTATTTCCTGAGGAATTACCTGGTCTTCCGCCTCATCGACAAGTCGAGTTTCAAATCAAGCTAGCTCCTGGAGCAGCGCCCATAGCTCGAGCACCTTATCGTCTAGCTCTATCAGAACTTGAAGAACTATCCACGCAACTACAAGAACTCTTGGAAAAGGGTTTCATACGTCCTAGCTCTTCGCCCTGGGAGCTCCAGTGTTATTCGTGAAGAAGAAAGACGGTACCTTCAGAATGTGACTACCGCGAACTCAACAAGGTGACCGTGAAGAATCGTTATCCTCCCCCACGTATTGATGACCTATTCGACCAGCTGTAAGGGTCGAGTTTCTACTCTAAGATTGACCTGAGTTCAGGTTACAATCAACTGAGAGTCCGAGACGAGGATATCTCTAAGACAGCATTCAGGACTCGGTATGGGCATTACGAGTTTCTGGTTATGCCTTTCGGATTAACGAATGCACCTGCGGTCTTTATGGATCTCATGAACTGAGTGTGCAAGCCTTATCTGGATAAGTTTGTCATAATTTTCATCGACGATATCCTGATCTATTTGAAGAGTCATGAAGAACACGAGCAACACCTGAGACTTATTTTGGAACTCCTTCGAACAGAGCAGTTGTATGCCAAATTTTCGAAATGTGACTTCTGGCTTCGCGAAGTCCATTTTCTAGGCCACATGGTAAACAAGGATGGGATTCATGTTGATCCATCCAAGGCTGACTCGATCAAGAACTGGCCTGCACCCCGTACACCAACAGAAATCCGCCAATTCTTGGGTTTGGCAGGATATTACAGAAGGTTTATCAAGGATTTCTCAAAGATTGTGCAACCTCTCACCTCACTGACTCGAAAATGTGTCACCTATCGTTGGGGTGATGCACAGGAATCCACATTTCAGCACTAAAAAGATAGACTTTGTAGTGCACCTATCCTCTCATTGCCTGAAGGCACAGATGATTTTGTGGTTTATTGCGACGCTTCCATCCAAGGACTTGGTTGCGTGTTGATGCAACGTGACAAGGTCATTGCCTACGCATCGCGCCAACTTAAGGTTCACGAAAGGAACTACACTACGCACGACTTGGAATTGGGAGCAGTTGTTTTCGCACTTAAGATATGGAGACATTACCTGCACGGTACCAAGTGCACCATTAACACCGATCACAGGAGTCTCGAGCATATATTCAAGCAAAAGGAGTTAAACATGCGACAACGTCGATGGGTCGAGCTCTTGAATGATTACGAATGTGCGATCAAGTACCATCCGGGCAAAGCCAATGTTGTGGCCGACGCCCTCAGTCGAAAGGATACTATACCCAAGCGTGTACGTGCGTTACAACTTACCATCCAATCTAGTCTTCCCACTCAGATACGAGATGCTCAGGTTGAAGCATTGAGAGCAGAGAACATCAGGGCGGAGTCCCTACGAGGATCGAGGAAACGATTAGAACAAAAGGAAGACAACGCCTACTATGTAAACGGGCGCATCTGGGTTCCACTCTATGGAAACTTACGCGAGCTTGTGATGGATGAAGCGCATAAGTCTCGTTACTCAGTACATCCTGGTTCAGATAAGATGTACCACGATCTCAAGACCACGTACTGGTGGCCTGGTATGAAAGCCAACATAGCTACCTACGTCAGTAAATGTTTGACTTGTGCGAGAGTCAAGATTGAAGATCAGAAACCGTCAGGCCTAATCCAACAACTAGAGATCCCGACATGGAAATGGGAGCAAATTTCCATGGATTTCGTTACTGGCCTGCCTAGATCTCAACGCAGAAATGACACTATTTGGGTGATAGTGGATCGATTGACTAAGTCTGCACACTTCTTGGCTATCAAGGAAACCGACAAGTTTTCTACTCTAGCAGACATCTACCTAAAGGAAGTAGTATCAAGGCACGAAGTGCCAACCTCCATCATTTCTGATCGAGACTCATGGTTTACATCTAAATTGTGGCAAGCTATCCACAAGTCCTTTGGTTCTCGATTAGACATGAGCACGGCATATCATCCACAGACGGACGGGCAATCTGAACGCACCATCCAAACCCTTGAAGACACGCTTAGGGCATGTGTGATTGATTTTGGTAACGGTTGGGAGCGACATCTACCTCTAGTAGAATTTTCATATAATAACAGCTACCACACCAGTATACAGGCCGCTCCGTTCGAGGCACTGTACGGACGTAAATGCCAATCACCTCTGTGTTAGGCAGAAGTTGGTGACAGCCAAATCACAGGCCCAGAACTTGTAATAGATACAACTGAGAGGATTGCTCAGATACGATAGCGAATGGCGGCAGCTCGTGACCGTCAGAAAAACTATGCTGATAAGCGAAGGAAACCACTCGAGTTCCAGGTTGGGGATCGAGTGCTACTCAAAGTCTCACCTTGGAAAGGTGTAGTTCGTTTTGGCAAATGAGGCAAACTCAACCCGCGCTATGTTGGACCCTTTGAAATCATTGAGAAAATTGGCAAGGTCGCTTATAAGTTGAATCTACCTAAAGAACTCAGCAGAGTTCACAATGTTTTCCATGTGTCGAATCTAAAGAAGTGTCTGTCAGATGAGACCCTCATAGTTCCCTTAAAGGAGCTCACAATCGAGGACCAGTTGCGATTCGTCGAGGAACCAGTCGAAATCACAGACCGAGACGTTATGATTCTCAAGCATACCAGAATACCTCTTGTTCGAGTTCGTTGGAACTCCCGTCGTGGCCCAGAGTATACCTGGGAACGAGAAGACCAAATGAAACTCAAGTACCCCCAGTTGTTTAAGAAAAGTGCAACCACTACGGAGGCTGAAGCTACTGCAGAATTTCGGGGGGATGATGTGACACCCCAGGAAAGAGCAGTAAACCACGCAACTTAACTAGCTTCCTCAGTAACCACGCACTAAATTTCGGGACGAAATTTTCTAAACAGGGGGAGAATGTGACAACCCTCGAAAGTACATGTATCCGTACGATTGATTAATATTATATTGTGCTTAATGATTATGCAGAAACTTGACTAAATGGTCCTGAATATTTTCCTAAGTGTTGGGAATTAAAAGTATTACGAAAAGTTACATAAAAGACACTATATGGAACAACTTAGCACTTTAACGAACCGGTATCTGACCGAACAACCGGACATTACCCGGAACACCAACATTTTGCCAAATACATTGTTTTATTATTTCTTGGCTGGTCATGATCCCCGGACACCCTAACACCCACTAAATTCTCTAGTAACTAACATATGTAAACATATACTTGCATTTGAACTATTACTTACCATCTACCATCAAATTGTTACAAATAACCCCCCCCCCCCCATACCTTCTTACGGTCACAAGAGGACCCAAAAGATCCACACCATACTTCCTAGATCTCTTAGTATATTTTATTAGATATTATTTGATGTCTTGCTTAAGAATATGAACAAAATATATGATGTAAGATTATAAGTATCTTCCAAGATCTTCATTATATCATTACAAAGATCACCCCACTGTTCCTCACTCTCTCCTCTTCCTCTCGGCTTACCATACCCGCCCCCACCTCTACCATATCACCACCATCTTCATCAAATTTCAAGTTCCATTCAAGGTTAGAAGGTTAATCAAAGGTGCTTGAAGTTGTAGATGACTAAGGGCTTCATACATTGCTTTTTCACCATCATTTTCTTCATCTTTCTACTAGAGATTCATCCCTAGCCTTTGTGCTAGTAGTAAGTCCTTGTTAAACCCTTGTTCATCTTGTTTTTGTAGTTAAAAGTTGTAGTATGATGATTATGTTTAAAACACTAAAGAACAAGAACTAAGAAGATAAACATAAAGCTTTACATGAAGTTTACATAAAGATGAAGTCTTGTTGGATTAGGGTTTGTTAAAGCATGTGTTTTGGTCAAAAATCAAGCAATGATAATGCAACCAAACTTTCTGTTGTGAGGTATGATGCTTGAATCAATGAACAACACTAAGGATCACTCTTGAATGTAATGAACAAGTGACACAAAGGTTTATACGAGGAAAAAGCCCTTGATCAATGAATGATCTCCGGCATAAAAAACCTCGGGTGATGGAAACTACCGATCACCAACTCAAATCAAACAAGAAATTTGTTACAACTTCGGATGATAGCGAGCTAATTACAAGGATCACTATAGTGTAACGTGTAAAAGGTGTAAGAAAAGTGTATGAAATTGCTAAGCGAATTGCCGAGAGCTGGTGAGAGCAGTTGCAAGATTGTGTGTGTAGCCAAAAATAGCCAAGTGTTTTTTATTTAGCTCGCTACCCCTTTTAAAAATGGAAAAATCTACACTAACTAACATTCTGCAATTCATGCAAGTCCCCCACGAACTCCATAATGTCCACTTCAGGTAAGCACGTGCGGAATAAGTCATGGAATATGCTCCAGGAATATCGCCAAGACCAAGTCCATGCTGGTACTCCTGCAAAACAACACCATATTCAAAGTAGACAATCGTTATTATAAGGATCCTTAAGATGATCCATGATCCTAATCCTGAAATACTTCTGAGGATCACCAATTCTAACAGAAGTGAGGATCACTAAACCCAATAGTAATTGAGGATCACTGATCATTGGGAAATCCTCCCCTAACAATTGCCCCCAAAATATAAGGAGTAAAAGTGTAAATAACGAGTTATATTTTTTGTTCTTATCCGTAACAAATTAACGGATAACTAGCCGTTGGAGTCGGACTAGCCATTACGAACATGACGTCACTGAAGTGACTATCCTGCAAGAGATCATCATTATAACTAGGAGTTAGAGATAGGGATCAATCCGTATTTAAATTCAAGAGAAACTCCCTTTAAATTCACATCCGAATATCAAGCAGGTATCTCTCTTCCTCTTCTTCCTTTACATTTTCTTTCTCTGCTCCCTCTTTCTTCACCTTCTTCATAATCAAGATGATGCTAAGATCCTCACCGGCTAAGGATCACAAGAAGGACAGTCCTCTTAAGAGCCAGGGGATCATCAAAGATTCGGCGAATGAAAGGTGCTGCTTCACTGATCCACAAATAGACAGAATCCGCTGTTGCTTTCCGGCAAACACCGATTTCAAGCCATTTACCGTTCTAAGTGATTATATTTCTGAAACATGGGTAGCTTTCCTGGTCACTCCTTTCACAATAGGATACTCGTATCCTTTCCCTGAATTCACCCAGTCTTTCTTCTCCCTCACCGGCATCTCCTACATTCAAGCTATGCCAATGATCTGGAGGGTTTTATATACCCTTGAAAGGATCATTGAGCAAGAAGGAATTGCTCTGGGAATGTCGGAGTTGGCAGAGATGAATGACCTTGTAACATTCGGATCCCACCGATATCTACTCAAGCGTAAACCCGGCGAAGAACACCCAATCTTCAAAGCCACTAAAAATGATACCAACTGGAAACGGCGTTTTTTTCTTTGTCAGAAGGGATTCTATCTCTGATGGAAAGGATCTGCCAAGGAAGTGGAGCACCCATGGTAGGATAGAGGATCCTGAGGAGGATCACCAGATGACCTTGTTTTTGTCTAAGGATCACTAATGTACTTTTGTTCCTTTTTTTGCAGCTATTACTATTGCACACCTTATTACAACACCTGCCACGAAGGAAAGGCTTGCTGCTTTACGGAGGCTTGATCCTGAAATAAGATCATTCAAAGCAAATACCCAGGATTCTCAAGAGGTATCCTTAGGTTCTGTCACGATGTCAAGTAAGTATCCTGTTTTTTGTATAGTTAAACGTTTAAATAAATAATTAAATAGAAATAGGATAAGGATACTTATCTGTTTTGGGTGTGTAGGTGCTGGAAAACCTTCAAGATCTGCCTCCAAATTCAGTGTCACTGATCTTGACACTGTCCGATCCTCCAAGAAAAAATTTGATGCTAGCCCCTCCATCACAATCCCCAAGGCAACCACTTCGAAGGGAAGAGGTGGAAAGAAGAGGAAGAACTCTGAAGCTGAAAACCTACAAGGCTTGCCTCTGATCCGCCATCAGTTCCTCGAGTACTTTGCCGATGTAAGGATCACTGACTTAACTTGATTATCCTGCCCATTTGAGGATCATGTGATCCTAACTTTGCATTGTCTTGTTTGCAGAAATTTTCTGAAATCGAGGACTATGTTGGGAATGTTGAAGAGCTTGAGGAGAAATACTCTGACCTCCAAAAAGTGGCGGTGCTCAAGGATCACAAGATTGCATCCCTTGAAAAGGACCTTAATGATGCCAAGACTAAGATGGTTGCAGCCCAGATCAATGCTGACTATGAGAAGCACGAGATCATGCAGGATGCCAAAGTCTCCGCTGCCATTGCCATGTACAAGACCAAATTGCAAATGGCCCAAGAAGCTCAGGATCCCACTTTTGACAAGAGCAACTGGGACATGGAGGGCTGGAAGGCTAGGCTGGCTAAGTTGGAGGATGATGAAGAGGCTGAAGAGGTTCTAGCAATCGAGGCTGGTGGCAGTGGCAAGGATCAGGTGAAGGATACGGAAGCTGGAGGAGATGATGATGCAGCGAAGGTGTAGGCTGCATGAATGGAAAATGAAGGACATTTCTAGACGTAGCCGGAGCCCATTTTTTTTTAAGTTTGGTCGTGGTTTGTTTTTTGTTGAACAATGATGGGTTGTACTTAAACAATAGTAATTAGGGCTAAGGATCATGGATCCTTTGAACAATAGGTAGGATTACAAAAGGTGGAGGGATCCTCTGTTTGGGGGATGAAGCCATTGTGATCCTGCCGTCTTTTTATTCTTGCACTACCAAGACCCTTAAACAATGGACACCCTTTGCCAACCCATGTGGACGGGCCACGTTTTGCTGGTAGAAACGTGGGTTGGCAATCTTGACAACCTTAAAGGGTTTAATCTTTTGTGAATAAAATAACTTTAACTTTTTGGCTTATCCTATGTTGATATCCTTGTTAATATTTTACTTTCCACCTGTTGTGATGTTCATTTTGTTTAAACTTATCAAATAAAGAAAAAATTAAAGAAACATCCCCAAAAAGTCTAGGATATGATCAAAGATCAGATATCCTATAGTCGATTAATTTTGAAAAGTTATATAGTTTAAGGATCACAAGTTCAGTTGTCATAGGACAAGGGTTACTCAAACAAATAATGAATAGAATCAAAATAGTTAAGGATCACACCTGAGAATCCAAGTTAGGATCCTAACCTTTAATAGTTGTAATCAGGATAATCCAAAAGACAAACCTTAGTAGAAGGTAAGGATCAAGGATCCTTGGTCATTTAGCTTCAAAAACCCGAAAGAGGATATAACTTGGGACTAAGCCAATATAAGATAAAAGTTAGAAACTGGGGACAAGCCCAACAATTCTGGGGACAAGCTCAATATACTGGGGACAAGCCCAAAGGATAACTAGGGACAAGCCCAAAGAATAACTGGGGACAAGCCCAAAGGATAATTGGGGAGAAGCCCAAAGGATAACTGGGGACGAGCCCAAAGGATCACTGGGGACAAGCCCAAAGGATCGTGTGTAAACTGGAGTATGGCCCTTACTGGCGACTATCCAAACTTAGTGACATGAAAATGCCAAAACCTTAGCTAACGTAAAAACGTTAGAAACCTTAGGAACGGATGTATGGTACGTCTACCATTATACGTAGAATCCTGAATATAGCCAGTACAATGAAATTGTCAGCCCCCAAAGCGAGTACTAGTCCCATTGCCATGAACTATATCAGGATCATCGTGCGCTACTGGCGAAACTGGGGAGAGGCCTAAACTGGGGTCAAGCCCAAATAACTGGGATCAAGCCCAAATAACTGGAGTGAAGCCCAAATAACTGGATACTTCTGTGGATACTCAATCCTTAGTTAAGGATACCTAAACCTTCAAAACTCAGAATCAAGTGAAAGGAGGATAAAGGATCCAGGATCCTTATCCTTATATAAGAGAATAAAAGAATGAAATAGTTTGAGATTAAAATGTTACCAAGATGAGGATCATCTGTTCTGTAAGGATCCTTCAAGGATACTTGTCAGGTGAGGATCATGGATCCTTGTCACATGAAATATTTCTTCAGATGGACAACATTCCAAGCTCTTGGTAGCAGATCACCTTCCATTGTTAGCAATCGATATGCCCCCTTTCCTGCTTCAGCTTCAATCAAATAAGGGCCTTCCCATTTTGGTGCCAACTTTCTATCAGCAGGATTGGTGGTATTCTGAAATGCTTTCCTTAATACCATATCACCAACTTGGAATTTCCTGATCCTGACATTTTTATTGTAGGCTCCAGCCATCCTTTGTTGATAACTAGTTATCCTTATCCTTGCCAAATCCCTGATTTCTTCTATAGTATCCAAGTCTTGAACCAAGTTTTCAGCATTTTCTTCAGGATCACGAATGCTTGTTCTTGCAGTAGGAACCACCATCTCTGTAGGGATCACTGATTCTGCCCCAAATACCAAAGAAAATGGAGTTTGGCCTGTGGCATTCTTGGGAGTTGTCCCATCAGCCCAAAGCACATAAGGTAGTTCTTCTGCCCATTTTCCTTTCTTGGATCCAAGCTTCTTCTTCAAATTGTTGATGATGATCTTGTTGGATGATTCTGCCTGACCATTAGCTTGTGGGTGGACTGGTGTTGATGTTATCATCTTAATCCCCCAGTTGTCACAAAAGTTAGTGGTTCTATTCCCAATAAATTGGGATCCATTATCACAAACAATTTCAGAAGGGATACCAAATCTAGTAATTATGTTTCTTTTAATAAAGGATATAACTTCCTTTTCTCTGACTTGAGCAAAGGCTTCAGCCTCTATCCACTTGGAAAAGTAATCAGTCATAGCAAGCATGAATACTTTTCCACCAGGTGCCTTAGGAAGCTTACCAACTATATCCATTCCCCATATCATGAATGGCCAGGAAGAGGATATAGGATGCAAGAGCTCTGCTGGTTGGTGAAGGATATTACTATGCCTCTGACAAGGATCACACGTCTTGGCATACTCCACAGCATCCTTCTTCATAGTGGGCCAGTAGTATCCTGTCCTCAGGATCCTTGAGAATAATGCCCTGCCCCAGTGTGGTTTCCACAATCTCCTTCATGGAAATCCTTTAGGACTTCTTGGATTTCAGGATCCTCAATGCACCTTAGATATGGTCCTGCAAGAGATCGTTTATACAACATATTATTCAATATTGTAAATTGAGATACCTTAATTTTGAAAGCCCTAGGGTTTTCTCCTGTAGGAATCTCTCCATGTTGTATGTATCTCATGATTGGGAGGATCCATGATCCTGAATGAGGTTGAGTATCATTGCTAGGGATGATTGCAGAATCTTCTCCTATCTCCATAGCTACATGATCCTCGATAGTAGGGGTTAGGATATGGATAATAGGGATCCTTATATCCTCTGGGATCTTCAAAGATGATCCTAGATTGGCTAATGCATCAGCCTCTGCATTCCCTTGACTATCTCTAAATATTTGATTAGCTTTTCACCGTTAACAGCATAGGATCCATTAAAGTGATTAGTGATTAATAATGAATCTACATGTACCTCAAGATACGTGATCCTCATATGCTTAGCAATTTGCAAACCAGCTATCAAGGCTTCATACTCAGCCTCATTGTTGGTAGTTTGAAATTCACAGGCTATGGAGTGGGGTATTATGTCCCCCTGTGGCGATTTTAGTAGTATTCCAAGTCATGTTCCTTTTACATTGGAGGCTCCATCAGTGAAGAGAATCCAAGGATCCTTAGTTTCTTCAAGCTGTTGGACTTCTAACTCAGCTTCCTTTTGCAAGTCACTACTAAAATCTGCCACAAAGTCAGCTAAGGCTTGGGATTTGATGGCAGTCCTTGGTTCATATCTTATATCATATGCACTCAGCTTCACTGCCCACTTAGCCATCCTTCCTAACATTTCAGGTTTCCTGAGAACATTCTTAATTGGAAAATTAGTCTTAACAATAATGGCATGAGTCTCAAAATAATGTCTCAATTTAGTAGATGCCATAATTAATGCAAGGATAAGTTTTTCTAAGTGTGAATACCTGGATTCAGCATCAAGTAAACTCTTACTTACATAATAAACAAGATGTTGTGTACCTTGGTGATCCTTAACAAGGACCGCACTTACTGCTTTTGAGGATACTGCTAGGTACAAGGATAATACATCCCCTTTTTCTGGTTTCATCAAGGCCGGGGCTGAGGATAGGTAATCCTTAAGAGCTTTGAGGGCACTTTCATGCTTCTTAGTCCATTCAAATTTCTTGTTCTTCCTCAGGATGTCATAGAATTCCTTACACTTTTCTGAGGATTTGGATACGAATCTGTTCAAGGGTGCGATCCTGCCTGTCAATCTTTGCACATCCTTAGCATTGGCAGGAGATTTGATATTCACAATAGCCTTGATTTGCTCTGGACTTGCTTCAATGCCCCTCTTTGTCACCATATAGCCTAAGAATTTACCAGCCCTAAACACCAAAATGACACTTGGAAGGGTTAAGTTTCATATTAAATTTATCAAGGATATTGAATGCTTCCTCCAAGTTTTTAAGGTGATCCTCAGCTTTCTTGGACTTAACTACCATGTCATCAATATAGACTTCCATAGTGTGTCCAATTTGTTCCTTGAACAGCATATTGACAAGCCTTTGGTAAGTAGCACCTGCATTCCTTAGTCCAAATGGCATAGCAATACAACAATATATACCAGTTGGAGTCATAAAGGTTGTATCCTCTTGATCAGTTGGTTCCATCTGAATTTGTTGAAATCCAGATGAAGCATCCATAAAAGTCAACAACTCATGACCCGCGGTAGCATCCACCATGGAGTCAATGTGGGGTAATGGGAAAGGATCCTTGGGACATGGCTTGTTTAAATCAGTAAAATCGACACATACCCTCCACTTTCCATTTTTCTTTTGAACAACAACCACATTGGCTAACCATCTTGGATACTTAACCTCTCTTATCATACCTGCCCGAAGTAGTTTATCTACTTCTTCCTGGATAATAGCATTCCTTTCAGGTGCAAACTTCCTCCTCTTTTGATGAATTGACTTGAATGACGTGTCAATGCCAAGTTTATAAGTAATTATATCTTTAGATATACATGTCATATCCTCATGTTTCCAGGCAAAGGTAGTTTTCCTTCATTTAAGGAAGGATACTAGTTCCTGTTCAATGTCGCTAAGGATCCCTGATCCTATGAAGATCTTGGATTCAGGATCATCAGGATCCATGAGAATTTCTTTCAAATCTTGTTCTCTCGCCTCCAAGACATCTCTTGAAGGATACTTTAATTGCTATTGCTCCCTTGGTCTTGAGGCTGGCTTCATTGATGAGGTATAGCAATTCTTAGCTTCTTGTTGATCACTCTCAATTTTCACCACTCCCCAAGGACTTGGAAGCTTTACACATTGATGATAGGTGGATGGAACTGCCTTCATATCATGTATCCATGGCCTGCCAAGCATAACATTGCAACATGATAAGCAATCTATAACACAAAATTTTTGATAAGAATGAAATCCTTCAATATAGATTGGGAGTTTGATGTCCCCCAATGTATTCTTAGTTTCTCCACTGAATCCCACAAGTACTGAGGATCTTGGGATAATATCAGACTCCGGGATATTCATCTTCTTGAGGACATCAAGCTGAATGATGTTCACAGAGCTTCCTCCATCTATAAGGATCCTGCGAACAAAGTGGTTAGAAATAAACAATGTAATTACAAGACCATCATGATGAGGATCCTGGACATCCACACGATCATCCTCATCAAAGGTTATGACTTTATCCTGGGTGACAACGGAGGTCCGGACGGGTCTGTCTCCATTATCCATCTTGGTTTCCTTAGCATGTCTTTTTGCTGCTTAAAAGGAAGTACCACAAATGTCTGATCCACCGGATATAAAGTTTATGACTTGTGCATCTGCTGGAGGGGCAGGAGCCTTTTCCGGGATCCTTTCAGGATCCTGGATCCTTGACTTCTTCCGTCCCAAGAGTTCCTTCAAATGCCCCTTGCTCAACAAGTAACCAATTTCCATTCTCAGTGCAATACACTCTTCAGTGAGATACCCAAAATCCTCATGATATGCACACCACTTGGACTTATCCTTTGTAGCAGATGGTTTATCACTCTTCCTTGGCAACCTAGCTTTCTCACCTAGATTCTGCATTGCAAGGATTAGTTCATTGTTATCAACAGAAAAACAATATTCAGAAATAGGAGGATAATGCTCATCATCCTCTTCTTGTTCCACTGAATGCACATTCTGGTTATCAGACTTATTGTAGAACTTGGATTTGTTGTTCCTGAAGTAGGATCCTTGTTTCTCCTGTTTTGAGGATCCTTTTGTCATCCTTTAGACGGATGAACCTAAGGGCCCTGGTTCTTACTTCATCAAGATTCCTGCAAGGTGTCATGACAAAATCATCATAGAATAGTGAATCCCTAAGCAGTCCCATTTTAAAGGCTTCTACAGCCGTAGTAATATCCAAATTAGGAATATCTAAGGATTCTTTGCTAAACTTAGTGATGTAATCTCTAAGTGATTCATTTTGACCTTGTTTTACCCTATATAGATCACTAGTTAATCGTTCAAATTTTCTACTACAAGAGAATTGACTATTAAACAAATTAACTAGATTAGCAAATGAAGTAATAGAGTAAGGGGGAAGACTAGCAGCCATTTTAGAGCAGATCCTGTAAGTGTGGATCCAAATCCCTTGCATAGACACGCTTCTTTTAACCTTTCAGGAATTGGATTGATCTCCATCCTCTCCCTGTATTGAGCTACATGCTCCTCTGGATCCGTTGAACCATCATACAGCTTCATAGAGGGTATCTGGAACCTTTTAGGTATCTCAGCATCACATAAAGGTGGTGCAAAATGAGATATCCTATGGCTACCATCTGCAATTTCAGGAATGGGTTTAACCACTCCTGGGACACTGGATATCATATCCTTGAGCTTCTGTAACTCCCTAGCCATAGCTTGATTAATACCTGTATCCTGCATTAAGCCATGGTTAGTGTTATATGAATTATTAAAAGTGTTACCTCCCACAGGATTCGTGTTTGGAATCGCGGATGTGAATCCATATTGACGAGACTCTGGCATGATTGAAGGACCAGAGGGAGCAACGGTCTGCATTGGTATGAAGTCTCCTTGATGAACGTCCGAGCTCTGAGGCTGCATACTTCTCAAGAATCCTTGATCCTGAAGGATGTTGGATCCTTGAAGTTGAGATGATCCTTGAACCTGAAAGGATCCTGGAACCAGAGAGGATCCTGGGACAAGGGAGGATCCTTGGACTGGGAAGGATCCTTGGACCCGGGAGGATCCATGGACCTGGGAGGATCCTTGGACCTGGGAGGATCCTTGGACCTGGGAGGATCCTTGGACCTGGGAGGATCCTTGGACCTGGGAGGATCCTTGGACCTGGGAGGATCCTTGGACATGGGAGGATCCTTGAACCTGGGAGGATCCTTGAACTGCATGCATTCCCAAATATCCTCCTGACGTGAAGTATCCCTGATGCTGAGAAGAGGATCCTGATGGTTGAGAAGAGAATCATTGAGGCTGGAAGTGAGAGCCAAATGCCTGACTCATAGTTGCTGTTCCATAATGCCTTCCTGGTAATTCACCCAAGTATTGCACGTCCGGAACTGCTAAGTGTTGGGAAGTTATGACTGGAGTGTCGAAGTTCAGCGACCATGGCATTAGAGGGGAGTGATCCTCCACTAATTTCATCTGTTTCTTGATCTCATCGATCTCCCGGAGGATCCTTTCGTTGGTTTTGTCCTGCTCTTGTGCATGATTCCTCTTCTGCAAAATCAGAGCATAAAGATCATTAGTGGTAGGATTAGTTGAAACAGAAGAAGTTGGTGGTTTTGTGAAAACGGGGGTCTGTTTCTTCGCAGCATTCTCAGCATTCTTCTGGGATCCAGAAGGTGGTGGAGGCAAAGGAGGAACGCCTTGTGAAGAACTGAATGACGGCATCAAGTTTGAGGTGTTTTTCGCTGGGAAGCCATTTGCCTGGTTGTTATGAACCGAAATGATCACGAAAATACGAATCTTCTTAGAAATGAAGCACCAATTGCCCCACGGTGGGCGCCAAACTGTTTTGGTCAAAAATTAAGCAATGATAATGCAACCAAACTTTTTGTTGTGAGGTATGATGCTTGAATCAATGAACAACACTAAGGATCACTTTTGAATGTAATGAACAAGTGACACAAAGGTTTATACGAGGAAAAAGCCCTTGATCAATGAATGATCTCCGGCATAAAAAACCTTGGGTGATGGAAACTACCGATCACTAACTCAAATTAAACAAGAAATGTGTTACAACTTCGGATGATAGCGAGCTAATTACAAGGATCACTATAGTGTAACGTGTAAAAGGTGTAAGAAAAGTGTATGAAATTGCTAAGCGAATTGCCGAGAGCTGGTGAGAGCAGTTGCAAGAGTGTGTGTGTAGCCAAAAATAGCCAAGTGTTTTTTATTTAGCTCGCTACCCCTTTTAAAAATGGAAAAATCTACACTAACTAACATTCCGCAATTCATGCAAGTCCCCCAGGAACTCCATAACGTCCACTTCAGGTAAGCACGTGCGGAATAAGTCATGGAATATGCTCCAGGAATATCGCCAAGACCAAGTCCAAGCTGGTACTCCTGCAAAACAACACCATATTCAAAGTAGACAATCGTTAGTATAAGGATCCTTAAGATCATCCATGATCCTGATCCTGAAATACTTCTGAGGATCACCAATTCTAACAGAAGTGAGGATCACAAAACCCAATAGTAATTGAGGATCACTGATCATTGGGAAATCCTCCCCTAACATCATGCATGATGTTTGATCATTGATTTCTGGATAAACCCGTTGTTAGAACATTTGTTGATGCGTTTTAGTAACATTTAAACTCTAAAAAGCATGTTGATTAGCATTTTCAGCCAACTTCAACTGGCTGTAAACGTATCATAATAAATCAAAAAACTGATTTTTTGAAGCCTAAATTATGTATTTTCGAAAAACAGATCCAATGGCACTGGAATCGAATTTTTTCGAGGTCGTTTACTATTTTTAAAGGTCTGTTTTTGGACAGCAGCTCAAGCTGCGTTTTTACTGCTGAAAATATATGTTATGTTTTCCGTCATAACTTGATAATGTCAAAACCTTAGCTAACGTGAAAATGTTAGAAACCTTAGGAACGGATGTATGGTACGTGTTAGGGGAGTATTTTCCTATCCTAAGGATCATGGATCCTCAAGTACTGCCAGGATCACGGATCCATAATTCTGTTTGAATTCAGGATCCTCGGAATTTGTTGCAGGACCAGGATTCTGGATCCTCATTGTTATCCTTACACTAACGGTTTTCTACCTTGTATGTGAGCTCGTTTTGCAGGAATATGTGCATGGACTTGGTCTTACCGATATTCGTGGAGCATATTCCTTCAATATTCCACACGTGCTTGGCCCTTGTGAACGTTATGGAGATCGTGGGAGACTTGCACAATTAGCGGACAGTTAGTTAGTTTAGTTATTTCTAATTTTAAATGGGGGATAACAAGCTTGAGTTAGAACACTTGGCTAATTTAGCAAAAACACACAATCTTGAACAACTCTCGACAGTTTACTTGGCGATTTCATACACTTTAACACTTTTGCACACTAGTGATCCTTGTAACAAGCTTGTTATCATCCCGAGTTGTAACCATTTTTCTGTTTAATCTTAGTTGGTGATCGGTAGTTTCCATCACCCGAGGTTTTTTATGCGGGAGATCAACTCTTGATCAAGGGCTTTTTCCTCGTATAAATCCTTGTGTCACCTCTTTATTTGATTTGCAAGTTATTCGTACAATTGTTCATAGATTCAAGCATCACACCTCACAATAAAAGATTTGGTTGCATTATCCTTGCTTGATTTTTGACCAAAACAGTTTGGCGCCCATCGTGGGGCAATTGGTGCTTCATTCCTACGAAGTTTTTGTTTTTGTGATCATTTCGGTTCGTTACAACCAAGCAGATGGCTTCTTCAGCAAAGAACACTTCAAGTTCAATGCCGGCAATCAGTTCTTCACAGGGCGTTCCACCTTTGCCTCCACCACCTTCTGGATCCAAGAAGAATGCTGAAAATGCTGCAAAGAGACAAAGCCCCATTTTTCCAAAACCACCAACTTCTTTTGTTTCTTCTAATCCTACTACTAATGATCTTTTTACTTTGATTTTGCAAATGAGGGATCACATACAAGAGCAGGACAAGACCAACGAAAGGATCCTCTGGGAAATTGGTGATATCAAGAAACAGAAGAGATCGGGGGAGGATCACTCTCCTCTGATACCAAGGTCACTGGATTTCGACACTCCAGCTAAAACTACCCAGCAATCTGCAGCCTTAGATATCCAGTACCAAACTGAACCATTGGGAAGGCGTTATGGAACAACAACTATGAGTCAGGCTTTTGGGTCTCACTTTCAGCCTTTGGGATCCTCTTTCCAGCATCCAGGATCCTCCTTCCAGGTTCAAGGATCCTCTCAGGTTCAAGGATCCTCTCAGGTTCAAGGATCTTCTCAGCTTCAAGGATCTTCTCAGGTTCAAGGATCCTCTCAAGTTCAAGGATCCCCCTTCCAGGTTCAAAGATCCAACATCTTTCAGGATCAAGGATTCTTAAGAAGTGTACAACCCCTAAGCACAGATGTTCATCAAGGAGATTTCATTCCAATGCAGACCATTGCCTCTTCCGGTCCTTCAATCATACCAGAATCCCGTCAATATGGATTCACATCTGCAATTCCAAACTTGAATCCTCCGAGAGGTAACACTTTCAATAATTCTTATAACACTAACCATGGCTCTATGCAGGATATAGGTATCAATCAAGCTATGGCTAGGGAGTTACATAACCTGAAGGATATGATATCCAGCGTTCCAGGAGTGGTTAAGCCCATTCCTGAAATTGCAGATGGGAGCCATAGGATATCTCGTTTTGCACCACCTATTTGTGATGCTGAGATACCCAAAAGGTTCCAAATACCAACTATGAAGCTGTATGCTGGTTCAACGGATCGAGAAGAACATGTGGCTCAATATAGAGAAAGGATGGAGATCAATCCAATTCCTGAGAGGTTCAAAGAAGCATGTCTATGCAAGGGTTTTGGATCCACACTCATAGGATCAGCTCTTAAATGGCTGCTAAGTCTTCCCCCTTACTCTATTACTTCATTTGCTAATCTAGTTAACCTGTTTAATAGCCAATTCTCATGTAGCAGAAAATTTGAACATTTAACTAGTGATTTATATAGGGTAAGACAAGGTCAAAATGAATCACTTAGAGATTACATCACTAAGTTTAGTAAAGAATCCTTAGACATCCCTAACATGGATATAGCTGCGGCTATGGAAGCCTTTAAAATGGGTTTACTTAGGGATTCATTATTCTATGATGATCTTGTCATGACCCCATGCAGGAATCTTGATCAAGTGAGAGCCAGGGCCCTTAGATTCATCCGATTAGAGGATGATAAAAGGATCCAGGAGAGATTGGCAGGATCCTCGAAACAGGAAAAGCAAGGATCCTACTTCAAGAATAACAACTTCAAGTCCTACAAAAAGTATGATAACCAGAATGTGCATACAGTGGAACAAGAAGAGGATGATGAGGATTATCCTCCAATTTCTGAGTACTGTTTTTCTATTGATAACAATGAACTAATTCTTGCAATGCAGAATCTAGGTGAGAAAGCAAGATGGCCAAGGAAAAGTGATAAACCAGCCGCAACAAAAGACAAGTCCAAGTGGTGTGCATATCATGAGGATTTCGAAGATCTCACTGAAGAGTGTAATGGACTTAGAAAATAAATTGGTTACTTGTTAAGCAAGGGGCACTTGAAGGAGCTTTTGGGAAGAAAGAAGTCAAGGACCCAGGATCCTGAGAGGATCCCAGAAAGAGCTCCTGCTCCTCCAGCAGACGCACAAGTTATAAACTTTATATCCGGTGGATCAGACATTTTTGGTACTTCCTTTTCAGCAGCCAAAAGACATGCCAAGGAGACCAAGATGGATAATGGAGATAGACCCATCCGGACATCTATTGTTACACAGGAGAAAGTCATAACTTTTGATGAGGATGATCGTGTTGATGTGCAGGATCCTCATCATGATGGTCTTGTTATTACTTTATTTATATCTAACCATTTTGTTCGCAGGATCCTGATAGATGGAGGAAGCTCAGTAAACATCATTCAGCTTGATGTCCTCAAGAAGATGAACATCCCTGAATAGATGGAGGAAGCTCAGTAAACATCAAAAATTTTGTGTTATAGATTGCTTATCCTGTTGTAATGTTATCCTTGGCAGGCCATGGATACATGACATGAAGGCAGTCCCATCTACCTATCATCGATGTGTAAAGCTTCCTAGCCCATGGGGGGTGGTGAAAATGGAGAGTGATCAAAAAGAAGCTAAGAATTTTTACAAGTCGTCAATGAAGCCAGCCTCAAGACCAAGGGAGCAATAGCAATTAAAGCATCCTCCAAGAGATGTCTTGGAGGCAAGAGAACATGATGTGAAAGAAATCCTTATGGATCCTCATGATCCTGAATCCAAAGTCTTCATAGGATCAGGGATCCTCAACAACATTGAACAAGATCTAGTATCCTTCCTCAAAAGGAGAAAAACTACCTTTTTCCTGGAAGCATGAGGACATGACAGGTATATCTAAAGATATAATTACTCATAAACTTGGCATTGATAGGTCATTCAAGCCAATTCATCAAAAGAGGAGGAAGTTTGCACCTGAGAGGAATGCTATTATCCAGGAAGAAGTAGATAAACTACTCCGGGCAGGTATGATAAGAGAAGTTAAGTATCCAAGGTGGTTAGCCAATGTGGTTGTTGTTCAAAAGAAAAATGGAAAGTGGAGGGTATTGTTTTGGTCAAAAATCAAGCAAGGATAATGCAACCAAATCTTTTGTTGTGAGGTGTGATGCTTGAATCTATGAACCATTGTATGAACAAGTTGCAAATCAAATAAAGAGGTGACATAAGGATTTATACGAGGAAAAAGCCCTTGATCAAGAGTTGATCTCCGACATAAAAAACCTCGGGTGATGGAAACTACCGATCACCAACTAAGATTAAACAGAAAAATGGTTACAACTCGGGATGATAACAAGCTTGTTACAAGGATCACTAGTGTGCAAAAGTGTTAAAGTGTATGAAATCGCCAAGTAAACTGTCGAGAGCTGTTCGAGAGTGTGTGTTTTTGCTAAATTAGCCAAGTGTTCTAACTCAAGCTTGTTATCCCCTATTTAAAATTAGAAATAACTAAACTAACTAACTGCCCGCTAATTGTGCAAGTCTCCCACGATCTCCATAACGTTCACAAGGGCCAAGCACGTGCGGAATATTGAAGGAATATGCTCCACGAATATCGGTAAGGCCAAGTCCATGCACATATTCCTGCAAAACGAGCTCACATACAAGGTAGACAATCGTTAGTGTAAGGATAACAATGAGGATCCTGAATCCTGGTCCTGCAACACATTTTGAGGATCCTGAATTCAAACAGAATTAAGGATCCGTGATCCTGGCAGTACTTGAGGATCCATGATCCCTAGGATTGGAAAATCCTCCCCTAACAATTGCCCCCAAAATATAAGGAGAAAAGTGTAAATTAGTGAGTTATATTTTCTGATCTTATCTGCAACTAACTAACGGATATATAGCCATTATAATCTAACTAGCCGTTGCAAATCATACGTGATTGAAGCGATGTCCCTGCAGAATCATCATTATATATAATTTAGAGATAAGGACTAATGTGCATTTAAATTCAAGCAATACTCCCTTTAAATCCTCATTAGAAGATCAAACAGGTACTTCTCTCTCCTTTCTCTCTTCACCTTCTTACTCTGTTCCTTCTTTCTTTACTATCATCCATGAGCAAGATGATGTTAAGATCTTCACCAGCTAAGGATCACCAAAAGGATAACCCTCCAAAGAGCCAATGAATCATCAAAGATTCCCCGAAGGAACGCTGTTGCTTTACTGATCCTGAGATCGACATGATTCGTCATTGCTTTCCGGTGAACACTGTTTTTAAACCTTTCGACCCTACCGCCTTGAGTGACTTCGTTTCTACAACTTGGGTTGCTTTTCCTTCCATCCCATTTCTGATAGGATACTCCTATCCTTTCCCTGCTTTCACCGAATCCTTCTTCTCTCTCACCGGCATGTGCTATGTTCAGGCAATGCCTATGATGTGGAGGGTTTTGTATACCTTAGAGAGAATCATCGAGCAAGAAGGCATAGAATTGGGGATGTCGGAACTTGCTAAACTGTACAACCTTGTGAGCCATGGTTCACACCGCTTTTTATTCAAACACAAACCCGGTGAAGAACACCCAATCCTCAAGACCACCAAAAATGATACCAACTGGAAGAAGCGTTTTTTCTTCGTTAGGAGGGATTCTATCCCGGATGGGAAGGATCTCCCCTTAAAGTGGACTACTCATGGTAGGATAGAGGATCCTTATAGAAGGATCATAGGATAACCCTGTTTCTGCTGAGGATCACTAACCCCTTCTTTTATTTTCTGTGCAACTATCTCTGTTTCCCATATCATTTCATCACCTGCAACCAAAGAGAGGATTGTTGCATTCCGGAAACTTGATCCTGCATCAAGATCATTTCAAGCAAACACCAAGGATTCTCAAGAGGTATCCTCAGGCTCAGTCACAATGTCAAGTAAGTATCCGAGTTTATCTATAATTAAATGTTTAAATAAAAATAAAACAAGAATACTTATCTGTTGTTTTGAATTGGTAGGCGCTGGTAAATCCTCAAGGTCAGCCACTCGCTTCAGTTTTAGTGATCTTGACACTGTCACTGCCCGCTCCGGGAAGAAGAAAACTGCTGCCAGCCCCATCGTTCCAGTGTCAAAGCCCACTACCTCCAAGGGTAAAGGAGGAAAGAAAAGGAAGGCTACCGAGGCCAATGACCTGGAGGGCTTGCCTCTTATTCGCCACCAGTTTCAGGAATACTTTGCCGATGTAAGGATCACCAACCTTCCTTTATTATCCTGCCCACTTGAGGATCACGGATCCTGAACTCTACCTTGTCTTTTTTTGCAGAAATTCGCTGAGATCGAAATGCTGTTTGATGCATATGTTGAAGAGGCGGAGCAGAAGCATCTGGAGTTCCAAAAGATCTTCTTGGCCAAGGATCAAACCATCTCCTCCCTTGAGAAAGATATCGCTCTGGCAAAGCAGCAAGTGGTCATTGTCACACCCCCAAAATCCACACGCGGAGTATCACCGCTTGGAGGCGTGACTGACCAGGATCAAGCCACCAATCATATAGAACAATGTATAAAGTAAAAGTAATTGCAATTTAATTCCAACAATCCATATGAAAGGTGTTCCAAAACATAAGTATGTCATCACAGTATAGCGGAAGCGTATGATTAAACCCATCATAATAAAGTATGAAATGTCATAAAGTCTAAACAAATATCCAAAATCCATGCCCACAACGACTACGCCTCCCGTGCAAGCTCCAAAAGTACCTAAGGTCCTGCAAGGCATGTAACAGAGGATCAACAACTAGTTGAGCGAGTTCACAGAGAGTAAGTGCGTAATAGTAAGTTCATATGTAACATGTGGCTCTACTGGGCCGTTAGTACGTTCTAATGGTGGGGGCTTCCCATAATGTATATAGACTAGTTGTATTCATAAGTATCCTTCCCAATCCGAGGATAATAATAAGTATCCTGCCCAACCGAGGATAGCACGTATCAAGTACGTAGGTTTAGCGCTGGTGTTCTTCCCATCCGAGAACATTTGGTACCTAGGCTTTTTTTTTGTATGTGTTAACACTAGTATCCTTCCCATCCGAGGATAGTACGTAGATTTTTGGCACAGGCATCCTTCCCAATCCGAGGACCGTGGTATGTAGTCTAGTAGTAATGTGTACAAGCAATCAATCAATCCCATTCCCAACCCACCTGGGGAATCCCATGCCTTGGTAAGAGTGTGAACTCACCTTGGTTTGCTCGGTATGCTAAGTAGGTGCTCAAAGTAAAAATCAATCACGTCCTAATGTATGCATGTATACGTAGTCAGTTTGTGTTCAAGTCATTCACATATAAGCATGTAACACGTAGTCAAAATCATACAAGTCATGTTTATCATTTAACAGCAGTTAAATATTCCAGTGAACAATTAACATAATTAACTCAGGTTACTGTACAGATTAACTGTTCGGCGAAACACACTTAATGGCGAAACACAATAGTCGACGAAACACACTAGTCGACGAAACACCATATTGACGAAACACATTCAGTTTCGTCGGAACCTTGTTTGGCGAAACAAGGTTCTGATTCGTCGATGACTCTTGGCGAAACACTTCTGTTTCGTCAAGAGACCTGTTTCGTCAAGCAGTCAGTTACGTCGCATAATCAGTCACGTATGAAAACCCTAATCATGCTAACAGCCGTCATCAACATCAGCAATCATGCAGGAACATTCATTCATAGAATCATTGTAACATCATCATAGCATAATCATCGGACCACTTTAACGTCTAGCATGAACCCTAGCTTATGCGTTTTTACATAACAACATACAACATCACATCATCAAACCCTATCAAGATGCTAACTTGCAGCCAGAATCAGATCAAAATAACAACATCCAGAACCGAGTATTCAATCATATTAAGTTTCGCATAAAACCGTTTATATCCGACTACAATATTCATATTGAAATCCATATCATCATTATCATAACAAGAACCCTAGTATTTAACATATATTAGTTACAATTATACATCAACATATCAGAATCACATGGCACAGAAACACATTCACAGATGGACGATCAATCAAGACACATAAATCTACTAACCGAGATGATGGTTTGATCGCACAAGGGTTTCCGGTGGTTTCTAGTTCGCCGTCACAGTGAGAGAGCTCTAGGGTTTCGGTTGTGTTGATAGAAAATGTAAAGTGATGTTGTTTTTACGTAAAATACTCAAAATACGTTCTGGGCCTAACTGGGCTACTGGGCCGGCGAAACATACTTCTGTTTCGTCGGAGTGTTCATGGCGAAACAGCCTGTTTCGTCGAAATGGGTTATGGCGAAACAGCCTTGTGTTTCGTCGGGTTCTAAACAGTTTAAGTTTTACAACAGTACACATGTTATACAATCACACATAACCATGCAAACACACTAGGTTTTTATCATAACACCACCATATAGTCAAAGTCAACGTGCATTAAATGCGAATAAAGGATGTCGGAAATTCGAGTTGTCACATTATCCCCAACTTGAAAGAAATTTCGTCCCGAAATTTAGTATGCAGTTACTGAGGAAGCTAGTAGTGTGACGTTGTTTACCTGTGTCGTATCGCGGCTCCTCGAGCAGGTTTGCGAAGATTACTGGTTTTCTTGGGGTGTCACATTATCCCCCCGTTGATTTGGAATTTCGTCCCGAAATTCAGCATTGGTAGCTTCAGCCTCAGTAGTAGTTGCTTGGTTTTCGAATAACTGGGGATATTTGAGTTCCATTTGATCTTCACGCTCCCAGGTGAACTCTGGGCCGCGGCGGGAGTTCCAACGAACTCGTACAAGAGGGATTCTCGTGTTCTTGAGGACCTTAACATCCCGGTCCGTGATTTCAACAGGTTCCTCGACGAAGTTCAACCGTTCGTCAATAGTGAGTTCCTTCAAGGGAACTACGTGGGTCTCGTCTAACGTACATTTCTTTAGATTCGACACGTGAAAGACGTTGTGAACTGCACTGAGTTCAGGTGGTAAGTTCAATCTGTAGGCCACTTTGCCTATTTTCTCAATAACTTCGAAAGGTCCAACATATCGTGGATTTAGTTTGCCGCGCTTGCCAAAACGAACCACACCCTTCCAGGGTGAAACTTTAAGTAGCGCTCGATCCCCAACTTGGAATTCGAGTAGTTTCCTGTCTAAATCAGCGTATGCTTTCTGACGGTCCCGAGCTGCCGCCATGCGTTGTCGTATTTGTGCAATCTTTTCTGTAGTATCGACTACCATTTCTGGACCAGTGATTTGACTTTCCCCCACCTCTGCCCAACAGAGAGGTGATCGGCATTTACGCCCGTACAATGCCTCGAATGGTGCAGCTTTAATGCTCGTGTGGTAGCTGTTATTGTATGAAAATTCCACAAGTGGCAAATGTTTCTCCCAACCGTTGCCAAAATCAATTACGCACGCCCGAAGCATGTCTTCTAGAGTCTGGATAGTGCGCTCAGACTGCCCATCCGTCTGAGGATGATACGCCGTGCTCATGTCTAAACGAGAGCCAAAAGATTTATGCATTGCTTGCCACAGTTCTGAAGTAAAACGTGCGTCTCGATCAGAGATGATAGAGGTTGGCACTCCGTGCCTCGAGACCACTTCCTTCAAGTAGATGTCTGCTAGTGTAGAGAACTTGTCTGTTTCTTTGATAGCCAAGAAGTGAGCAGACTTTGTGAGTCGATCCACGATCACCCAAATAGTATCATTTCCGCGCTGAGATTTAGGTAAGCCAGTAACAAAATCCATGGAAATCTGTTCCCATTTCCATTGTGGTATCTCAGGTTGTTGGAGTGGACCTGACGGTTTCTGATATTCTGCCTTGACTCTCGCACAAGTCAAGCATTTGCTAACGTATGTGGCTATGTGGGCCTTCATGCTAGGCCACCAGTATGTAGTCTTAATATCGTGGTACATTTTATCCGAACCAGGGTGTACCGAGTAGCGAGACTTGTGAGCTTCATCCATTACCAGCTCGCGTAAGTTGCCGTACAGTGGGACCCAAATGCGTCCTGTTACGTAATAAGCGCCATCTGCCCTTTGTTCTAACCGTTGCCTTGAGCCGCGTAGGGCTTCAGCCCTGACGTTGTCTGGTTTCAATGCTTCTATCTGAGCATCTCGTATCTGGGAAGGAAGGCTAGACTGTATGGTGAGTTGTAAAGCTCGCACGCGCTTAGGCGCAGTGTCTTTTCGGCTGAGGGCGTCAGCCACAACATTGGCCTTGCCTGGATGGTACCTGATTGAGCATTCGTAGTCGTTTAGCAGTTCAACCCATCGTCGCTGTCGCATATTCAGCTCTTTCTGTTTGAAGATATGCTCAAGGCTTCTGTGGTCAGTGTAGATAGCACATTTGGTACCGTACAAGTAGTGTCGCCATATCTTGAGCGCAAAAACAACAGCTCCCAGCTCTAAATCATGCGTAGTGTAATTCCGTTCATGAACCTTAAGTTGGCGCGAAGCATAAGCAATAACTTTATCCCTCTGCATCAATACACATCCAAGACCCTGGATAGATGCGTCGCAGTAGACTACAAAATCGTCCGTGCCTTCAGGCAATGAAAGGATAGGTGCGCTACAGAGTCTATCCTTTAAGTGTTGGAACGCTGTATCCTGTGCCTTACCCCAACGGTATACCACACCCTTCTGCGTCAGTAGTGTAAGTGGCTGAGCAATCCTTGAGAAGTCTTTGATGAACCTTCTGTAATAACCCGCCAAACCCAAGAATTGGCGTATTTCTGTTGGTGTGCGAGGTGCAGGCCAGTTCTTGATCGAATCTACCTTGGATGGATCAACATGGATCCCATCCTTGTTCACCACGTGGCCTAAGAAGTGGACTTCACGAAGCCAGAAGTCACATTTAGAAAACTTAGCGTATAGCTGTTCCGTTCGTAGAAGTTCCAGTATGAGTCGTAGGTGCTGCTCGTGTTCCTCCTGACTTTTCGAATAAATCAGGATGTCGTCGATGAAGACAATGACGAACTTGTCGAGATAGGGTTTGCACACCCTGTTCATAAGATCCATAAATATGGCAGGCGCGTTCGTTAGCCCGAATGGCATGACCATAAACTCGTAGTGGCCGTAACGAGTTCTAAATGCTGTTTTAGAGACGTCCTCATCCCGGACTCTCAGCTGATGGTACCCTGACCTTAAGTCTATCTTGGAGTAATAGCTCGACCCTTGCAGCTGGTCGAATAAATCATCTATGCGCGGGAGAGGATAACGATTCTTGATCGTCACCTTGTTGAGTTCACGGTAGTCTATACACATCCTAAACGTACCGTCTTTCTTCTTTACGAATAACACTGGAGCTCCCCAAGGCGAAGAGCTAGGACGTATAAAACCCTTTTCCAAGAGTTCTTGTAGCTGCTTTGACAGTTCTTCTAATTCAGTTGGAGCTAGACGATAAGGCGCTCGAGCTATGGGTGCTGCTCCTGGAGCGAGCTCGATCTGAAATTCGACTTGACGATGAGGCGGTAACCCAGGTAATTCCTCAGGGAACACTTGAGGAAAGTCACGTACTACAGGAATATCTTCAATCTTTCTTTCTTTCTTCGAGGTATCTGTAACGAGAGCTAAAACAGCTGTGTGGCCCTTTCGTAAACACTTCTGAGCCTTCAAAAAGGAGATGATGCCACTCACGACACCACTCTTGTCGCCTTGAACTTCGAGAGGTTCCAAGCCCGAACGAGGAATACGAATAACCTTTTCCTTGCATAAAATCTCCGCTTGTTGTTGAGATAACCAATCCATACCGATGACGACGTCAAAGCTACCCAAGGTTATAGGAATGAGATCGATGGAGAAAGTCTGACCAGCGAGGATAAGATTACACCCTTTAACTATGTGTGTGGCTTCTAAACTTTTACCGTTAGCTAACTCTACGACATGTTTGGTGTTTAGGAGAGTTGGGGCACGTTTCAACATTTCACTAGCTTTTAAAGACATGTAACTAGTATCCGCACCAGAATCAAATAGTACAGTAACATAAAAGTCGTCAAGAAGAAACTTACCCATAACCACGTTGGGATCATTCCTGGCATCACCCTGACCGATCACAAACATACGGCCCCTAGCACCATTGTTCCCATCATTGTTGTTACCCCCGTTGTTGTTGTTCCCATGGCCCTGGTTGTTGTTGTTCTGGTTTCGGTTTAGCTGAGGGCAGTGTCTTTTGAAGTGACCTTCGGCGCCACACTGAAAACATCCCTTATTGCGCTGTTGTTGATTCTGTTGTGCTTGCTGCTGCTGCTGATTTTGATTTGCAGGCTGTGGGCTCCTACAATCCTTGGCCTCATGGCCCGTCCTGAAACACCTTTGACAACGACCCCTGTTACACTGGCCATTGTGGTGCTTGTTGCAGATGTTGCACTTTGGGAGGTTCCCTCGATAACCACCCTGCTTGTGACTGCCCGAAGAGTGCTGACTAGGGCTCTGGTAATTGTCAGTCTTTCGTTGCTGAACTTGGGGCTGAACTGAAGCTGATCCCTTACTGGAGTCCCCCTCCCATTTTCGCTTGCTGTCACTGGGAGTAGCAGGAGTAACCGAAGTAGTAGCTGTAGGGGTAGCGTTGATTCGTTTGGGCAACCGGTTCTGCTACACCGCTTGATCAGTGAGACGGTGAGCCAACTGAACAACCTGCTGGTAAGTGGCATGATTCGCTGAAGTCACATGACTCTGGATCTCTGGCACCAGACCCTTAAGATAAAGTTCAATACGCTTGTCCACCAGAGTAGGACACGGTAATGCAAGCTCATTCGATCTCTTTGTATACGCCTCAATTTCCGACCCTGTCATCTTGAGATTGAAAAACTCGACCTCCAGCTTATGAATCTCATCTCGACTGCAGTACTCCTCTTTGATCATTTCTTTGAAATTGTTCCATGGGGTGGCGTTAGCAGCAACCAACCCCAGTATTTGGACCTGTGCTTTCCACCATGTGAGGGCTAAACCCTCGAGGGTACCGGTAGCATATTTCACCCTGCGTGCCTCAGGGCATTCACATATCTCAAACACAGACTCCATCTTTTCAAACCAGTGCAGGAGACCTACGGCTCCTTCAGTGCCGCTGAAAGTGGATGGACGACAGTCCATGAAAGTCTTGAAAGTGCAAACAGGTGCTTGACCTGTTGTGTAAAAGGATTAGGACAAGTTTTAACACGAGAGTTGATTTAGGAATTGTAGGATCTAAGGATCCTAGTGTGAGTTGTAACTGCAGGGTATACCTCCTGCTTGTGCAGCTACAACCGCCGCGGTAACTCGTTCGTTAATGAGGGCCGTCAACTGGTCCTGGGTCATGTTGATACGTCCAGACATGATCTTCATAGGAAAGATAACGTATGTGAGATAGGTTCGCGAATAGTGCGATGACAGAAGAGTGTAAGCACACAAGTGTTCTCATGCAATAACAAATAGTGAGCAATGTAATCTAAGCATACCACGAGCAAAGTTCTATGTAATTCTAATGTGTAGGCAATAAACATAAACCTTATTACCTAGAATGTCGAGTCTTGCACGTGGAGCGAAGCGTCGTTGTGGATCGTTGAGAGCACTGTTCTGGTTATAGTCAGGTTTTAATAAAATCGTTTTCCCCATATTAAAACCGAGTTCTCTATAACCAATGGCTCTGATACCAATCTGTCACACCCCCAAAATCCACACGCGGAGTATCACCGCTTGGAGGCGTGACTGACCAGGATCAAGCCACCAATCATATAGAACAATGTATAAAGTAAAAGTAATTGCAATTTAATTCCAACAATCCATATGAAAGGTGTTCCAAAACATAAGTATGTCATCACAGTATAGCGGAAGCGTATGATTAAACCCATCATAATAAAGTATGAAATGTCATAAAGTCTAAACAAATATCCAAAATCCATGCCCACAACGACTACGCCTCCCGTGCAAGCTCCATAAGTACCTAAGGTCCTGCAAGGCATGTAACAGAGGATCAACAACTAGTTGAGCGAGTTCACAGAGAGTAAGTGCGTAATAGTAAGTTCATATGTAACATGTGGCTCTACTGGGCCGTTAGTACGTTCTAATGGTGGGGGCTTCCCATAATGTATATAGACTAGTTGTATTCATAAGTATCCTTCCCAATCCGAGGATAATAATAAGTATCCTGCCCAACCGAGGATAGCACGTATCAAGTACGTAGGTTTAGCGCTGGTGTTCTTCCCATCCGAGAACATTTGGTACCTAGGCTTTTTTTTTGTATGTGTTAACACTAGTATCCTTCCCATCCGAGGATAGTACGTAGATTTTTGGCACAGGCATCCTTCCCAATCCGAGGACCGTGGTATGTAGTCTAGTAGTAATGTGTACAAGCAATCAATCAATCCCATTCCCAACCCACCTGGGGAATCCCATGCCTTGGTAAGAGTGTGAACTCACCTTGGTTTGCTCGGTATGCTAAGTAGGTGCTCAAAGTAAAAATCAATCACGTCCTAATGTATGCATGTATACGTAGTCAGTTTGTGTTCAAGTCATTCACATATAAGCATGTAACACGTAGTCAAAATCATACAAGTCATGTTTATCATTTAACAGCAGTTAAATATTCCAGTGAAAAATTAACATAATTAACTCAGGTTACTGTATAGATTAACTGTTCGGCGAAACACACTTAATGGCGAAACACAATAGTCGACGAAACACACTAGTCGACGAAACACCATATTGACGAAACACATTCAGTTTCGTCGGAACCTTGTTTGGCGAAACAAGGTTCTGATTCGTCGATGACTCTTGGCGAAACACTTCTGTTTCGTCAAGAGACCTGTTTCGTCAAGCAGTCAGTTACGTCGCATAATCAGTCACGTATGAAAACCCTAATCATGCTAACAGCCGTCATCAACATCAGCAATCATGCAGGAACATTCATTCATAGAATCATTGTAACATCATCATAGCATAATCATCGGACCACTTTAACATCTAGCATGAACCCTAGCTTATGCGTTTTTACATAACAACATACAACATCACATCATCAAACCCTATCAAGATGCTAACTTGCAGCCAGAATCAGATCAAAATAACAACATCCAGAACCGAGTATTCAATCATATTAAGTTTCGCATAAAACCGTTTATATCCGACTACAATATTCATATTGAAATCCATATCATCATTATCATAACAAGAACCCTAGTATTTAACATATATTAGTTACAATTATACATCAACATATCAGAATCACATGGCACAGAAACACATTCACAGATGGACGATCAATCAAGACACATAAATCTACTAACCGAGATGATGGTTTGATCGCACAAGGGTTTCCGGTGGTTTCTAGTTCGCCGTCACAGTGAGAGAGCTCTAGGGTTTCGGTTGTGTTGATAGAAAATGTAAAGTGATGTTGTTTTTACGTAAAATACTCAAAATACGTTCTGGGCCTAACTGGGCTACTGGGCCGGCGAAACAGACTTCTGTTTCGTCGGAGTGTTCATGGCGAAACAGCCTGTTTCGTCGAAATGGGTTATGGCGAAACAGCCTTGTGTTTCGTCGGGTTCTAAACAGTTTAAGTTTTACAACAGTACACATGTTATACAATCACACATAACCATGCAAACACACTAGGTTTTTATCATAACACCACCATATAGTCAAAGTCAACGTGCATTAAATGCGAATAAAGGATGTCGGAAATTCGAGTTGTCACAGTCATGGCCCAGATAAATGTTGATCACGAGAAGCATGAGCTGTTGGAGGATGCTAAAGTCTCTGCTGCCATCACCATGTAAAAATCAAGCTGCAAATGGCCCAGGAGGCTGAGGATCCTGACTTCAACAGGACTGCTTGGGACAAGGAGGGCTGGAAGGCGAAGCTGGCTGAGCTAGAAGATGAGGAGGAGGCTATAGAGGTCTTTGCGATTGAGGCAAGTGGCAGGGGAAGGATCAAGCTGGTGGTGCTAATGCTGGTGGTGATGCAGCCAAGGTGTGAGCTGCAGAAATGGGCGATGATGGACATTTCTAGATGTGGCTAAAGCCCATTTTTTGGGATTTGGTAGTGGTTTTTTGGTTATGATGTTTTTATTTCAAACAATGATGGTCTGTAATAACTAAACAATAGCTATTAGGGTTGAGGATCATGGATCCTATGAACAATAGGTAGGATAATAGGTGGTGGAGGGATCCTCTGTTTGGGGGATGAAACCACTTGTTATCCTTCCATCTTTTATTTCCTGCACTTTTAAGACCTGTTAACAATGGACACCCTTTGCCAACCCAAGTGGACGGGCCACGGTTTGCTGGTAGAAGCTTGGGTTGGCAATTTTGACAACCTTTAAGGGTTTAACATTTTGTGAATAAATAAAACTTTAATCTTTTGGCTATTTCTTGTGTTGTTATTCTTGTGAATTCTTCAATTTTCAACTGTTGGTATATACTTTCTTTGAATTCATAAGTAAAGAATAAAGGTTTAATAAATCCTGTCAAAAAATTTTAGGATATGATCAAGGATCAAATATCCTATAATCGATAAATTCGAAAAAGTAGTATAGTTTAAGGATCATAAATCCTGTTGTCAAAGGATAAGGGTCACTTACATAAATAATGAATAAAATTAAAGTAATTAAGGATCATACCTGAGAATCTAAGTTAGGATCCTAAACCTTTAACATTTACAATCAGGATAATCAAAAGGCAAACCTTAGTAAAAGGTAAGGATCAAGGATCCTTAGCTGTTTCACTTCAAAAACCTGAAATGGAACATAACTTGGGACTAAGCCAATATAAGAGAAGAGTTAGCAACTGGGGATAAGCCGAACAATTCTAGTGACAAGCCGAATATATTGGGGACAAGCCCAAAAAACTGGGGACAAGCCCAAAGTTCCTGTGTAAACTGGAGTATGGCCCTCACTGGCGACTGTCCAAACTTAGTGACATGAAGATGCCAAAACCTCAGCTAACGTGAAAACGTTAGAAACCTTAGGAACGGATGTATGGTACGTCTACCATTATACGTAGGATCCCGGATACAGCCAGTACAATGAAATTGTCAGCCCCTAAAGCGAGTACTGGTCTCATTCCCATGAACTGTACCAGGATCATCGTGCGCTACTGGCGATACAAGGGACAGGCCCAAACAACTGGGGAGTAGCCCAAAAACTGGGGTCAAGCCCGAATAACTCTGGTCAAGCCCAAATAACTGGGGTCAAGCCCAAATAACTGGAGACATCTGTGGATACTCAATCCTTCGTTAAGGATACATGAACCTTCTGCAAAACTCAGAATCAAGTGAAAGGAGGATAAAGGATCCAGGATCCTTTTCCTTGTATATAGGATAATTAAAGAATGAAATAGTTTGAGATTAGATCATTACCAAAATGAGGATTATCCATCCTCTAAGGATCCTTCAAGGATGTGGATCATGAATATTGCTAAGGATAACAAATCCTTATCACATGAAGTATTTCTTCAGGTGGACAGCATTCCAAGCTCTTGGTAGCAAATCACCTTCCATTGTTAGCAATCGATATGCCCCCTTTCCAGCCTCGACTTTGGTGCCAATTTTCCATCAACAGGATTTGTGGTATTTTGAAATGCTTTCCTTAATACCATATCACCAACTTGGAACTTCCTGATCCTGACATTCTTATTGTAGGCTCCAGCCATCCTTTGTTGATAACTATCCATCCTTATCCTTGCCAAATCCCTGAGTTCTTCTATACTATCCAAGTCATTAACCAAGTTTTCAGCATTCTCTTCAGGATCACGGATGCTTGTTCTTGCAGTAGGAACCACCATTCTGTAGGGATCACTGATTCTGTTCCAAATACCAAAGAAAATGGAGTTTGACCAGTAGCATTCTTCGGAGTTGTCCTATCAGCCCATAATACATAAGGTAGCTCTTCTGCCCACTTTCCTTTCTTGGATCCAAGCTTCTTCTTCAAATTGTTGATGATGATCTTGTTGGATGATTCTGCCTGACCATTAGCTTGTGGGTGGACTGGTGTTGATGTTATCATCTTAATCCCCCAGTTGTCACAAAAGTTAGTAGTTCTACTCCCAATAAATTGGGATCCATTATCACAAACAATTTCAGAAGGGATACCAAATCTAGTAATAATGTTTCTTTTAATAAAGGATATCACTTCCTTTTCTCTGACTTTAGCAAAGGCTTCAGCCTCTATCCACTTGGAGAAGTAATCAGTCATGGCAAGCATAAACACCTTTCCTCCTGGTGCTTTGGGAAGTTTTCCAACTATATCCATTCCCCATCTCATGAATGGCCAAGAAGAGGATATAGGATGCAAGAGCTCTGCTGGTTGATGAAGGATGTTACTATGGCTCTAACAAGGATCACACTTCTTGGCATAATCCACAGCATCCTTCTTCATTATAGGCCAATAGTATCATGTCCTCAGGATTCTTGAGAATAATGCCATGCCCCCAGTGTGGTTTCCACAATCTCCTTCATGAAAATCCTTTAGGACTTCTTGGATTTTAGGATCCTCAATGCATCTTAGATATGGCCCTGCAAGAGATCGTTTATATAACATGTTATTCAATATTGTAAATTGGGATACCTTAATTTTGAAAGCCCTAGGGTTTTCTCCTGTAGGAATCTCTCCATGTTGGATATATCTTTTAATTGGAAGGATCCATGATCCTAGATGAGATTGTGAATCATCGCTAGGGATGATTGCGGAATCTTCTCCTATCTCCATAGCTACTTGATCCTCAATAGCGGGAGTTAGGATGTGGATAATAGGGATCCTTATATCCTCTGGAATCTTCAAGGATGATCCTAGATTGGCCGATGCATCAGCTTCTGCGTTTTCTTCCTTGGGTACCTGTGTCAAACTAAAGGAAACAAAAGAGAGTGCCAATTCTTTGACTATCTCTAAATATTTGATTAGCTTTTCACCTTTAACAGCATAGGATCCATTAAAGTGATTAGTAATTAACAATGAATCTACATGTATCTCAAGATACACGATCTTCATATGCTTGGCAATTTGCAAACCAGCTATCAAGGCTTCATATTCAGCCTCATTATTAGTAGTTTGAAACTCACAAGCTATAGAGTGGGGTATTATGTCCCCCTGTGGTGATTTTAGTAGTATTCCAAGTCCTATTCCTTTGACATTAGAGGCTCCATCAGTGAAGAGTATCCAAGGATCCTTAGTTTCTTCAAGCTGTTGGACTTCTAACTCAGCTTCCTTTTGCAAGTCACTACTGAAATCTGCCACAAAGTCAGCTAAGGCTTGGGATTTAATGGCAGTCCTAGATTCATATCTTATATCATAAGCACTAAGCTTCACTGCCCATTTAGCCATCCTTCCTGACATTTCAGGTTTCCTGAGAACATTCTTAATTGGAAAATTAGTCTTGACAACAATGGCATGAGTTTCAAAATAATGTCTTAATTTAGTAGATGCCATAATCAAAGCAAGGATAAGTTTCTCTAAATGGGAATACCTGGATTCAGCATCAAGCAAACTCTTACTACCATAATAGACAGGATGTTGTGTACCTTGGTGATCCTTAACAAGGACTGCACTTACTGCTTTAGACGTTACCGCCAGATATAAGGATAATATATCCCCTTTTTCTGGTTTCATCAAGGCAGGAGCTGAGGACAGGTAAGCCTTAAGGGCTTTGAGAGCACTTTCATGCTTTTCAGTCCATTCAAATTTCTTGTTTTTTTCTCAAAATGTCATAGAATTCCCTGCATTTTTTCTGATGACTTGGATATGAACCTGTTCAAGGCCGCGATCCTCCCTGTTAACCTTTGCACATCCTTGGCATTGGCAGGAGATTTGATATTCACAATAGCCTTAATTTGCTCTGGACTTTCTTCAATGCCTCTTTTTGTCACCTTATAACCTAGAAATTTACCTGCTTTAACACCAAAGTGACACTTGGAAGGATTTAGTTTCATATTAAACTTATCAAGGATATAGAATGCTTCCTCCAAGTCTCTAAGGTGATCCTCAGCTTTCTTGGACTTAACCACCTTGTCATCTATATAGACTTCCATAGTGTGTCCAATTTGTTCCTTGAACATCATATTGACTAGCCTTTGATAAGTAGCACCTGCATTTCTTAGTCCAAATGGCATAGCAATATAACAATATATACCAGTTGGGGTCATAAAAGTTGTATCCTCCTGATCAGATGGTTCCATCTGAATTTGTTGAAATCCAGATGAAGCATCCATAAAAGTCAACAACTCCTGACCCGTGGTAGCATCCACCACGGAGTCAATGTGGGGTAATGGGAAAGGATCCTTGGGACATGCCTTGTTTAAATCAGTAAAATCGACACATACCCTCCACTTTCCATTTTTCTTTTGAACAATAACCACATTGGCTAACCACCTTGGATACTTAACCTCTCTTATCATACCTGCCCGGAGTAGTTTATCTACTTCTTCCTGGATAATAGCATTCCTCTCCGGTGCAAACTTCCTCCTCTTTTGATGAATTGGCTTGAATGACCTGTCAATGTCAAGTTTATGAGTAATTATATCTTTAGATATACCTGTCATGTCCTCATGCTTCCAGGCAAAGGTAGTTTTTCTCCTTTTGAGAAAGGATACTAGATCATGTTCAATGTTGTTGAGGATCCCTGATCCTATGAAGACTTTGGATTCAGGATCATGAGGATCCATAAGGATTTCTTTCACATCCTGTTCTCTTGCCTCCAAGACATCTCTTGGAGGATGCTTTAATTACTATTGCTCCCTTGGTCTTAAGGCTGGCTTCATTGACGACGTGTAGCAATTCTTAGCTTCTTGTTGATCACTCTCAATTTTCACCACCCCCCCATGGGCTAGGAAGCTTTACACATTGATGATAGGTAGATGGGACTGCCTTCATGTCATGTATCCATGGCATGCCAAGGATAACATTACAACAGGATAAGCAATCTGTAACACAAAATTTTTGATAAGAATGAAGTCCTTCAAGATAGATGGGGAGTTTGATGTCCCCCAATGTGTTCTTGGTTTCTCCACTGAATCCCACAAGAACTGAGGATCTTGGTACAATATCCGATTCAGGGATGTTCATCTTCTTGAGGACATCAAGCTGAATGATGTTTACTGAGCTTCCTCCATCTATCAGGATCCTGCGAACAAAGTGGTTAGATAAAAACAAAGTAATAACAAGACCATCATGATGAGGATCCTGCACATCAACACGATCATCCTCATCAAAAGTTATGACTTTCCCCTGTGTAACATTAGAGGTCCGGATGGGTCTATCTCCATTATCCATCTTGGTCTCCTTGGCATGTCTTTTGGCTGCTGAAAAGGAAGTACCACAAATGTCTGATCCACCGGATATAAAGTTTATAACTTGTGCATCTGCTGGAGGAGCAGGAGCTCTTTCTGGGATCCTCTCAGGATCCTGGGTCCTTGACTTCTTTCTTCCCAAAAGCTCCTTTAAGTGCCCCTTGCTTAACAAGTAACCAATTTCTTTTCTAAGTGCAATACACTCTTCAGTGAGATGTCCGAAATCCTCATGATATGCACACCACTTGGACTTGTCTTTTGTTGCGGCTGGTTTATCACTTTTCCTTGGCCATCTTGCTTTCTCACCTAGATTCTGCATTGCAAGAATTAGTTCATTGTTATCAACAGAAAAACAGTACTCAGAAATTGGAGGATAATCCTCATCATCCTCTTCTTGTTCAACTGCATGCACATTCTGGTTATAAGACTTGTTGTAGGACTTAAACTTGTTATTCTTGAAGTAGGATCCTTGTTTTTCCTGTTTCGAGGATCCTGCCAATCTCTCCTGGATCCTTTTATCATCCTCTAATCGGATGAATCTAAGGGCCCTGGTTCTCACTTCATCAAGATTCCTGCATGGGTTCATAACAAGATCATCATAGAATAATGAATCCCTAAGTAAACCCATTTTAAAGGCTTCCACAGCCGTAGCTATACCCAGGTTAGGGATGTCTAAAGATTCTTTACTAAACTTAGTGATGTAATCTCTAAGTGATTCATTTTGACCTTGTGTTACAATATATAAATCATTAGTTAAACGTTCAAATTTTCTGCTACATGAGAATTGGCTATTAAACAGGTTAACTAGATTAGCAAATGAAGTAATAGAGTAACGGGGAAGACTTAGCAGCCATTTAAGAGCTGATCATGTGAGTGTGGATCCAAAACCCTTGCACAGACATGCTTCTTTTAACCTCTCAGGAATTGGATTGATCTCCATCCTTTCTCTATATTGAGCCACATGTTCTTCTGGATCCGTTGAACCATCATAGAGCTTCACAGTTAGTATTTGGAACCTTTTGGGTATCTCAGCATCACAAATAGGTGGTGCAAAACGAGATATCCTATGGCTCCTGTTTTGGTCAAAAATTACCGAAGCAATTAAGTGATCAAATTAGTTAAGTGAGGTAGTGTGCTAGAAATATGTGTTGAAAATATGCTGATTAAGTTGTATGTAAAAACAGTTTTCAGGATACGGCTCAGGATATAGAGCTGTATCTGTGATCAAACAATGAACAAAAATGTAAAGGGGTGACACGAGATGTATGAGGAAAGCCCTTGATCAATCTAGATCGCCGGCAGAAAACCTCGGGAGCTGATAATCGCAGCTGCCTTGTTCTTCTATTGCTTTAAGTATCAGGATACAGTGCAGGATATGGCTCAGATCAATGCTAAGTGGTACAACGATTACAAGTGTTGAGTTTTTGTGCGTGATAGAAAGAAAAAAGAAGTGTGAGTTCGAGAGTAGAGAGTGAAGTGTGTGTTCCTATCGATCTGGCCTTCTATTTATAGTTACAAATAACAAACTAACTTTCCTATTAGTCCGGGATGCTGGGAATATTCCATTCTGAACGTTGGCGGACTCTTTTAACTTGTTTTCCACGTGCATATTAACTATAAAACCGGGTCTTCAGCTCATATGACCGTTACAACGTTAATAGCATTGACCAGCATCCGATATTCTCGCGGAATATGCCTTTCTTTTATTCTGACCGTTACAAGACCCATTCTTCCACCATCAACGTCCATTTTTCAACCACCTTGAGCGAATCTTCAGGTAGATCAAGTCCTTTAACATTGGTACCTTGCAACCAAAGAAAATCGTTACCTGCAACCAGGATACCCCCAGAGGATGTTACCAATATGAACTGTAACAGACATTCCGGAACATGACCATAAGTTAAACATACCATAAATATCCTTTACATAGCTTAGAAATAGGCTTTGAGGGGTTCGGTGTGCTAAAATAAACTTTTGGCTCATTCAGGGACTAAATGCGTCAAAAAGTGTATAAGTTTGCACTTTCGCGCATAACTTACTTTCTGAATACATCCGGACATCCAAAAATTTATGTAAGCACTAAAATATTTTATTTTAGGGTTTGGCATAAGAAAAATCCATTTGTCGCGCAATTTGGACCGTTTTTGCGTCTGTTACGACTTCCGTCGTAATTAACCGAACAACGCAATCGTACAGCCAAACGAACCGACATCCGAGATATTTTTGAGCACATTTTAAGTTCCCTATACTTTAACTTCATTTTAGAGCTTTGAAATGGGGTTAACGGGGCTTAAACGTGTCGGAAATGGCTTTAACGCACAACAGGGACCAAATCTGTAATTCTGCCAAAGTTAATGGCTTACGGACCGTAAGCCATGACCCTTACGGTCCGTAAGGATTCCCCAGACTGCAGAATGTGCAGAAACATTGAATCTGGCCTTTCCACCTTTTGCACTTGCCTCTTCAGGATAATGAGGGGCCAAATTGATGTTCCATAACATTTCCAACAAGTGTAAGGTTGAGATTACATCACGGATTTCAAGAAACAATCCTAACTGTTCCAACATTCCTATAAATACCCAACCCCATCACTTGCAAAAACCCAAAAAAATCTGATCTAAGAGCTCTAAGTTGAAACCCTTACTTCATATCTGAGCTATTCGATCAAGATTTACTAACAGGGAACCTTTGTAAGTGTTCCTTCGTTCTTTTATCGCTTTTCTAGTCCGAAAGTCAAACTATGTTTGACATTCTACGTTGACCAGTTTATGGTCAACATGAAGTTCGTTTGAACTTCATAACGTTAGCGTAATCACGATGGTTATAGTCCCTAGCGACTATACCACTGATTTCCACGTTATCTAGGCTCAGTGACGAGTCGTAGTTTCGGCCAAAATGCGCATTCTTGCGTATTTTGTAACCAAACTACTCTTAGGTATCAAAACCGTTTGTTTTGATACCAAACCTGTTTTCTAAACTTAGTTAAGCATGTTTCGACATGCTTAGCTCGTCACTTTTAGTTTTGTGCTTGTCTAGGGTCGTAAGGGTAAGCGATCTAAATAATCGCTTATACTTTCGAACCCGACCTGTTTGGTCGATCATTAGGATCCGACCAAACACATTAGGTGACCATAGTATATAGGGAATAACCTCCCGAGGTTATACCTTATGGTCGCTTCGTTTAAGTAGTATGATAGGTAGTTTATATGCCTTAGGTAAATTTCCAAAATGCCATTTTTACGCCAAAATTCATATTAAGCATATGTAACATAACTTTTGATATCTAAACTGATTTGGCAACAATATTAGACATGTTAAGGCATATTTTACTTGTCATAGGACTAGTTAGGCGGTCTAAACACATTTTACGCGAACGACGCGTTAAAGTAGCACAAGCTACCTAAACGGGTCGTAATGGGTCGTAAGCACTTAGGTTAGGTTTCATTTTAGTATGTACGCTTTGTAAAACCATATTACATGAGTTCCCATACTCATTTGGTTTACGAGCTCTCATTCTATCCAATCCTCCGATATAGGTCCGGTTATTAATGTAGTTACCTATATTAGGTGTCTTTTGATATTCGTGACCTTCTAGCTTTGCTTGGTGGATATCTAAAGTCTATTGAGCAATCTCAAGTGAGTACATAGACCGCTCTTTTACCGTTTTCAAACTGTTTTGGGGTGAAACACATGTGCCTACTTGTTACTTTCATGTTTCCATGTTTTCATATCACATACTTGCTATGTTCATTAGTACACTATTAGTACATTGTTTTACATTACATTACATTTCATGCTATGTATGTATGTCCATTGTGTGCATACTTAGTACATTGTTTTACATTACATTTCATGCTATGTATGTCCATTGTGTGCATACTTAGTACATTGTTTTACATTACATTTCATGTTATGTATGTCCATTGTGTGCATACTTAGTACATTGTTTTACATTACATTTCATGCTATGTATGTCCATTGTGTGCATACTTAGTACATTGTTTTACATTACATTTTGTTGCATATGCTCATCCAGCATATGAACACATTATATTACATTATGTGAACCATTTGTATCTATTGAACCATGTGAACCATTTGACAATAGACATTTGACTATACCTAAACAATTCTACAATTGTTAAACATTACATCTTGATGGTTTTGTTTGAGTAAGTGATTTAAGTAACGAGTCGTGTGTAATATGATACAAGCATGGTGGATACGCCGCTAGTACTTCCTATATATAAGTGTTTGTATGGTATTACATATCGTAGCGTTATTTGAATCATTTCAATTTGAGAGATATAACATTTTATACAAATAACATACTTTTCACAAGACATTGCTTTACAAACAACTTATCTTATACAAACTCATTTTACATGGTTATTCATTTAACCATACATTATTCTCTTATTTATACATATCATCTGAACTTATAGTTTTTCAAACGATTTACTTAACAAATCAATTTACAAGGTTCATGATTAAACATTTTCTTAAACTTACAAGTCATGAAACCTATTTTCACAAAACCTATGTATCTCACAGGCATTTTTATGCTGACGTACCTATTTTCACATGTGTTTTCAGGAGTTGATGCATAGGACTTATCGAGACATACTTAGGCGGACCTGTGCCTTAGTGACTTAAAACGAGACAAGAACTAGTTAATTTATGTTATGTACTCTTTATTTCTTGTTTAAAGACAATGTAACGCTCTTAATTGATTAATAAAACGAAACTTAAATTTCCATGGTTGTGAAACAATTAATTCTGTTACAACACACCCCGACGTTTCCGCCACGTTTCGTTGTCTCATGTGGTCGGGGTGTGACAGAAAAGTTGGTATCAGAGCTCATGGTTATAGGGAATTAGGTTATTAGTAATGCTTTGACCTAGTCTATAACCTTCCTAGGACCCTAACGCGAGTTTACTTGCGTTTAGTCATAAAACAATACCGTCACCTATCCTTAGGCGATGACCACAACAAGAACATAAATTTCAAAACCGCTTTGAAAACTAATCATCTGTTCTAGGATGATTGATTACTAGGTTTTGAACCCTCTATTGCAAGGTTTTGAACCCTCTGTTATAAGGTTTTGAACCCCTTTGAGTTTTCAAAATCTCGTCAAAGTTTTGGGTCCTAAATAGTGTGAACACGTGCAAACTAGAAGAGTGAATGCTTGTACCCTGAGTTTTCTGTCTAAGGCTAGAGTGTTCGTACAAATCCACATAATCGGACCAGTCACTCTTACCTGGGAACTCTTGGGGTGAGGGTCCACTTATAGGCGAGCATGTCTTCGCGATACATTATAAGGATGTAACTGCTTTGATTCAGCCTTTGTGTGTCGTTTGTTTGCTTCGTGGTTCAAACAAATAACCATCACCCATGATTTTGGTCGGAAATTGTAACATCATATTCTTACCCAATGCCATTTCATTTGTTTTCTCTCTTGTTTCCCCTTTTAGAATGCCTCCACGACGCGAATATCAGGTATCTATTGAAGAGCTGGCAGCTGTCATTACACAACAAATGACTCCTGCAATCCCGAACATCGTTGCTCAATGTAACCAAGCCCTCAACAACAATAATGCCCCCTGCAACTTCAAGACGTTCAACTCGGCTAAGCCATCAAAGTTTTCAGGGTCTCAAGGAGCGACTGCACTTCTGCAATGGTTCGAGAGTTTAGAGAGCACCTTCAGACATGTTCAATGTCCAAACGAGCGAAAGGTAGATTTCGCATATAGTGTCTTTGAGAAACGAGCTTTGACATGGTTGAACGGTGTGATGAGAGATAGGGGCGCCGAAGTGGCACTGGCTCAAACATGGGAAGAACTTAGAGAACTGATGATGAAGGAATTCTGTCCTCGTCACGAGATCAGGGCCTTGCAAAGGGAATTTGACGATCTTAAGCAAGACAGCGATGGACATCGAGCATACACTGATCGATATGAGGAGCTGAGCCTGTTCTGTCCTACCATGGTTACGCCTTTGGATAAGGCGATCGAAAAATACACTGATGGTCTCCCTGACTCAGTTCAGGACATTGTTACTGGTAGTAACCCCACTACGGTTAGGCAGGCCATTGAGCTATCTGCAACCTTGACTGAATCTCAAATCAGGAAAGGTAAACTTTTTCGAAAAAGTGACAAGAAACCAATTGAGGAATCAAAGACCATGGATGTACAGACTGGATCCCCTAAGGAATCAAAGAAGCGAAAGGCTTCTCAGAACTTTGCCATGGTTACTCACAATGATCAAGCCGTCCCCAACCAACCGGCTCAACCCCCTGCTAGGAAGCCATACAATGGAACTTCACCCTTGTGCAACCAATGTAACCTTCATCATCATGCTAGTGTGAAGTGCCGCGAATGCCAAATTTGTGGACTTAAAGGTCATACAGGAAAAGTTTACCGAGCTGCAGTTGCACCAAATCAAGCTGAGAACAATCCTGCTCAAGCTCGTTTTCCACTAGGTTCTTGCTACAATTGTGGCGAGATGGGTCATTTCCGAAGAAATTGCCCAAAGCTTGCTAATGCAAATCCAGCACAGGGATGAGCATCGGAACGACTAGAAGACAACATCCTTTAGAAATAATCACGTCTTATGTATTATTTTCTTTTGTTGACAAGGTCCATGAAACAGTTGTTATCATTGTTTATAAATAAATCTTTTATTTACATTGCAATGCATTTATGTGGTTGTATGTATAAACAACATATCCCCTACAATACCGACAATCAAGGAATCGTATTCCTTGAAAAGCAAACTACCCCCAAAATTTTTTTATTTTATGATCTCTTGCGTTTTCCACGAAATTCCTAAATACCCGTTTCTTCCAAGGAAATGAAGTACAAGGCGCAAGTTACAACATTGGACGAATACCCAAAGTACCACTATAAATCCGTAATAGGGTACCTAAAGGTATTTCCGTAAATCCTAAAAATGTTGTGTTCCTCAATTCGAATATTATGTTTCTTTGAAAACAAAATCGAATTTTTGGGAGATCTTCCTATCTTTTCAGATAGATCCCGGAGGACATTGAAGTCCATCGACTGGTTTCCATATCCATTTTCAATCGATAACAAGTTAATAACAAATTAATAACCAAGTTAAACAACTATGTGATTATGTGCTTATGTGTTTCCTATATTTTTGTGTAATCCAAGTTTTGTTATCCAAATCCTCGTAGAATCTTCCATATCATTCGTATAAGGGATTCATAGTAGGATACCCAAAGGTACTATATTAAATCCTCAATGGGCTTTTACGTAATAGTAAAGACCCTTGGATTATAAGGTACTACTCCACAATTAGACCCCTTGAGTGGTCTAGTTAAACAGATTGATCCAAAAATCAGGTTAGGAATATCATGTGATGATCTAAGGACTCCTTGGTGGCCTAATTAAAAAGATCATATGTTGATCTAATTAAAGGGACCCTATGGTAGTCTAGTCACCCTCATCACAGGTTTGATTTTCCTCCCATAAACATTACAAGACAAACTGTGCGGACTGTGCAAGGAATTGCGTAATTATGGATGCATACATAATTATGGAAATTCAGTGCACAGAAACCACAGCAAGTTTGGTCGTGTGTCTAAAGTTGACTCAGTTCATTTTCGTTTCTGAAGAATACCCATTTAGGAAAATGACTCATTCCGTGAATTTTCGTTTCTGAAGAAATTGTGGAAAATGACTCATTCCGTTCATTTTCGTTTCTGAGGAAATTTAGGAAAATGACTCATTCCGTGCATTTTCGTTTCTGAAGAAATTGTGGAAAATGACTCATTCCGTTCATTTTCGTTTCTGAGGAAATTTAGGAAAATGACTCATTCCGTGCATTTTGGTTTCTGAAGAAATTGTGGAAAATGACTCATTCTGTTCATTTTCGTTTCTGAAGAAATTTAGGAAAATGACTCATTCCGTGCATTTTCGTTTCTGAAGAAATTGTGGAAAATGACTCATTCCGTTCATTTTCGTTTCTTAAGAAATTGTGGAAAATGACTCATTCCGTTCATTTTCGTTCCGGAAGAAATTGTGGAAAATGACTCATTCCGTTCATTTTCGTTTCTGAAGAAATTGTGGAAAATGACTCATTCCGTTCATTTTCGTTTCTCAAGAAATTGTGGAAAATGACTCATTCCGTTCATTTTCGTTCCTGAAGAAATTGTGGAAAATGACTCATCCCGTTCATTTTCGTTTCTCAAGAAATTGTGGAAAATGACTCATTCCGTTCATTTTCATTCCTGGAGAAATTGTGGAAAATGACTCATTCCGTGCATTTTTCGTTTCTGAAAACTGTCCATCGAAGGGAAATGAATATCCCTGATTCTTCCTTCATTTCCATTTCTGAAAATGTCCGTTAAAGAGGAATATCAGGATATGCCTTATCCTTGATGGTTATTTAACACAAAGTCACAGACATGCTCCTACAAATAAATTTTGGGACGAAATTTCCTAAAGTAGGGGAGACTGTGACACCTGTGTCACTTCAACCATCAAACAAATACCAAACCAATGAAATATTGTATTTCATACTTGGGATTTGTATAAATATGTGTATCGTTTGCACATATCAATTCTTGTTTGATTTCGGGCTCTAAATCGCTTTCTGGAAGATTATACGCGCACCGATGCATTAATATAACCAGTTTAATGCAACAAACACTCCGTAACAGTTATATCGGCTTAACATACCTTAAATAACCTTTACATAACTTAGAAATAAGTTTTGAAGGCTTTGGTATGGCAAAATCAAGTCTATTCGCTTAAAGGAACTAAAGTTGACAAACTGCGAAAGTATGCCAATTTGAACTGTAACAGACATTCCGGAACATGACCATAAGTTAAACATACCATAAATATCCTTTACATAGCTTAGAAATAGGCTTTGAGGGGTTCGGTGTACTTTTGGGTCATTCAGGGACTAAAAGCGTCAAAAAGTGTATAAGTTTGCACTTTCGCACATAACTTACTTTCTGAATACATCCGGACATCTAAAATTTTATGTAAGCACTAAAATATTTTATTTTAGTGTTTGGCATAAGAAAAATCCATTCGTTGCGCAATTTGGACCGTTTTTGCGTCCGTTACGACTTCCGTCATATTTAACCGAATAACGCAATCGTACGGCCAAACGAACCGACATCCGAGATATTTTTGAGCACATTTTAAGTTCCCTATACTTTAACTTCATTTTAGAGCTTTTAAATGGGGTTAACGGGGCTTAAACGTGTCGGAAATGGCTTTAACACACAACAGGGATCAAATCTGTAATTCTGCCAAAGTTAATGGCTTACGGACTGTAAGCCATGACCCTTACGGTCCGTAAGGATTCCCCAGACAGCAGAATGTGCAGAAACATTGAATCTGGCCTTTTCACCTTTTGCACTTGCCTCTTCAGGATAATGAGGGGCCAAATTGATGTTCCATAACATTTCCAACAAGTGTAAGGTTGAGATTACATCACGGTTTTCAAGAAAAGATCCTAACGGTTCCAACATTCCTATAAATACCCAACCCCATCACTTGCAAAAACCCACAAAAATCTGATCTAAGAGCTCTAAGTTGAAACCCTTACTTCATATCTGAGCTATTCGATCAAGATTTACTAACGGGGACCCTTTGTAAGCGTTCCTTCGTTCTTTTATCGCTTTTCTAGTCCGAAAGTCAAACTATGTTTGACTTTCTGCGTTGACCAGTTTATGGTCAATACGAAGTTCGTTTGAACTTCATAACGTGAGCGTAATCACGATGGTTATAGTCCCTAGCGACTATACCTACTGATTTCCACGTTATCTAGGCTCAGTGACGAGTCGTAGTTTCGGCCAAAATGTGCATTCTTGCGTATTTTGTAACCAAACTACTCTTAGGTATCAAAACCGTTTGTTTTGATACCAAACCTGTTTTCTAAACTTAGTTAAGCATGTGTCGACATGCTTAGCTCGTCACTTTTAGTTTTGTGCTTGTCTAGGTCGTAAGGGTAAGCGATCTAAATAATCGCTTATACTTTCGAACCCGACCCGTTTGGTCGATCATTAGGATCCGACCAAACACATTAGGTGACCATAGTATATAGGGAATAACCTCCCGAGGTTATACCTTATGGTCGCTTCATTTAAGTAGTTGTATGATAGGTAGTTTATATGCCTTAGGTAGTTTACCAAAATGCCCTTTTTACGCCAAAATTCATATTAAGCATATGTAACATAACTTTTGATATCTAAACAGATATGGCAACAATATTAGACATGTTAAGGCATATTTTACTTGTCATAGGACTAGTTAGGCGGTCTAAACGCATGTTACGCGAACGACGCGTTAAAGTAGCACAAGCTACCTAAACGGGTCTTAATGGGTCGTAAGCACTTAGGTTAGGTTTCATTTTTGTATGTTGGCTTTGTTAAACCATATTACATGAGTTCCCATACTCATTTGGTTTACGAACCGTCATTCTATCCAATCCTCCGATATAGGTCCGGTTATTAATGTAGTTACCTATATTAGGTGCCGTTTGATATTCGTGACCTTCTAGCTTTGCTTGGTGGATATCTAAAGTCTATTGAGCAATCTCAAGTGAGTACATAGACCCCTTTTTTACCGTTTTCGAACTGTTTTTGGGTGAAACACATGTGCCTACTTGTTACTTTCATGTTTCCATGTTTTCATATCACATACTTGCTATGTTCATTAGTACACTATTAGTACATTGTTTTACATTACATTTCATGCTATGTATGTCCATTGTGTGCATACTTAGTACATTGTTTTACATTACATTTCATGCTATGTATGTCCATTGTGTGCATACTTAGTACATTGTTTTACATTACATTTTGTTGCATATGCTCATCCAGCATATGAACACATTATATTACATTATGTGAACCATTTGTATCTATTGAACCATGTGAACCATTTGACAATAGACATTTGACTATACCTAAACATTTCTACAATTGTTAAACATTACATCTTGATGGTTTGGTTTGAGTAAGTGATTTAAGTAACGAGGCGTGTGTAATATGATACAAGCATGGTGGATACGCCGCTGGTACTTCCTATATATAAGTGTTTGTATGGTATTACATATTGTAGCGTTATTTGAATCATTTCAATTTGAGACATATAACATTTTATACAAATAACATACTTTTCACAAGACATTGTTTTACAAACAACTTATCTTATACAAACTCATTTTACATGGTTATTCATTTAACCATACATTATTCTCTTATTTATACATATCATCTGAACTTATTGTTTTTCAAACGATTTACTAAACAAATCAATTTACAAGGTTCATGATTAAACATTTTCTTAAACTTACAAGTCATGAAACCTATTTTCACAAAACCTATGTATCTCACTGGCATTTTTATGCTGACGTACATATTTTCACATGTGTTTTCAGGAGTTGATGCATAGGACTTATCGAGACATACTTAGGCGGACCTGTGCCTTAGTGACTTAAAACGAGACAAGAACTAGTTAATTTATGTTATGTACTCTTTATTTCTTGTTTAAAGACAATGTAACTCTCTTAATTTATTAATAAAACGAAACTTAAATTTCCATGGTTGTGAAACAATTAATTCTGTTACAACACTCCCCGACGTTTCCGCCACGTTTCGTTGTCTCACGTGGTCGGGGTGTGACACCTTGCAACCAAAGAAAATAATTAGCTGCAACCAGGATACCCCCAGAGGATGTTACCAATATCCTGGTTCAGTATCCTGGCCGCAGCATCAAGCATATAATATCTGGATATGCCTTCAGGATATAAGCTCGAAATTCCACGCATAACAATTGTCCCCAAAAATATATCTGTTAGGATCCTGAAATCCAAACGGGTATAATTTTCGTTGTGTTGCTCGATGCCTTAATGGGATGTAGATGTTGATGTGACTTCGCGCAACTTCCAAGGTTATACTTTCTCATAACTAGGTAGTCTTCTGGCATGTCTGGTAAGGATATCTATTTTAAATTTCCGTTGGTGAAAAAGGAGCTCTCCGCTAGCACCAGGTTTAAACCTTCTTTTGCTGCTCCTAAGCCTTCCGCTCTGACTAGGTCCCGTGCATCAGGATCTAAGAAGAGGAAGGGTACTGATTTCCCTGCTACTGCTAGCACAACCTTCTTCTATGAGAATCATGGCTTCATCGTGTCCACTTTGTTAAATTTGATGGTTGATGTTTGTCGAACAATTTACTTTCCTGCACTTAGATACTAGTACAATATGATGGCCGGAGGTGAAGGGATCCTGAGTTTCAGGACGAAGCCTTCGGTCATCAGTGTTAATATGCTTTTGAACCTATCACACTCTGGGCGGATGGGTCTTGATTTAAGACGAAACCAAGAGTGTGACCTTTTGGTTTGTTAATAATAGACTAATCTTTTGACCTTATATGTTGTTGTTATGTTTTTGTTTTGAAAGATATGTTCTAAATATTCTTATCTAATATCCTGTCAGGATACTGTTCAATACTTTTGTCATCAAAATGTTAAACAAAAACTTAGTTGAATATAATTTTATAGAAAACTTAGATCATTTAGATAAGGTTTTCAAGACTTGAAAAATAATAAATCATACCAGAAACACTTAGGCAATAATTTCCAACCTCAACCTTTGAATCCTTTGGAATGTCCCCAGCATGGATGTCCCCTGTCCGAAATACTTAGTGCATTGAGTTTGATTCTTCGAGCCTTACACAATCTTCTTGGGAGGAATGTCCCCTGTGCATAAGGCCTTTAAACACTTAGTTAATTTTTGAAATCAAGTTCTAACTGTTTGGACAGTTCTTGTGTTACCTGGGTAAAGCCCAAAAACATACTGGAGATAAATCCTTGGTGTCTTGGGGAAAATTCCATAGGTATCCTGGGGAAAATCCCAAATTTTCATGCGCTACAGGCGGGAGTGTATAAACTCCAAAACTTAGAAAGGTGAAAATCTTTAAACCTTAGAGAGTATGAAAATACTCTTTCGCGAGAGAGGGTGATCAATCCTCATATACCTTAAGGGTCCAGGACATAGCCAACAGTGACGAAATTGTCAGCCACATTTAATTGAACTGGTCCCGCCACCTTGAACTATCCCTGGACAACTTGCGCTCCAGGCGGGGTGTTCAAACCCAATTCATGAGAAAGGTGGATACCTTTAAACCTTTGAAGGGATCAGGATCCCTTAAACGTGAGAGAGTGGGCCAATCCTCTAATCTTTCGAAATATCCTGAGTGTGCACCCTGGAGCTATATCCCGAAGCATATACTGCAAAACAATCGTAAGCTAAGGTGGGCGTTATCCTGGCTAACACCCCTCCGATGCTTAAGTCAGTAATGGGTTCAAAATAATAAATAATATTAAACATACTAAAAGAGATAAAATTCATACCATCCTGAGTTAGAAATTAAATTCCTAACTTACTTGAAATAGAGCTTCAGATGTATAGCATTCCAGGATCTTGGTAGCATATCGCCCTCCGTATTCTTGAGTCGGTATGCTCCTTTCCCTGATTCTGATTCAATCTCATAGGGTCCTTCCCATTTTGGGGCCAGCTTTCCGTCAGCAGGATTAGTAGTATTCTGAAAGGCTTTTCTTAATACCCAATCTCTAACCTGGAACCTTCTAGTCCTTATATTCTTGTTATATGCCTTGGATATCCTTTGTTGATATGCTGCCATCCTTAGCCTTGCTGCATCTCTTGTCTCATCAATAGTATCCAATTCCTGGCATAGGATTTCAGGATTCTGATCAGGATCCCGGGGGTTGGATCTTGCTGTAGGTATTACCATTTCTGTCGGGATCACCGCTTCTGCCCCAAATACTAAGGAGAATGCAGTTTGGCCAGTTGCATTTTTTACCGTTGTTCTATCAGCCCACAAAACAAAGGGTAATTCTTCTGCCCATCTTCCTTTCTTAGCTCATAGTCTCTTTTTCAAGTTGTTGACAATTATTTTGTTTGAGGATTCAGCTTGTCCATTTGCTTGAGGATGTACCGGAGTAGATGTGATCATTTTGATTCCCCAATTCTTGCAAAAGTCAGTAGTCCTCTTGCTTATAAACTGGGATCCATTGTCACAAATGATTTCAGCCGGTACTCCGAACCTGGTCATGATATTCCTCTTTATGAAGGATACTACTTCTTGGTCTCTAACTTGAACAAATGCTTCAGCTTCAACCCACTTAGAGAAATAATCAGTCATTGCCAGCATAAAGACTTTTTCTCCCGGAGCTTTTGGTAATTTTCCTACTATGTCCATACCCCATTTCATAAATGGCCAAGGGGAAGCTATAGGATATAGTGGTTTAGCTGGTTGATGTAGAATGTCATTGTGCCTTTGACATGCATCACACCTTCGAGCATATTCTGTAGCATCTTTTTTCATTGCCGGCCAATAGTATCCTGTTCTTAATACTTTTGAGAATAATGACCTGCCCCTAGTGTGGTTACCACATCCCCTTCATGTATATCTTGGAGCTCTTCCTTAGTTTCAGGATCCTTCAGGCATCTCAGGTACGGACCTGCAAGAGATTTCTTATATAAAATATTATTTATAATGGTAAATCGCGATACCTTCATCCTGAATGCCTTAGGATTTTCGTCTTTAGGGATGTATCCTTCCTTGTGATATCTTATGATTGGATTCATCCAGGATTCATCATCCTTGTCATTATCATGACCAGGATCCTAGATGCTTACTACCTCCTTATCCTGAGCTTTGAAGGGATCCACAACAGGATACAGGATATGAAGTATTGGGATTTGGGTTCCCTCTGGTATCCAGACTGATGATCCTAAGTTTGCCAAGGCATCCACTTCAGCATTATCTTCTCTTGGTACATGTTCAAGTGTAAACACATATCGAGGTACTCGACTAACTTCTCACCTTTAACTGCATAGGATCCATTAAAATGATTAGTGATTAACAATGAGTCAACATATACTTGCAAATTCTTGATATTCATATTCTTAGCCAACTCTAATTCTGCAATTAAAGCCTCATATTCTGCTTCATTATTAGTAGCAGGAAATTCACACCTAATAGCCTGGGGTAATATGTCCCCCTGTGGCGATTTTAGTAGTATTCTCAATCCTACTCCTCTAACATTAGATGCTCCATCAGTATACAATGTCCAGGATCCTGAGGATTCTCCTAACTGTTGGACTTCTAGGTCTACTTCATCCTGAATGTCACTATTGAAATCAGCCACAAAGTCAGCTAGAGCCAATGATTTTATGGCATTTCTAGGTTCGTATACTAAGTCATAAGCACTTAATTTCACTGACCACTTAGCCATCCTGCCTGACATCTCAGGTTTCCCAAGCACATTTTCAACAGGATAATTGGTTTTAACATGTATCCTATGTGTCTCAAAGTAATGTCTAAGCTTTATCGATGCCATAACTAGAGCCAATATTAACTTTTCTAAATGTGAATATCTAGTTTCAGCATCTAATAAACTTTTACTAACATAATAGACAGGATATTGCTGACCTTCATGATCCTTTATAAGGACGGCACTTACAGCATTCCCTGATACTGCGAGGTATAGGGACAGTGGTTCACCATTCCCAGGCTTCATCAATAGAGGTTCAATTGAGAGATACTGCTTCAAATCCTACAGGGCTGCTTCATGCTTCTCTTTCCATTCGAACTTCTTGTTTTTCTTCAGGATATCATAAAATTCCTTGCACTTTTCCGAGGATCTTGAAATAAATCTGTTCAATGCTGCTACTCGCCCTGTTAACCGTTGAACATCCTTCATATTTGAAGGTGATTTGATGTCCAAGATGACTTTAATCTGCTCTGGGCTTGCCTCTATTCCTCTTTTAGTCACCATATATCCTAGAAACTTTCCTGCCCCCACTCCGAAATGGCACTTAGCAGGATTTAGTTTCATGTTATACCGGTCCAGGATATCAAATGCTCCCTTAATATCCTGGAGGTGATCCTCAGCCTTTTTAGATTTTACCACCATATCATCGATGTATACCTCCATGGTGTCCCCCAGCTTGTCTTTAAACATCATGTTTACCAATCTCTGGTATGTTTCACCTGCATTTTTTAAACCAAAAGGCATAGCAGTATAACAATAAATACCTATTGGTGTCATGAAGGCAGTATCCTCCTAGTCTGAAGGTTCCATTTGAATCTGCTGAAATCCTGAGGATGCATCCATGAAGGTTAACATCTCATGGCCGGCAGTAGCATCCACCATTGCATCAATATGAGGAAGAGGAAATGGGTCTTTGGGACAAGCCTTGTTCAAGTCTGTGTAATCTACACAAACTCTCCATTTCCCATTTTTCTTCTGTACCACGACTACATTTGCTAGCCATCTTGGGAACTTGACTTCTCTGATCATTTTAGATTTCAATAGCCTCTCTACTTCTTCTTGAATGATCACATTTCGTTCCGGAGCAAACTTCTTTTTCTTTTGTTGAATAGGTTTGAATGATTTGTCGATACCGAGCTTATGTGTTATAACATTTTTGGAAATGCCTGTCATATCCTCATGCTTCCACACGAATGTCGACATCCTGCACTTCAAAAAGTTAGTTAACCGTTCTTCAATATTGTTAGGGGTGGATTTCTAAATGACCCGTGATCCTCAATTATTATCCTGTTTGGTGATCCTTACTTCTGTGTCAGTTAGTGATCCTCAGAAGTGTTGCAGGATCAGGATCATGGATCACTATAAGGATACCTGTACTAACGACTGTCTACTTTGAATTCGTAAATGTTTTGCAGGAATATCAACTTGGACTTAGTCTTGGCGACATTCCTGGAGAATATTCTCAGTCTATTCCGCACGTGCTTGGTTAGAAATGGACGTTGTGGAGTCGTGGAGGACTTGCACCATTTGCGGATAGTTTGTTATTTAGATTTTTACTAGATTTAAAAGGGGTAGCGAGCTAATTAGACAACAACTTTTGCTATTTTTGGCTACACACACTCTGAAAACCGCTCACAACAGCTCTCGTTCATTCACTTAGCAATTTCGTACACTTTTTACACAGAACACTATAGTGATCCTTTTACTTAGCTCGCTATCATCCGAAGTTGTAACACATTACTTGTTTAATTTGAGTTGGTGATCGGTAGTTTCCATCACCCAGGGTTTTTTTGTGCCGGAGATCAACTCTTGATCAAGGGCTTTTTCCCCGTATAAACCTTGTGTCACTTGTTATTTATTTTTCATAGTGATCCTTATTGCTATAAACCAATTCAAGCATCATCCCCGTAACAGAGAGTTTGGTTACATTATCCTTGTCTGATTTTTTGACCAAAACAGTTTGGCGCCTACCGTGGGGCAATTGGTGCTTCATTTCTAAGAAATTCTCATCTTTGTGATCATTCCGGTTCATTGCATACGAACAGATGGCTTCCTCAGTGAAGAATACTTCAAGCTTGATGCCCTCATTCAGTTCCTCACAAGGCGTTCCTCCTTTGCCTCCACCACCTTATGGATCCCAGAAGAATGCTGAGAATGCTGCGAAGAAACCAACTCCCATTTTCCAAAAACCACCTACTTCTTCTGTTTCAACTAATCCTACTACTAATGATCTCTATGCCTTGATTTTGCAGATGAGGAATCATGCACAAGAGCAGGATAAGACCAACGAAAGAATCCTCCGGGAAATCGATGAAATCAAGAAACATAAGAAATCAGTGGAGGATCACTCCCCTCTGATGCCAAGATCGCTGAACTTCGACACTCCGGTCATAACCTCACAATACTCAGCAGTTCCGGACATGCAATACTTAGGTGAACTACCAGGTAGGCGTTATGGGACAACAACAATGAGTCAGGCATTTGGCTCTTGCTTCCAGCCTCAGGGATCCTCTTCTCAACCATTAGGATCCTGTACTCAGCATCAAGGATACTTTACGTCAGGAGGATATGTGGAAATGCATGCAGTACAAGGATCCTCCCAGGTCCAAGGATCCTCCCAGGTCCAAGGATCCTCCCAGGTCCAAGGATCCTCCCAGGACCAAGGATCCTCCCAGGTCCAAGGATCCTCTCAGGTCCTAGGATCCTCTCTGGTCCCAGGATCCTTTCAGATTCAAGGATCATCACAATTCCAAGGATCCAACCCCCTTCAAAATCAAGGATCCTTGAGAAATATGCAACCTCAGAACTCAGACGTCCATCAAGGAGACTTCATACCAATGCAGACCATTGCCTCATCTGGTCCTTCAATTATGCCAGAGTCTCGACAAGATGGATTCACATCCGCAATTCCAAACTCGAATCCTGTGGGAGGTAACACTTTTAATAATTTATATAACACTAACCATGGCTTTATGCATGATACAGGTATCAATCAGGCCATGGCTAGGGAACTACAAAAGCTTAAGGATATGATATCCAGTGTACCAGGAGTGGTTAAACCCATTCCTGAGATTGCGGACGGTAGCCATAGGATATCTCGTTTTGCACCACCTTTGTGTGATGCTGAGATACCTAAAAGATTCCAGATACCATCAATGAAATTATATGATGGTTCGACGGATCCAGAAGAGCATGTAGCTCAATACAGGGAGAGGATGGAGATCAATCCAATTCCGAAAAGATTGAAAGAAGCATGCCTATGCAAGGGATTTGGGTCCACACTTACAGGATCTGCCCTTAAATGGCTGCTAAGTCTTCCCCCTTACTCTATTACTTCATTTGCTAATTTAGTTAACTTGGTCAATAGTCAATTCTCTTGTAGTAGAAAGTTTGAATGATTAACTAGTGATCTATATAGGGTAACACAAGGTCAAAATGAATCACTTAGAGATTATATCACTAAGTTTAGTAAAGAATCCTTAGACATTCCCAATCTGGATATAGCTACGGCTGTTGAAGCCTTTAAAATGGGATTGCTTAGGGATTCATTGTTCTATGATCATCTTGTTATGACACCTTGCAGGAATCTCGATGAAGTAAGGACTAGGGCCCTTAGGTTCATCCGCCTAGAGGATGACAAAAGGATCCAGGACAGGTTGACAGGATCCACCAAACAGGATAAGCAAGGATCCTACTTCAGGAACAACAAATCCAAGTCTTATAACAGATCTGATAACCAGAATGTGCACGCAGTGGAACAAGAAGAGGATGATGAGAATTATCCTCCTATTTCTGAATATTGTTTCTCTGTTGATAACAATGAACTAATCCTTGCAATGCAGAATCTAGGTGAGAAAGCCAGGTGGCCAAGGAAAAGTGATAAACCAGCTGCTACAAAGGATAAATCCAAGTGGTGTGCATATCATGAGGATTTTGGGCATCTCACTGAAGAGTGTATTGCACTTAGAAAGGAGATTGGTTATTTATTGAGCAAGGGGCATTTAAAGGAACTCTTGGGACGAAAGAAGTCAAGAACCCAGGATCCTGAAAGGATCCCGGAAAGGGCTCCTGCTCCTCCGGCAGATGCACAAGTCATAAATTTCATATCCGGTGGATCAGACATCTGTGGTACATCCTTCTCAGCAGCAAAAAGACACGCTAAGGAAACCAAGATGGATAATGGAGACAGACCCGTCAGGACCTCCGTTGTCACCCAGGATAAAGTAATTACTTTTGATGAGGATGATCGTGTTGACATCGAGGATCCTCACCATGACGGTCTCGTAATTACATTGTTTATTTCTAACCACTTTGTTCGCAGGATCCTTATAGATGGAGGAAGCTCGGTGAACATCATTCAGCTGGATGTTCTCAAGAAAATGAACATCCCAGAGTCCGATATTATCCCAAGATCCTCAGTACTTGTAGGATTCAGTGGAGAAACAAAGAATACATTGGGGGATATAAAACTCCCAATCTATATTGAAGGATTGCATTCTTATCAAAAGTTTTGTGTTATTGATTGCTTATCGTGTTGTAACGTTATCCTTGGCAGGCCATGGATACATGATATGAAGGCTGTCCCATCCACTTATCATCAGTGTGTAAAGCTTCCAAGTCCATGGGGAGTGGTGAAAATCGAGAGTGATCAACATGAGGCCAAGAATATCTATACCTCATCAATGAAACCAGCCTCAAGACCAAGGGAGCAATAGCAATTAAAGTATCCTTCAAGAGACGTCTTGGAGGCAAGAGAACAGGATTTGAAAGAAATCTTCATGGATCCTGATGATCCTGAATCCAAGATCTTCATAGGGTCAGGGATCCTCAGCGATATTGAACAAGATCTAGTATCCTTTCTTAAAAGAAGGAAGACCACCTTTGCCTGGAAACATGAAGACATGACAGGTATATCTAAGGATGTCACACCCTGGATTTGCGGAAGCGTGGTTATTTCGGTGTGACTTCTTAATACCATAGCTTAACCATAACAAGCTATATGAAATAAAAACCATGCAAGATCATCCATTAAAATAAGTTTGAAGAGTAAAGAACCACAACATTGTCTTAACGGATATCACATCCTAACAAACATAAACAGTGTTCAAAAGACACAACACCAACAAGAAATAAACACAGCTTAAGAACTGTGACTCGTCCAGGAAAAAGTCACATCCCTTAAACTTGGATGACCTCGAAACTAATGCAGCGGGAAAACGTGTCATACCGCGCCAGTTCCTTTAATTCCCTGAAATACATGTAAGTTGAAAAATCAACAATAATGTTGAGCGAGTTCATGTGTAAGTGAGTAAATAAACCTTTGTATGTATAAAAACCCTGGTATGTAGCAAATAAGGAAAAAGAGATCACCAATGGTTTGCAAGGCCATTGATATGTGTGAAGTGCAAGTAGGAAGACTCAAACCTAGCAGATTTATGCGTTAGGTACAAAGTCACCCCGAGGTTCGTTCTGTTTGGGCCTGGGGCTGGGCTCGCTACACCCAGATAGATCTACCGCTCCTGCCCCTCGGTCCTACCCTGAGGATTAATGGCCTCAAGTTTCCGCCTACCCACTCACATGATCTGAATAATAACCCTCCTTACGCTAACCATACCATGTAAGAAATATTTGTAATCATAGTAACATGTATTTCACCCCCGCAGTTTAGAAAACTGAAAACAATTAAGAGAAAAGGGGGACATGAACTCACAGTGGTGCATCTCTACCAAGTATATCTCCTGATCAAGCAGCTGTGCGACGACCTACACGTACTAACTCTATTAGATGGATGGCTGTGCCTTAGCTTAAGGTTTAAGTTTTTGGGGAAATAGTTAGACAACTATTTCGTGTTTATATTTTGTAAATACTTGGTAATTATTTTCCTTCCCAAGGATGGGGGATTTAATACATGTGCGTTCGTATACCTTCAAAATATATTATTAAGTCTCACTTAAAAAATATATTTTATTTCTAACTCCAAAATATAATCATTTTTTCCCAAAAATATTATATTTTATTTCATACAATTTTTCCGAAATAATATTCTTGACAAATACGCGTTCATTGGTATTTTCCGAATTGCGTAAGTTACGGATAAAGATCGGGTGGTAATAATTATATCGTTGTAACTTATTATTAATTATGAAAGCGTATGTATTATTTTTGGAATCATTAGTACTTAGTAATATTATTTTTATTCTAAAAATAATATTCGTATATTTCACAAACTAATCATAAACATTTTACAAGTGACGCTTATGAAAACTATATATATCAAATATATATTTACCCCGTTTTTATTTTGTGAAAGCCCCACCTCCGATGTTTTGTAAATAAAATCGTGGCGAAACTTACGTTTTGAAAACAACTCAAATATAGATTTACAACACTTGTAGTGAAAATATTCCCAAGTGTTAGGTTTTTAGAAAAATTTCGCCAGAGTTTCCCCTGTAACTGGAGGTGGCCATGCTTTCAAGCGTATCATTTTCTTTTATAATTCAAATCAACAGTTTTCTTATTCAACCAAAACAATATCCAAAGCATCAAACTAGTCAAAATATATATAAATCGCATAAATTACATGAACTTGTGGTTTACCCAAAAATATGTAGTAAATCCCATTACTTTTAGTGGATCTTTATATGAATCACTTCGTTTCTTGAAAGTCTCGTTTTTAAAGGAATTTCATCTTTACAACTTCTTGTCAACTTTTACAAAAATAGTTATTTTGTCGAAACTTTGTGTTACACAAGTGTTTACACACTTGTGTGTTTGCTAAAATCATTCTTGTTCATGTACGATCCGGCTTTAGAAAATATGATTTCTTTGACACTTGGTCCTTTGAAAGTACTGCTTGTAGATCCGTAGATCTACTAGTTTTGAACACCATTTCATAAGTAAAATCGATTTTACACAAGTTCATGTTTAGTGTGTGGTAGAGTTTCATCATTTATGTCACACCCTGGCTTTGCGGAAGCGTGGTTAATTGTGGTGTGACTTCTTAATACCATAGCTTAATCATAACAAGCTATATGAGTTTAAAAACCATGCAAGTCATCCATTAAGTTTTGAAAATCAAATTACAATACCATTGTTTTAACCAACAATCATAACCTTGTTCAACAACCTTACAAAATAAAACATAACATAAACGTGGTTTAAGGACTGTGTCTTGTCCAGGAAAGAGACACATCCCCTAAACCCGGATGACTCCATGCCAAGTGCAGCGGAAAACGTTCCATACCGTGCCAGATCTCGTTAATTTCCTGAAATACATGTGAGTTGAAAAATCAACAATAATGTTGAGCGAGTTCATGTGTAAGTGAGTAAGTAAAACACTTGTAAGTATAAAAGTTTCCTGGTATGTAGCAGTGTAAGAGGACTTGTGATCACCAATGGTTTGCAAAGCCATTAGCATGTTGTGATATGCAAGTAGGAAGACTCAAACCTAGCGGATTTATGCGTTGGGCACAAAGTCACCCCAAGGTCCGTTCTGTTTGGCCTGGGGCTGGGCTCGCTACACCCAAATAGATCTACCGCTCCTGTCCCTCGGTCCTACCCTGAGGATTAATAGCCTCAAGTTTCCGCCTACCCATTCACATGATCTAAACCTCCTTACGTAATTCATACCATGTATAAAGTACTTGTAAACCATGTAACATGTATTTCACCCCCGCGGTTAAGTAAACTGAAAACAGTTAGAGAAAAGGGGGACATGAACTCACAGTGAATGCGCGTCTCTACCAAGTGTCTCCAATACAGTAAGCTGTGCAACGACCTACAAGTGCTAATTCTATTAGACGGACGGCCGTGCCTTAGCTTTACAGTTTATGTCTTTGGGAAATAGTTAGACAACTATTTCGTGTTTATGTTCCGTATACACTTGGTAGTTATTCTTCTTCCCAAGGATGGGGGATATAATACATGTGCGTAAGTTACGTTTTATCAATCTTGTGGTAATGTAATTACCGGTGTAACTTATATGTTTGTGGAAGCGTTCGTAAAGTTTTGGAATCGATAACGCTTGTAAATATTATTTTTACTCTAAAATAATATTTATGTATTTTCACAAAATAATCATAAACAGTGTTGTGACAAATATATTTATCACGTTAATCTTTGTGAAAATCCCACCTCCGAATATTTAGTAAAATATAGTGCTGGCGAAATTTATGTTTCGAAAGTATGTCCAAAAATAGTTCTAACACTTGTTGTGTAAAAAGTCTAAGTGTTAGGTTTTTAGAAAAATTTCGCCAGAGTTTCCTCTGTAACTGGAGGTGGCCACGCTTTCAAGCGTATCATTTTCTTTTAACAAATCAATCAACAATCTTCTTTATTCAATCAAACAATTTCCGACACATCAAACTAGTCAATAAATATGTAAATTTGCATAATCGCATGAACTTGTAGTTTTTCCGCATCTTTAATGTGAATCACCTTTATATATGTAGATCTTTATATAAAGTCGCTTTAAGCTTGTAAAAACCTCGTGTTTAGAGAAATCCGTCTTTACAACTTCTAGTAACAAGTGACAAATTTACTTCTTTGTCGGATCTTTTCATTTCACAAGTGTCCACACACTTGTGGTTTATAAAATCATATTTATTAGTGTAAGATCCATCTTTAGAAAAACATGATTTCTTTAAAGTGTGGTCTTTCAAAAATACCACTTGCGGATACGTAGATCCGCTAGTTTTAGACACCATTCTACCGGTTAAATCACTTTTACACAAGAAAAATATTTCTACACAAGTTCATGTCTCTAAAATGTGGTAGTGTTTCACCTTTAACCCTTGTATCTTTCAAAAACAAGCTTATGTGATGATACATGATTTTACAAAGTCGGGTTAAACGAAGATTTGAGCTACCACATCATAGATCGGGTCTAGATAAACGCAAATCTCAAGTCCTACGACTTTTACACAAGTTATATGCTATTAACCACCATTTTTGTGATTTTACTAGACTTTAATGCATCATCTTTCAATATAACGAGATTCAACCGACAATAATCCTTTTAACCACTTTAGATGAGTGTAAAAACAAGTTTTAAACAATATACCTCTAGCTCGGGGCTAGGGAAGAATCGTGACGAAAATGCGTGGATAAAAGATAACGAGAGAGGTCCTTCGTGTTCCGCTTGCTCCAAGACTCCTTATACGCGATCTTTATCACTTGTATGATGACGGAATGCAAGATCAAGGACCGAAAATATGAGGAGAGTAAGAGGGGTGTTCGGCCGAGAATGGGAGAGCAAGGGAGAGAGTAATTTTGTGGTGATTTGTGATGAATGATTATGTTAGCTAACTCTTGCAATTTATAGACAATTAGGAAGGTCATTAACCTTTGGATAATATGCCACCTTGATATTAGACATAACAAGATTGACCAAGATCACAAGTACAAGGGGTGCCCCCTAGGTAACCGATTCGGTTTGGGGGGGGGGGGGGTCCTTGGTCCGATTTTAAGTAGGTTAGTTAGGTGATGGTTATGTTAAATAGGTTAAGTTAAGTGTCTAACTTAGTTAGTGGTATGTTATGCGTTATGACGGGTGTTAGGGTAATCAGAGACCCTAACTGGCTCAGAAAAATAAAAATAGTGAAAATACTAATATTTTCATGTTCCGGGTAAAGTCCGGTTGTTCAGTTGGATAGTAATCCGTTAAAGTGTTACAAAAGGCTTTAAAGTGTCGTTATTATATTTTTAGTGACACGGTTTGTTTTCCCGACACTTTAGAAAGTGTCTAGTGTTATTTTCTCATTTTCTGGCACTTTACTAGTCAGCTAGAAGCCGGTTAATTTGTTAAAGTGCTGTGTTTGGTACTTAAAGTACGTTTTTGGCACATCCGAATCAGTGTATCTTATCCCTAGAGACGCGGTAACACAACCCTTATATCCTACACTCACTACCAGTGTAGCCAAAATATATGAGGCTCTTAACAGGCCTTAGAGGCAGTATTTGCCTGATGCTGGTTATATCAGCATGTTCACTGTGTATCCGTTTAGTGCTACTGTGCTTTTCGTGCATCATGTTTGTCACTAGGGTTCAGTATGTAATCAATGTAGTGACAGCAAATAAAGTATGATGCAAGTAAGTGCATGTATCAGTATACAGGTAGCAGTTTATCAGCTAGTTTCAATCAAGCACAGTAATTAAGCAGTAATTAATCAGTAATTAAATTGTACGGATACCTGGTTTAGTGCGGGTTGTCACATTCTCCCCCCGTTAAATAAATTTCGTCTCGAAATTTAAGTTCTGCTTGTAGAAGCAGGGTTCTTAGGAAATAAGTGGGGGTATTTCTCTTTCATCCGGTCCTCACGTTCCCAGGTAAATTCAGGACCATGTCTGGCATTCCAACGTACTTTGACGAGTTTGACACTGCTCCGGCGGGTCTTATTAACTTTCCAATCCGTGACCTCAACAGGTTCTTCAACAAAGTGGAGCGTGTCGTCAATATGAATCTCGTCGATAGGAATGGCAACGTCAATTTGAGTTGGACTTCTCTTTAAATTGGATACATGAAATGTATCGTGAACACCATTTAGTTCAGCAGGTAGGTCCAACTTGTATGCTACTGTCCCAATTCTTTCCAGAATTCTGAAGGGACCAATGTAGCGCGGATTTAACTTCCCACGCTTTCCAAAGCGTGCTACCCCTTTCCAGGGTGATACCTTCAGTAAAACCATTTCTCCAACTTGGAAGTCCACATGCTTCCGGTTCGGATCCGCGTAGGCCTTTTGTCTGTGGCGAGCGGCTTCGATGCGTTTAAGTATTTGCGCAATTTTGTCTGTCGTCTCTTGGACGATCTCGGGACCAGCAAGCTGCCTATCACCTGCGTCAGACCAACATAGTGGTGATCGGCACTTGCGTCCGTATAGGGCCTCAAATGGCGCGACACCAATACTGGTGTGGTAGCTGTTGTTGTATGAAAATTCGACCAAAGGTAAGTGTTTATCCCAGCTACCGCCTAAATCCATAACACATGCCCTCAGCATGTCTTCCAACGTTTGTATCGTTCGCTCGCTCTGGCCATCAGTTTGCGGATGGAATGCAGTGCTCAGATTCAATTGTGAGCCAAAAGATTCTTGGAAAGATTGCCATATTCTTGACACAAATCTTCCGTCTCTATCAGAGATGATCGAGAGTGGTACTCCATGACGTGCTACGATCTCTCTCAAGTAAATTTCCGCAAGTTTGCTAGTACTGTCTTTCTCCTTGATTGGCAGAAAGTGTGCGGACTTTGTTAGGCGGTCAACAATCACCCAAATCATATCATGGCCTCTTGGCGTTCTTGGCAGTTTTGTAACAAAGTCCATTGAGATTTGTTCCCATTTCCACTTGGGAATCTCAGGTTGTTGCAGAAGTCCCGAAGGCTTCTGGTATTCCGCCTTGACTTTAGCGCACGTTAAACATTTGCTCACGTAAACAGCAACGTCGCCTCTCATCCTAGGCCACCAATAGTAATCTTTGAGATCCTGGTACATCTTATCCGATCCAGGGTGGATAGAGTACCGTGACTTGTGCGCTTCGTCGAAAATAACTTCCCTTAATCCACCAAACAGAGGAACCCAAATCCTTTTCTCAAAACATAGCGTCCCTTCCTCGTTTGGTACCAAAAGCTTCTCCATTCCACGGAGATATTCTTCCTCAAGGTTTCCCTCCTTGAGAGCTTCCTTTTGTGCAGTGCGAATGCGCGAGGAGAGATCGGTTCGTATAATCATTTCCAAAGCTCTAACCCTTATGGGCTTGATTCTTTCCTTACGACTTAGGGCATCGGCGACTACATTCGCCTTCCCTGGGTGATACTTTATCTCGCAGTCGTAGTCGTTTAACAATTCAACCCATCGTCTTTGCCTCATATTTAACTCCTTCTGGTTGAATATGTGCTGTAGGCTTTTGTGATCTGTGAAGATTGTGCACTTCGTACCATACAGGTAGTGCCTCCAGATCTTTAAAGCGAAAACCACTGCGCCAAGCTCTAAATCGTTGGTGGTATAGTTCTTTTCGTGCACTTTCAGTTGGCGTGATGCGTAAGCAATGACCTTTTGGCGTTGCATCAACACACAACCCAATCCCTGACGCGATGCGTCGCAGTATACCACGAAGTCATCAGTACCTTCTGGTAGAGCTAAGATTGGCGCGTTACAAAGCTTATCCTTCAATACCTGAAACGCTTCGTCCTGTTTGATTCCCCAATCAAACGTCATGTCCTTTTACGTGAGGAGCGTTAAAGGTTGAGCGATTTTCGAGAAATCCTCGATGAACCTTCGATAGTAACCAGCCAAACCCAAGAATTGTCGAGTCTCGGTTGGCGTTGTAGGAGTTTCCCAATTCTTGATTGCCTCGATCTTTGTGGGATCAACATGAATTCCATCCCCATTAACCACATGTCCAAGAAATTGGACTTCGCGTAGCCAAAACTCGCACTTGGAGAATTTGGCGTACAGTTGTTCCTTCTTTAACAGCTCCAAAATGGCTCTAAGATGTTGTTCGTGTTCAGCCTTCGTCTTTGAGTAAATCAGGATGTCGTCGATGAATACAATCACGAACTTGTCTAAGTATGGCTTGCAAACTCTATTCATTAGATCCATGAATACCGCAGGCGCGTTTGTCAGACCAAATGGCATAACGAGGAACTCGTAGTGTCCATAACGAGTTCGGAAGGCTGTTTTCGGGATACTTTCCTCCTGTATCCTTAGTTGATGGTACCCAGATCGAAGATCGATCTTAGAGTAACAGCTTGAACCTTGAAGTTGATCGAATAGATCGTCGATTCTTGGCAGAGGATACCTGTTCTTGATCGTCAGCTTGTTCAATTCTCTGTAGTCAATACACATGCGGAAACTTCCGTCCTTCTTCTTGACAAACAAGGCCGGAGCTCCCCAAGGCGAGAAGCTTGGTCGGATAAAACCCTTGTCTAACAACTCTTGAAGTTGCGTCGACAATTCCTGCATCTCAGATGGCGCAAGTCTGTATGGTGCCTTAGCCACAGGCGCGGCGCCTGGAACTAAGTCAATGTGAAATTCCACTTGCCTCTGAGGTGGCAGTCCGGGTAAGTCTTCTGGGAAGACTTCTGGATATTCCCTTACGACAGGGATGTCCTCGATTCTTGGTTCAGCAGCCTTCTTATCCACGATGTGTGCTAGAAAAGCAACACATCCTTTCTGTAAACACTTCCTTGCTTTCAAGCAGCTGATAAATCTTAGTGGTGTGTCACGCTTCTCTCCGTGAACCACAATCGTCTCACCATCATCGGTTGGGATGCGAACAACTTTCTCGTGACATACTATCTCAGCCTTGTTTCTGGATAACCAATCCATTCCTACTACCACGTCGAAACTTCCCAATTGGACTGGTAGTAGATCCAGAGTAAACTCGCGTTCTCCCAATTCTATCACACAACCTCTGATTACTTCGTCGGCTCCAACTAACTTCCCATTAGCTAATTCGATTGAGTAGGGAATGTCTAACTTATTAGCAGCTAACCCAAGCATATTCTTAAATTCTAATGATACGAAGCTATAATCGGCACCAGTATCAAATAAAACAGATGCATAGCGCTGATTGATAGGGAACGTACCCGTAACAACATTTGGATCTTGACGTGCTTCTCTAGCTTCGAGCTGGAATACTCTACCACGGGCTTGATTCAGTGTTGGGCAATTCTTCTTAAAATGCCCGATTTCCCCGCAGTTATAACATCCGAGCCTCTGCCCGTTTCCATCCCCATTTCCAGCTGGGGTGTTGATCTGGTTGGCATTGCCAGCCTGGTTTGCATTGTTGCCTCGATTATTTCCCTGTTGGCGACCTCCAAAACCACCGCGGTTGTTATTCCTATTCATATATCCTCCCTGGCCTCCTCTGCCAGCAGTGGCCCAACAAGAATCCTTTAAGTGGCCAGTTTTTCCACACGAATCACATACTCTCAAACCACATCGGCCAGAATGGTGACGCTGGCAGACGTTGCACTTGGGCTGAGTACCCATATATCCCTTTCCTCTCCTTCCACTGCCAGCTGCACCCTGAGCTGGCGTGCTTGGTGCTCCTCTCTTGCCATCCCCGCTAACACCTTGTTTGAAGTTCGAAAACTTTCTTTTGTTAACCCCTGAGGACTCAACGTGAGTCTCTGTCTTCTTTGCCTTGACTTCATCAAACTTGTTTAAACGAATCGCCTCCTCGGTGAGAGCCACGCTTAAATCGATGGCTTCAGTGATAGTTGCTGGTTTGGAGGAGGTTACCATGCTTATTATTTGGGGAGCCAAACCCCAAATGAAGCGCTCGATTCGCTTGTATTCTGGCGTAACCATGTAAGGAACCACTTGAGATAGGTCGTGAAACCTCTGGACGTATTCCGCAATCTTAGGTCCATCCATCTTTAAGTGCCAAAATTCAGTCTCCAACCTTTGAATTTCTGCGCGTGAACAGTACTTCTTGCGCATCAGTTCTTTCAATTCGGCCCAAGTCAGGGCGTAGGCGGCAGCTTCGCCTAGTGTTTGGACTTGTAAGTTCCACCAAGATAGGGCTCCGTCTAGAAATATCCCTGAAATATACGTGACTTGCTGATCCTCGGCACACTTGCTCATGCGTAACACAGAATCGGTTTTCTCAGCCCAGCGGGTAAAGGCAACTGCACCTCCTGTGCCACCGAAGTTAACTGGTTTGCAGTCTAAGAACTGCTTGTAGGTGCATCCGTGAGGTGGATTGTTATTGCCTTGGTTAACACTTCCGCTCGCTCCTGGCTGAGATGCTGCGTACTGTGCTATGGCAGCAGCAATAATCTGCTGGAGTTCTGCCTCGTTTGTTGGCATGTTTGGTTCGCGTCTTGGCGGCATCTTCTAAAAGATGGTTTAAGTTGGTTAGGCCTTAGTAAGGCTCCGTTATTATAATACGTAAATCAGTTCGTAATATAGCGTACGTATATAACGGTAGTAATAGTATAATCACATAACATCTCATGTTACCACATATCACAAACATCAATCACACAACATCCCATGACATAAAGTACAAACAAGTAATCCAGCGAATCCAAATATGGTGAGAAAACTGCGATTGCCATATAAATGAGACCACATCGTAAGTGTATACATACAATCATCAATCACTAGGGGCTACATAACCCCTGTCAAAAGCTACATCAGTATCAATACAACATCAAGTACATAACAAAAGTCAAGTCATAACGTAGTCTCCCAAAAAGCTGTGCAGTCAAAAAGCAATCGCCGCCTTCTCACTTCGCCTACCCAAGTGGCACCGATGAGCTCTAAGCAGATGGTGGTGGAGGAGGGGGAAAATGGGTATAAAATAAACGGCGCAACTGTAACCAGTCCGCCTCCATCGCCTGCTGTGTATGAATAACGGAAGCAATCTGCTGCTCCAAAGTAGTAAGACGAGCAGCATAGTCAGGGGGTAATGGTCGTGATGGCTGCAACGGAGAGGGTACCCGGCCATGGCACTGACATGGCTGCAGATGGGCTCTCTCCAACTCCTGTAGTCGCTGCTCATGCGACTCGTGCTGGTGTACAAATGACATCAATACATCCTCGATGGTGTGTCCCACGTGGAACCTGTGGTATGGATCAGTGGGTGGCATAGGGGAAAATGGTGACCACAGCAGTGGCTCACGTGTGGGGTCAAAGGGTGCCACCCCAAAAGGAGCTGTAGTGGGTGGAACAAAAGGAATCTGAGGCATGAAAGGCATGGGCATCGGTACATGCCCATCAGGGTGTGCTTAAGAGCCCTCTCCAGGCCCTGCTGGAGGTATAAACATAGGTACCTGGAACGAAAAGTCAATATGTGGTGCAACAGGAATCTGTGGAGGGAATGGGGGAACGTCCTCGTCTGCCGGTATCCAGCCATGCTGGGCAGACTCGTCCGGTGGATCCATATGTGCCGCGAACGGTGCATGTCCGGGCTCTATGGGAACGGGATCAAACAAGGGAGCAACAACAGGGTGAACGGGTGCCAAGTGCTCGAGAGGGGGGTCAACTGGTACAGCAACAATGGGTAAAGGACCAATGGGATCAACAGGAACATCTATGTGGTGATCATCAGCAATAGGCTCAAAAGGTACATCAGCATGCACAGGGTCATGCTCTGGTAAAGGATCAAGGGCAGCTGCCTGCTCAGGTGCAATGGCAGGCTCAACGTCATCAAACGCCATGTCAAAATCAAAGTCAGGATCAATCGGATCAAAAGGGTCAATAGGATCTGCTGGATCCTCCATCAACTCGTCCATCGGGACATACTCTAAATCACGGTCAGGATCAAATCCTGGTGGAAACATAGGATCTGAATCCTCCTCGTCGTCATGGTCAAAAACAAGTCCAGGTACGGAAGCAACAGAAGAAGCCTGGTCAGAATCGGACTCATGGGAGAAGTGCTGCGCACTATGAGCATGTGTGGGTACAGAAGCCACAGACTCAAAGGAGTCCGCGACTGGGGAATGTGCAGGTGACTCCGCAGCAGGAGCATCTGCGATCAGTAAGGGAGCAACAGCAGGTAGGGCCTCGCCCTGAGCATCCTCCAAAGGCTCCTCCTCAAACATATCGACGTCGTCCTCCTCGTCGTCGATGGGTAAAACAGGGTATGCTGCAAGGGGTACTGGAGCAGGGATCACAACGAGTGGTAGATCCCCTGCTGGAAGATCAACTGGGAGCTCATCAACGCCGTCGGGTAAGGCGAATGGCTGGAAGTCGTCATCATCCGTGCTGGTGAAGTCTGACGTATAAACCTCGTGCTCCGATGACTCAATGTCGTCTGAAACGATACGCATCGGGCCTGTGGTGCCTGAACCACCAGTGTCTGGAGAATCCATGTGTCTGTAACATATACACAAACATGCACAAATAGTCCATCATAAATCAAGTAATCACATAAGTCATCAAGTAAGGCATCACATAATCCTCCTAGTCTTACTAGCCAAATACCATCCAGTCTATCAGACTGTTCTATCCTTCACTTAAACCAAACCTCGATCCTCCAGATCGATCCTTAGCCCTCCAGGCTGAACCTTTTCTTCCTAGCCTTGCTAGCCCACTATCTTGGTCACCTAGACCAAGCCTCGATCCTCCAGATCGATCCTATAACAAACCAACGTGCTCAACTACCTTAATCCTCTCGATCCTCCAGATCGATCCTCAGCCCTCCAAGCTGAACTTATAAAATGTGCTCAACATTTGTTTGTAAAAAGTGTGGATCTGGACTTAAGTGGTATGCAGAAAAAATGTTTTCGTGAGAGCCCTAGTGATCATAGTCTAGACTCGAGACAGAATCCTAGTTCGCTATGATCAGAGCTCTGATACCAAGCTGTCACACCCTGGCTTTGCGGAAGCGTGGTTAATTGTGGTGTGACTTCTTAATACCATAGCTTAATCATAACAAGCTATATGAGTTTAAAAACCATGCAAGTCATCCATTAAGTTTTGAAAATCAAATTACAATACCATTGTTTTAACCAACAATCATAACCTTGTTCAACAACCTTACAAAATAAAACATAACATAAACGTGGTTTAAGGACTGTGTCTTGTCCAGGAAAGAGACACATCCCCTAAACCCGGATGACTCCATGACAAGTGCAGCGGAAAACGTTCCATACCGTGCCAGATCTCGTTAATTTCCTGAAATACATGTGAGTTGAAAAATCAACAATAATGTTGAGCGAGTTCATGTGTAAGTGAGTAAGTAAAACACTTGTAAGTATAAAAGTTTCCTGGTATGTAGCAGTGTAAGAGGACTTGTGATCACCAATGGTTTGCAAAGCCATTAGCATGTTGTGATATGCAAGTAGGAAGACTCAAACCTAGCGGATTTATGCATTGGGCACAAAGTCACCCCAAGGTCCGTTCTGTTTGGCCTGGGGCTGGGCTCGCTACACCCAGATAGATCTACCGCTCCTGTCCCTCGGTCCTACCCTGAGGATTAATAGCCTCAAGTTTCCGCCTACCCATTCACATGATCTAAACCTCCTTACGTAATTCATACCGTGTATAAAGTACTTGTAAACCATGTAACATGTATTTCACCCCCGCGGTTAAGTAAACTGAAAACAGTTAGAGAAAAGGGGGACATGAACTCACAGTGAATGCGCGTCTCTACCAAGTGTCTCCAATACAGTAAGCTGTGCAACGACCTACAAGTGCTAATTCTATTAGACGGACGGCCGTGCCTTAGCTTTACAGTTTATGTCTTTGGGAAATAGTTAGACAACTATTTCGTGTTTATGTTCCGTATACACTTGGTAGTTATTCTTCTTCCCAAGGATGGGGGATATAATACATGTGCGTAAGTTACGTTTTATCAATCTTGTGGTAATGTAATTACCGGTGTAACTTATATGTTTGTGGAAGCGTTCGTAAAGTTTTGGAATCAATAACGCTTGTAAATATTATTTTTACTCTAAAATAATATTTATGTATTTTCACAAAATAATCATAAACAGTGTTGTGACAAATATATTTATCACGTTAATCTTTGTGAAAATCCCACCTCCGAATATTTAGTAAAATATAGTGCTGGCGAAATTTATGTTTCGAAAGTATGTCCAAAAATAGTTCTAACACTTGTTGTGTAAAAAGTCTAAGTGTTAGGTTTTTAGAAAAATTTCGCCAGAGTTTCCTCTGTAACTGGAGGTGGCCACGCTTTCAAGCGTATCATTTTCTTTTAACAAATCAATCAACAATCTTCTTTATTCAATCAAACAATTTCCGACACATCAAACTAGTCAATAAATATGTAAATTTGCATAATCGCATGAACTTGTAGTTTTTCCGCATCTTTAATGTGAATCACCTTTATATATGTAGATCTTTATATAAAGTCGCTTTAAGCTTGTAAAAACCTCGTGTTTAGAGAAATCCGTCTTTACAACTTCTAGTAACAAGTGACAAATTTACTTCTTTGTCGGATCTTTTCATTTCACAAGTGTCCACACACTTGTGGTTTATAAAATCATATTTATTAGTGTAAGATCCATCTTTAGAAAAACATGATTTCTTTAAAGTGTGGTCTTTCAAAAATACCACTTGCGGATACGTAGATCCGCTAGTTTTAGACACCATTCTACCGGTTAAATCACTTTTACACAAGAAAAATATTTCTACACAAGTTCATGTCTCTAAAATGTGGTAGTGTTTCACCTTTAACCCTTGTATCTTTCAAAAACAAGCTTATGTGATGATACATGATTTTACAAAGTCGGGTTAAACGAAGATTTGAGCTACCACATCATAGATCGGGTCTAGATAAACGCAAATCTCAAGTCCTACGACTTTTACACAAGTTATATGCTATTAACCACCATTTTTGTGATTTTACTAGACTTTAATGCATCATCTTTCAATATAACGAGATTCAACCGACAATAATCCTTTTAACCACTTTAGATGAGTGTAAAAACAAGTTTTAAACAATATACCTCTAGCTCGGGGCTAGGGAAGAATCGTGACGAAAATGCGTGGATAAAAGATAACGAGAGAGGTCCTTCGTGTTCCGCTTGCTCCAAGACTCCTTATACGCGATCTTTATCACTTGTATGATGACGGAATGCAAGATCAAGGACCGAAAATATGAGGAGAGTAAGAGGGGTGTTCGGCCGAGAATGGGAGAGCAAGGGAGAGAGTAATTTTGTGGTGATTTGTGATGAATGATTATGTTAGCTAACTCTTGCAATTTATAGACAATTAGGAAGGTCATTAACCTTTGGATAATATGCCACCTTGATATTAGACATAACAAGATTGACCAAGATCACAAGTACAAGGGGTGCCCCCTAGGTAACCGATTCGGTTTAGGGGGGGGGTCCTTGGTCCGATTTTAAGTAGGTTAGTTAGGTGATGGTTATGTTAAATAGGTTAAGTTAAGTGTCTAACTTAGTTAGTGGTATGTTATGCGTTATGATGGGTGTTAGGGTAATCAGAGACCCTAACTGGCTCAGAAAAATAAAAATAGTGAAAATACTAATATTTTCATGTTCCGGGTAAAGTCCGGTTGTTCAGTTGGATAGTAATCCGTTAAAGTGTTACAAAAGGCTTTAAAGTGTCGTTATTATATTTTTAGTGACACGGTTTGTTTTCCCGACACTTTAGAAAGTGTCTAGTGTTATTTTCTCATTTTCTGGCACTTTACTAGTCAGCTAGAAGCCGGTTAATTTGTTAAAGTGCTGTGTTTGGTACTTAAAGTACGTTTTTGGCACATCCGAATCAGTGTATCTTATCCCTAGAGACGCGGTAACACAACCCTTATATCCTACACTCACTACCAGTGTAGCCAAAATATATGAGGCTCTTAACAGGCCTTAGAGGCAGTATTTGCCTGATGCTGGTTATATCAGCATGTTCACTGTGTATCCGTTTAGTGCTACTGTGCTTTTCGTGCATCATGTTTGTCACTAGGGTTCAGTATGTAATCAATGTAGTGACAGCAAATAAAGTATGATGCAAGTAAGTGCATGTATCAGTATGCAGGTAGCAGTTTATCAGCTAGTTTCAATCAAGCACAGTAATTAAGCAGTAATTAATCAGTAATTAAATTGTACGGATACCTGGTTTAGTGCGGGTTGTCACAATTTAACCCTTTGTACACTTAAACAAACTCTCTGCCATGATTCATGATCACGACTAATCCGGGTTAGATGATGATCCGAGCTACGACAACATAGATCGGCACTAATTAATTACATCAAAACAAGTCTTACAAGATTTACACCATTCTTATGCTTTTAACCAACATTTTTAACATTTTAGTAGACTTTTACATATCATCTTGCAAGTTCTTGAGATTTAACCGTTACACTTCATTTTAACCACTTTAAAATAGATCGAGAGGGCGTTTATAGCAACTTACTACTAGCTCCGGGCTAGGGAAGATTCTAGTCGAAAAATGAGTGGATAAAAGCAATAGGGTGAGGTTCTTTACGTTCCGAATGCACCGAGCTCCTTTGTGTGAGGTCCCTAACACTTGTATGCACTTGAAATAGCTTGATCAAAATTGAAAGATGGATGGATGATGAAGGGGATGTTCAGCCGAGAGATTTTGGGAGAGGGAGAGAGAGTGTGTTTTGTGAGTTGTGGTGAGAATGTTATGGTGAGTTTAGTCTTGAACTTATAGGCAAATAGTATGATCATTATCCAAAGGTTTAAGTGTAGCCTAGATATTAGGCATGTGTGATTAATTTAATCACAAAAAGTATAAGGGTGTCCCCCAAGGGGACGAGTTCGGTTGGGGGGGGGGGGTTACCCGGTTGGTTTTCAACTAAACGTTAAGTATTAGTTAAGTTAAGTGAAGGTTAACTCGGTTACTGATGTGTTATGCGTTATAGCGGGTGTTAGGGTATTCAGGGACCCTAACTGGCTCAGAAAAAGATAAACAATGTTATTGGCAATATTTTTATGTTCCGGGTAAAGTCCGGTTGTTCGGTTGGATAGAGATCCGTTAAAGTGCTTAACAAAGCTTTAAAGTGTCGTTATTATTATTTTTAGTGACACAACTTATTCCCGACACTTTGGAAAGTGTCTAGTAACATTTTTCTCATGTTTTGGCACTTTATTAGGTAGCTTAATGCTGAATTTTGTACTTAGAGTACGTTTTAGGCACATCCGGTCACTGTAATTATCTCCTAGTGATGCAGTTCTACAACCCTTATATCCCTACACTCTCTACTAGTGTAGCAAACTATCTCTGGCTTTTACAGGCCTTAGAGGCAGTACCTGCCTGGTGCTGGCTATAACAGTACGTTTAGTAGGTTATCCGTTATTGTGCTACTGTGCTTTTGTGCATCGCGGTTGTCACTACAGTTCTGTATGTAAATAGTAGAGTGACAGCAAATAAGGTATGATGCAAGTAAGTACATGTATCAGTATTCAAGTAGCAGTTTATCCACAATTTCAAGTAAGCACAGTAATTAAGCAATAATTATATATTAATTAAGTCGTACGGATACCTGGTTTGGTGAGGGTTGTCACATTCTCCCCCCGTTAGAAAATTTTCGTTCCGAAATTTTAAGTTCTGCTTGTAGATGCAGGGTTCTTAGGAAATAAGTGGGGGTATTTCTCTTTCATCCGGTCCTCACGCTCCCAGGTGAATTCAGGACCATACCTGGCATTCCAACGAACTTTGACGAGCTTAACACTGCTCCGGCGTGTTTTGCTTACTTTCCAATCCGTAACCTCAACAGGTTCTTCAACGAAATGGAGCGTGTCGTCAACATGAATCTCGTCGGTGGGAATGACAACGGTATCTTGAGTTGGACTTTTCTTCAGGTTGGATACATGAAATGTATCGTGAACTCCATTCAGTTCAGCAGGTAAGTCCAGCTTGTATGCTACTAGCCCTATTCTTTCCAAAATTCTGAAAGGGCCAATGTAACGCAGATTCAACTTCCCACACTTTCTGAAGCGTGCCACACCCTTCCAGGGTGAAACTTTCAATAAAACCATATCTCCAACTTGGAATTCCAATTCCGGTTTGGATCTGCATAGGCTTTCTGTCTGTCGCGAGCTGCTTCGATGCGTTTTCGAATCTGCGCAATCTTGTCTGTCGTCTCTTGGACGATTTCAGGACCAACAAGCTGCCTATCACCTGCATCAGCCCAGCATAGGGGTGATCGACACTTGCGTCCGTAAAGAGCTTCAAATGGCGCGGCTCCAATACTGGTGTGGTAGTTGTTGTTGTATGAAAATTCGACCAATGGTAAATGTTTATCCCAGCTACCACCAAGATCCATTACACATGCTCTCAGCATATCCTCCAGTGTCTGAATAGTTCTTTCACTTTGCCCATCAGTTTGCGGATGAAACGCAGTGCTCAGATTTAATTGTGAGCCAAAAGCTTCTTGGAAGGATTGCCAAATCCTTGATATGAAACGTCCATCTCTATCAGAGATGATCGAGAGAGGCACTCCATGACGTGCGACGATCTCTCGCATGTATACTTCTGCCAGTTTGCTGGTGTTATCCTTCTCTTTGATTGGTAGAAAGTGTGCGGACTTTGTTAGGCGGTCAACTATCACCCAAATAGTGTCATGACCTTTTGGCGTTCTTGGCAACTTTGTAATAAAATCCATGGAGATTTGTTCCCATTTCCACTTGTGAATCTCAGGTTGTTGCAGAAGTCCTGAAGGCTTCTGGTATTCCGCTTTCACCTTTGCGCATGTTAGACACTTGCTCACATAAACAGCAACATCAACCTTCATCCTAGGCCACCAATAGTAATCCTTGAGATCTTGGTACATCTTATCCGCTCCTGGATGGATAGAGTACCGCTATTTGTGAGATTCATCCAAAACAACTTTCCTTAAACCACCAAACAGAGGAACCCAAATCCTTTTCTCAAAACATAACGTTCCTTCCTCGTTTGGCACCAATAGCTTCTCCATCCCACGGAGATATTCTTCTTCAAGATTTCTTTCCTTAAGAGCTTCTTTCTGCGCTGCACGAATGCGCAAGGAAAGATCGATTTGGATAATCATTTCTAAAGCCCTAACCCTTATGGGCTTGATCCTCTCTTTTCGACTTAGGGCGTCGGCAACCACATTCGCCTTCCCTGGATGATACTTTATCTCGCAATCGTAATCATTTAACAACTCAACCCATCGTCTTTGTCTCATATTCAACTCCTTCTGGTTGAATATGTGTTGTAGGCTCTTATGATCTGGAAAGATTGTACATTTCGTACCATATAGGTAGTGTCTCCAGATCTTTAAAGAAAATATCACTGCGCCTAGCTCCAAATCGTGCGTGGTATAGTTCTTCTCATGTACCTTCAACTGACGTGATGCGTAAGCAATAACCTTCTGGCGTTGCATCAACACGCAACCCAATCCTTGACGCGAGGCGTCACAGTATACCACGAAATCGTCAGTACCTTCCGGTAGTGCTAGAATTGGCGCATTGCAGAGCTTATCCTTCAACAGCTGAAACGCTTCTTCCTGTTTGATTCCCCAATCAAACCTCTTATCTTTCTGGGTGAGGAGCGTCAATGGTTGAGCGATCTTCGAAAAATCCTCAATGAACCTTCGATAGTAGCCAGCCAAACCCAAGAATTGTCGAATCTCGGTTGGCGTCTTTGGCGTTTCCCAACTCTTGATCGCTTCGATCTTGGTGGGATCCACATGGATTCCATCTCCATTTACCACATGTCCAAGAAATTGGACTTCACGTAGCCAAAATTCGCACTTAGAGAATTTGGCATACAACTGTTCTTTCTTCAGCAGCTCCAAAATAGCTCTTAGATGTTGTTCGTGCTCAGCCTTTGTCCTTGAATAAATCAAGATGTCATCGATAAACACAATCACGAACTTGTCCAAGTACGGCTTGCAAACTCTATTCATCAAATCCATAAAGACTGTAGGTGCGTTTGTCAACCCAAACGGCATAACAAGGAACTCGTAGTGTCCAAAACGAGTCCTGAAGGCTGTCTTCGGGATACTCTCCTCTTGTATCCTTAACTGATGGTATCCAGATCGCAAATCGATCTTTGAGTAAAAGCTTGAACCTTGCAGTTGATCAAACAGATCATCAATTCTTGGCAGCGGATATCTATTCTTGATCGTCAGGTTGTTCAGCTCCCGGTAGTCGATGCACATTCGAAAACTACCGTCCTTCTTCTTGACAAACAGGACCGGAGCTCCCCAAGGCGAGAAGCTTGGTCGGATAAATCCCTTGTCTAACAACTCTTGAAGTTGTGTCGACAATTCTTGCATCTCAGACGGGGCAAGTCTATAAGGTGCCTTAGCCACAGGCGCGGCGCCTGGGACCAAATCGATGTGACACTCCACTTGCCTCTGAAGTGGCAGTCCAGGAAAGTCCTCCGGGAAGACTTCCGGATACTCCCTCACGACAGGGATGTCTTCGATCTTCGGTTCTGCAACTTTCTTGTCTACAATGTGTGCCAGGAAGGCAGCACACCCCTTTTGCAAGCACTTTCGCGCTTTGAGGCAGCTGATAATTCTTAACGGCGTATCGCGCTTTTCGCCATGTACCACAATTGTTTCGCCATCTTCGGTCGGGATACGAACGACCTTTTCGTGACAAACAATTTATGCCTTGTTGCTTGATAACCAATCCATCCCTACTACCACGTCAAAGCTCCCCAGCTGGACTGGTAGTAGATCCAAAGCAAACTCACGTTCTCCCAACTCGATTGCATAACCTCTGATCACTTCATTGGCTTCTACTAACTTCCCATTAGCCATTTCGATTGAGTAGGGAATATCTAACTTACTAGCGGCTAAACCAAGCATATTCTTAAATTCTAACGATACGAAGCTATGGTCGGCACCAGTATCAAATAAGATGGATGCATAGCATTGGTTTACAGGGAACGTACCAGTAACGACATTGGAATCCTAACGCGCTTCCCTCGCTTCGATATTGAACACTCTTCCACGGGCTTGGTTCAACTCTGGGCAGTTCCTCTTAAAGTGCCCGATATCACCACAGTAAAGCATCCAGGTCTTTGCCCGTTTCCACCTCCATTTCCAGCTTGGTTATTCCTTTGGTTATGATTCACAGCGCCCGCTTGATTCACATTGTTGCCTCGATTCCCATTACCTCCATTGTTTCCATGTGGGCGATTTCCAATTCCACCCCGGTTATTGTTTCTGTTTCCAAATCCTCCTTGGCCTCGCTGGCCAACAGTGGCCCAACAAGAATCCTTCAAGTGGCCAGGTTTCCCACACGCTTTACACACCTTCAAACCACATCGGCCAGAATGGTGACGTTGGCAGGTGTTGCAACTGGGTTGGGTGCCCATATATCCCTTTCCTTTCTTTCCACTACCAGCTGTAACCTGAGCTGGCGCGTTTGGCTCTCCTTTCTTAGCAACACCACTAGTGCCTTGTTTGAAGTTCGAGAACTTTCGTTTGTTACCTCCGGATGACTCGACGTGAGTCTCTTTCTTCCTGGTCTCGATCTCATCGAACTTGTTCAGGCGGATAGCCTCCTCAGTGAGAGCCACGCTCAAATCGATTGCCTCAGTAATTGTTGCAGGCTTGGAGGAGGTCACCATGCTTATGATTTGAGGAGCTAATCCCCAAATGAAGCGTTCAATCCGCTTGAATTCTGGAGTGACCATATAGGGTACCACATGCGACAGGTCGTGAAACCTCTGAACATATTCCGCGATCTTCGGACCTTCCATCTTCAAATGCCAGAACTCAGTTTCCAATCTTTGGATTTCAGCGTGAGAACAATACTTTTTGCGCATTAGTTCCTTCAGTTCGGTCCATGTTAGTGCGTAGGCAGCAGCTTCACCAAGTGTCTGCACTTGCAAATTCCACCAAGATAGGGCTCCATCCAAACATAGCCCAGAAATGTAGGTGACTTGCTGGTCTGGTGCACATTTGCTCATGCGGAGAACAGATTCAGTCTTCTCGGCCCAATGACCAAAAGCGACAGCACCTCCGGTGCCATCAAAGTTGACAGGCTTGCAGTCTAGAAACTGCTTGTAGGTGCACCCTGCACATACGTTACAACATATGAATGGCTTTAGCATCCTTGCTAGAGATATCCAATTAGATCATGGTATGTCTTAATGACTTAGTATTACCATGAGGTGGATTGTTGTTGCCATTGTTGTTTGAGCTGCTTCCGCTGGGTCCTCCTTGCGAGGCGGCGTATTGTGCGATGGCAGCAACGATGACTTGTTGGAGTTCTGCCTCATTGGTAGGCATCGGCGTTTGACGTCTCGGCGGCATCTTCTAAAAGATGGGTTCACGTTGGTCAGGCCATAATAAAGCGTACGTATATAATAATAGTAATAGTACATAACATCTCATGTTATAATCATATTAGTCACACAACATCCCATGTTATAAAACATAAATAATCAATCAAAACATCACATATGATGAGAATACTGCGATTGCATTGCTAAAATCGGGACCACATGGTAGAGTGTACAAGTACATAATAGTGTCATACATCATCATCGACTAAGGGCTACATCACCCCAGTCCAAAAGAATATCAAATCATTGTCAATACATCCCATATACATGGTCAACAAAAGTCAGAATCAGAGTGCAGTCTCCAAAAATGTTGTGTGGTCAGAGCAATCGCCGTCTTCTCACCAACGCCTACCCGTGCTGTACTAAAGATGCCCTAAACTGATGGTGGTGGAGGAGGGGGAAAATGGGTGTAGAAAAAACGTCGCAAATGGAGCCAGTCCTCCTCCATGGCTCTCTGGGTACGCAACCAAGAAGCAACCTGCTGCTCAGGTGCCAAAAGGCGTGCAGCATAGTCAGGTAACAATGGTCGAGGGTGCTGCGAAGAAGCAGGGTGGGTCTGACCCTGACACTGGCACGGTGGTGGCTGAGATCTCTCAAGCTCCTGAATGCGCCGTGTGAGTGCCTCCTGCTGGACAACAAACGACATCAGAACGTCCTCAATAGAATACCCCATATGGATAGGGTGGTAGGGGTCGGTCGGTGGCATAACAGGCGGTGACGTCCAGAGAAACGGCTCGCTGGCTGGATCAAAAGGTGGCACAAAGAATGGTGGTGCAGGGGGAATAGCAGATGAAGACTGTGGCATAACTGGAATAGATGTCGGCATATGTCCAAAGGGATGAGCCGAGGAACCCTCTCCCGGTCGAGCTGGAGGTGTGTAATGTGCAAATGAAAAAGAGAAATCAACGTGACGTGCATCGGTGGTATGAGGAGGAATAGGTGGAAGCTCATCATCCGCAGGAATCCACCCATGCTGGGCGTGCTCATCTCGTGGGTCAATCTGTGCCTCAAAAAGTGCTCGATCAAATTGTACAGGCATAGGGTCAAGGTGGGGTGCAACAAGAGGGTCAGCAGGTATATCAGCGATAAGTGGGGGATCAACATGATCAGCAGCAATAACATGGTCGCCCTCCAGTAGTGGTGCATCAGCAAGGTGATCATCAATGGGTAGGTCAGCAATCACAGGATCAATGGGCATGCCAGCATGAACAGGGTCATGCTCAAACACTGGGTCAGGAGAACTACTGGCTCAAGGGCCATGGCAGGCTCGAGGTCAACGAACTCCATATCAAAATCTGCATGATCAGCGAATGCAGGGTCAACTGGGTCTACTGGGTCAACCATATGCTGATCCAAGTGGATGAACTCTATCTCCTGGTCCGGGTCAAATCCAGGGGGAAAAACAGGGTCTGAATCCTCATCAAGGTCGTGATCGAAAACAAATCTAGGAGCAGAGGCAGCAGATGATGCCCTGTCAGGATCTAAACCGTGTGAATAGTGTTGTGCGCTCCGAGTGTGTGACGGTGCGGAGGCCACAGACTCGAGGGAGTCTGGAGCGGGTGAGTGTGCAGGTGACTCCTCAGCTGGAGCATCTACGAGTAACAAAAGACCACCGTAAGCTAGAAGGGCCTCGCCCTCAACATCGTCCTCCAGGGGCTCATCATCAAACGGATCGACGTCGTCGTCAACGTCGGCGTCGAGGAGCATATCGTAAGCAGGATAAACGGCCAAAGGTATGGGAGCAGGGATCTCTACGAGTGGTAGGTACCCAGCAAAAGGGCCATCAGTGGGCTCATCGACAGCGTCGGGCAGCGCAAAGGGCTGAAAGTCATCCTCGTCTGTGCTGGTAACATCTGATGTGTGGACCTCGTGCTCTGAAGACTCTAAGTCGTCTGATACTATGGGTCTAGGGTCCGTGGTGTCCGAATCACCTGTGCCGGACGAGTCCATGGTGTCTGTAACACAAACACAAATATGTACAAATAATCAATCATATAATCAGATAAGCACATTAGTCACCAAGTAAGCAATCAAATAATTCTCCTAGTCCCACTAGCCTCCCAGCCTCCCAGACTGCTCTTCCTAGTCCCACTAGCCTCCCAGCCTTCCAGACTGACTTCCTAGTCCCACTAGCCAACTACCACAGCCTCCCAGACCGAGCCTCAGCCTCCCAGACTGAGCCTATAACTAACAAATAAAATGTGCTCAACATTTGTTTGTAAAAACGTTTTGGATCTGGACTTAAGTGGTATGCAATGTAAAAATGTTTTCGTGAGAGCCCTAGTGATCATAGTCTAGACTCGAGAAGGAATCCTAGTTCGCTATGATCAGAGCTCTGATACCAAGCTGTCACACCCTGGCTTTGCGGAAGCGTGGTTATTTCGGTGTGACTTCTTAATACCATAGCTTAACCATAACAAGCTATATGAAATAAAAACCATGCAAGATCATCCATTAAAATAAGTTTGAAGAGTAAAGAACCACAACATTGTCTTAACGGATATCACATCCTAACAAACATAAACAGTGTTCAAAAGACACAACACCAACAAGAAATAAACACAGCTTAAGAACTTTGACTCGTCCAGGAAAAAGTCACATCCCTTAAACTTGGATGACCTCGAAACTAATGCAGCGGGAAAACGTGTCATACCGCGCCAGATCCTTTAATTCCCTGAAATACATGTAAGTTGAAAAATCAACAATAATGTTGAGCGAGTTCATGTGTAAGTGAGTAAATAAACCTTTGTATGTATAAAAACCCTGGTATGTAGCAAATAAGGAAAAAGAGATCACCAATGGTTTGCAAGGCCATTTATATGTGTGAAGGGCAAGTAGGAAGACTCAAACCTAGCAGATTTATGCGTTGGGTACAAAGTCACCCCGAGGTCCATTCTGTTTGGGCCTGGGGCTGGGCTCGCTACACCCAGATAGATCTACCGCTCCTGCCCCTCGGTCCTACCCTGAGGATTAATGGCCTCAAGTTTCCGCCTACCCACTCACATGATCTGAATAATAACACTCCTTACGCTAACCATACCATGTAAGAAATATTCGTAATCATAGTAACATGTATTTCACCCCCGTAGTTTAGAAAACTGAAAACAGTTAAGAGAAAAGGGGGACATGAACTCACAGTGGTGCGTCTCTACTAAGTATATCTCCTAATCAAGCAGCTGTGCGACGACCTACACGTACTAACTCTATTAGACGGATGGCCGTGCCTTAGCTTAAGGTTTAAGTTTTTGGGGAAATAGTTAGACAACTATTTCGTGTTTATATTTTGTAAATACTTGGTAATTATTTTCCTTCCCAAGGATGGGGGATTTAATACATGTGCGTTCGTATACCTTCAAAATATATTATTAAGTCTCACTTAAAAAATATATTTTATTTCTAACTCCAAAATATAATCATTTTTCCCAAAAATATTATATTTTATTTCATACAATTTTTCCGAAATAATATTCTTGACAAATACGCGTTCATTGGTATTTTTTGAATTGCGTAAGTTACGGATAAAGATCGGGTGGTAATAATTATATCGTTGTAACTTATTATTAATTATGAAAGCGTATGTATTATTTTTGGAATCATTAGTACTTAGTAATATTATTTTTACTCTAAAAATAATATTCGTATATTTCACAAACTAATCATAAACATTTTACAAGTGACGCTTATGAAAAATATATATATCAAATATATATTTACCCCGTTTTTATTTTGTGAAAACCCCACCTCCGATGTTTCGTAAATAAAATCGTGGCGAAACTTACGTTTTGAAAACAAGTCAAAAATAGATTTACAACACTTGTAGTGAAAATATTCCCAAGTGTTAGGTTTTTAGAAAAATTTCGCCAGCGTTTCCCCTGTAACTGGAGGTGGCCACGCTTTCAAGCGTATCATTTTCTTTTATAATTCAAATCAACAGTTTTCTTTTTCAACCAAAACAATATCCAAAGCATCAAACTAGTCAAAATATATATAAATCGCATAAATTACATGAACTTGTGGTTTACCCAAAAATATGTAGTAAATCCCATTACTTTTAGTGGATCTTTATATGAATCACTTCGTTTCTTGAAAGTCTCGTTTTTAAAGGAATTTCTTCTTCACAACTTCTTGTCAACTTTTACAAAAATAGTTATTTTGTCGAAACTTTGTGTTACACAAGTGTTTACACACTTGTGTGTTTGCTAAAATCATTCTTGTTCATGTAAGATCCGGCTTTAGAAAATATGATTTCTTTGACACTTGGTCCTTTGAAAGTACCGCTTGTAGATCCGTAGATCTACTAGTTTTGAACACCATTTCATAAGTAAAATCGATTTTACACAAGTTCATGTTTAGTGTGTGGTAGAGTTTCATCATTTAACCCTTTGTACACTTAAACAAACTCTATGCCATGATTCATGATCACGACTAATCCGGGTTAGATGATGATCCGAGCTACCACAACATAGATCGGCACTAATTAATTACATCAAAACAAGTCTTACAAGATTTACACCATTCTTATGCTTTTAACCAACATTTTTAACATTTTAGTAGACTTTTACATATCATCTTGCAAGTTCTTGAGATTTAACCATTACACTTCATTTTAACCACTTTAAAATAGATCGAGAGGGCGTTTATAGCAACTTACTACTAGCTTGGGGCTAGGGAAGATTCTAGTCGAAAAATGAGTGGATAAAAGCAATAGGGTGAGGTTCTTCACGTTCCGAATGCACCGAGCTCCTTTGTGTGAGGTCCCTAACACTTGTATGCACTTGAAATAGCTTGATCAAAATTGAAAGATGGATGGATGATGAAGGGGATGTTCGACCGAGAGCTTTTGGGAGAGGGAGAGAGAGTGTGTTTTGTGAGTTGTGGTGAGAATGTTATGGTGAGTTTAGTCTTGAACTTATAGGAAAATAGTATGATCATTATCCAAATGTTTAAGTGTAGCCTAGATATTAGGCATGTGTGATTAATTTAATCACAAAAAGTACAAGGGTGTCCCCCAAGGGGACGAGTTCGGTTGGGGGGGGGGGAGGGTTACCCGGTTGGTTTTCAACTAAACGTTAAGTATTAGTTAAGTTAAGTGAAGGTTAACTCGGTTACTGATGTGTTATGCGTTATAGCGGGTGTTAGGGTATTCAGGGACCCTAACTGGCTCAAAAAAAGATAAACAATGTTATTGGCAATATTTTTATATTCCGGGTAAAGTCCGGTTGTTCGGTTGGATAGAGATCCGTTAAAGTGCTTAACAAAGCTTTAAAGTGTCGTTATTATTATTTTTAGTGACACAACTTATTCCCGACACTTTGGAAAGTGTCTAGTAACATTTTTCTCATGTTTTTGGCACTTTATTAGGTAGCTTAATGCTGAATTTTGTACTTAGAGTACGTTATAGGCACATCCGGTCACTGTAATTATCTCCTAGTGACGCAGTTCTACAACCCTTATATCCCTACACTCTCTACTAGTGTAGCAAACTATCTCTGGCTCTTACAGGCCTTATAGGCAGTACCTGCCTGGTGCTGGCTATAACAGCACGTTTAGTAGGTTATCCGTTATTGTGCTACTGTGCTTTTGTGCATCACGGTTATCACTACAGTTCTGTATGTAAATAGTAAAGTGACAGCAAATAAAGTATGATGCAAGTAAGTACATGTATCAGTATTCAAGTAGCAGTTTATCCACAATTTCAAGTAAGCACAGTAATTAAGCAATAATTATATATTAATTAAGTCGTACAGATACCTGGTTTGGTGAGGGTTGTCACAAAGGATATAATTACTCACAAACTTGGCATTGACAGGTCATTCAAGCCAATTCATCAAAAGAGAAGGAAGTTTGCACCTGAAAGAAATGCTATTATCCAGGAAGAGGTAGACAAGCTACTTCGAGCAGGTATGATTAGAGAGGTTAAGTATCCAAGATGGTTAGCCAATGTGGTTGTTGTTCAAAAGAAAAATGGAAAGTGGAGGGTATGTGTCGATTTTACAGATTTAAACAAGGCATGTCCCAATGATTCTTTCCCATTACCCCACATTGACTCCATGGTGGATGCTACCGCGGGCCATGAGTTGTTAACTTTTATGGATGCTTCATCTGGATTTCAACAAATTCAGATGGAACCGTCCGATCAAGAGGATACAGCCTTCATGACCCCAACTGGTATATACTGTTATATTGCTATGCCATTTGGATTAAGGAATGCAGGTGCTACTTACCAAAGGCTTGTCAATATGATGTTCAAAAAACAAATTGGATACACTATGGAAGTCTATATTGATGACATGGTGGTTAAGTCCAAAACAGCTGAGGATCACCTTAAAGACCTCGAGGAAGCATTCAATATCCTTGATAAATTTAATATGAAACTAAATCCTTCTAAGTGTCATTTTGGTGTAAAGGCAGGTAAATTTTTAGGATATATGGTAACAAAGAGGGGCATTGAAGCAAGTCCAGAGCAAATTAAGGCCATCGTGAATATCAAATCTCCTGCCAATGCTAAGGATGTGCAAAGGTTGACCGGCAGGATCGCAGCCTTGAACAGATTCATATCCAAATCCTTAGAAAAGTGCAAGGAGTTCTATGACATCCTGAGGAAAAACAAGAAATTTGAATGGACTGAGAAGCATGAAAGTGCCCTTAAAGCTCTTAAAGATTACCTATCCTCAGCCCCAGCCTTAATGAAACCAGAAAAAGGAGATGTGTTATCCTTATATTTGGCGGTATCCTCAAAAGCAGTAAGTGCGGTCCTTGTTAAGGATCACCAAGGTACACAACATCCTGTTTATTATGTAAGTAAGAGCTTACTTGATGCTGAATCCAGGTATTCACATTTAGAAAAACTTATCCTTGCATTAATTATGGCATCTACTAAATTAAGACATTATTTTGAGACCCATGCCATTATTGTTAAAACTAATTTCCCAATTAAGAATGTTCTCAGGAAACCTGAAATGTCAGGAAGGATGGCTAAGTGGGCAGTGAAGTTGAGTGCATATGATATAAGTTATGAGCCTAGGACAACCATTAAATCCCAAGCATTAGCTGACTTTGTGGCAGATTTCAGTAGTGATTTGCAAAAAGAAGCTGAACTAGAAGTCGAACAGCTTGAAGAAACCAAGGATCCTTGGATACTGTTTACTGATGGATCCTCCAATGTGAATGGAACAGGGCTTGGGATACTACTAAAATCGCCACAGGGGGACATAATACCCCACTCCATAGCTTGTGAATTTCAAACTACCAACAATGAGGCTGAATATGAAGCCTTGATAGTTGGTTTGCAAATTGCAAAGCATATGAATATCAGGTATCTTGAGGTACATGTAGATTCTTTATTGATCACTAATCACTTTAATGGATCCTATGTTGTTAAAGGTGAAAAGCTAATCAAATATTTGGAGATAGTCAAAGAATTGGCACCCTCTTTTGAATCCTTTAGTTTGACACAGGTACCAAGGGAAGAGAATGCAGAAGCTGATGCATTAGGCAATCTAGGATCATCTTTGAAGATTCCTGAGGATATTGAGATCCCTATTATCCATATCCTGACCCCTGCCATCAAGGATCATGTAACTATGGAGATAGGAGAAGATTCTGCAATCATCCCTAGTGTTGATACCCAATCTCATTCAGGATCATGGATACTTCCAATTATGAGATACATACAACATGGAGAAATCCCTACAGGAGAAAACCCAAGGGCTTTTAAAATTAAGGTATCTCTATTTACAATATTAAATAATATGTTGTATAAACGATCTCTTGCAGGACCATATTTGAGATGCATTGAGGATCCTGAAATTCAAGAAGTCCTAAAGGATTTCCATGAAGGAGATTGTGGAAACCACACTGGGGGCAGGGCATTATTCTCAAGGATCCTGAGACCAGGATACTATTGGCCCACTATGAAGAAGGACGCTGTGGAATATGCCAAGAAGTGTGATCCTTGTCAGAGGCATAGTAATATCCTTCACCAACCAGCAGAGCTCTTGCATCCTATATCCTCTTCTTGGCCATTCATGAGATGGGGAATGGATATAGTTGGAAAGCTTCCTAAGGCACCAGGTGGAAAAGTATTCATGCTTGCTATGACTGATTACTTTTCTAAGTGGATAGAGGCTGAAGCCTTTGCTCAAGTTAGAGAAAAGGAAGTTATATCCTTTATTAAAAGGAATATTATTACTAGATTTGGCATCCCTTCTGAAATTATTTGTGATAATGGATTCCAATTTATTGGGAATAGAACCACAAACTTTTGTGACAGTTGGGGAATTAAGATGATAACATCAACACCAGTCCATCCACTAGCTAATGGTCAGGCAGAATCATCCAACAAGATCATCATCAACAATTTGAAGAAGAAGCTTGGATCTAAGATAACATCAACACCACTCCATCCACTAACTTTTTTAAAAAAAAATTTTTCTTTTAATTTTTTTTTCTTTTAATTTTTTTTTCTTTTAATTTTTTTTTTTTCAAACTAATACACAAGATAACACACGTTGCGCACTACTCCCCGGCAACGGCGCCAAAATTTGACATGCTTGTCGTGGGTCACACAAATTTAATCCCAATAACAACTATAGATAGCGGTAATAGGGTATCGAACACAGGGAGTTTGTGGAATGTATGTTATCTAAGTGTATATCTAACTTGACTAAATTAATCTAATTGCAAAATGGAAGTGTTTTGGTTGTAAACAAATTAGAGACGAGTGACCATCTTTAGTTTCCGGTTTGCTTCAACATTTGTGCTATCATTCACTAGAAAGAACTACATAGACATAGTTCATGTGCAATTACTTGTTGTGATAAAAGGGAACTAAGTACTCAGATTCCTAGAACGTGAGGTTGTTACCCGATGACCAATTGACCCTTACCCGATCCTAGTTCTACCCATGATATCTCGATTGCCAACGGCACCAAGAACGTATGGTTTCAAAATAGAATAATCATAAGCATCAACAATTTACAAGCAAATAAGAACACACCATGATAAATAAAACATAAATTCAATTTACCATTCTAGAAATATGAAATCGAGTACAATTGTCTCTACAAACCTTCAACTAAAGATGACCATAAAGAGTTTAGTCATCCATGGCTAGAACAACCATCCTCCACCAAGTCTCCAAACTTCCTTCCTCAATCGTTTACAAGTCAGGTGTAACCGCCTGACAATGATCAGCCGCCCTCCATGATGATGTCGATTATGTTGTCGAATCCAGCGATCGGCCCAATCCAAAATAAATCCAAGATTCTCCTCACGTATTGGCCCAAGTGTTGTGTGCTTTTAATTGTCCACTGAAGTCGGCCCATTTGATGAGTCCAAGATGTGTCGATTTTTAATGATGGCCCAATCAATATTGATAGAAAATAAAATAAAATAACACCACGTGAGAGTTGCTGCCATCAATCTTTGATGATGTGATTGTGTCTCAATTAAATGCCACCAAAAAGTCTTCTTATTCCTCAGCCGTCAAAACAAATATATATCCTTGTAATGTTTTTGGCTTTTCAATTAATCCTCCTTCCAAGATGTAATGATGAGAATTATTATTTTTTTCTAAAATAATGGTGCCAAAAACGTCCACCAAGTTTGCCAATATGCACGTGTGTGTTGACTTGTGATAATGAAAAATGCTCCAACTCACCTCCCTTCACGTGATAGCTTAGACCCTGTCTTCGTAGCCTCTTTCAAGAATCATGATGATGATGTTTAACATTAATTGCCTCCACATGATTTTCTGTTGCATTATGATGAGTGATATTGTTGACTAAAAAAAACCTCACCAACAGAAACATATGAATGTGTGTATATTTTCTGTTGCATTATGATAAGTTCCTTTTAGAAGTCTACCAAGTGATGATCTTGTGTGATGTCATCAGCTGCTCCAACTCAGCGTGTGATCTTGACTCCTTTTGATGATGTGTGATGATGATTTGATGTTGTTTATAAAACCCCCATGTGCATCGTCTTATATTAGAGTGTTAGAACCCATCCAATACCTTTCAACATCCAAATACACGTTGCTGATGTTGTTCAACCGTAACCTACGGACCGTAAGCCGTAGGCTACGGTCCGTAGTTTCTGTAAACATATCAAACGCAGACTATAGGCTACGGTTTTTTCTTGTTTCAGCTTTCACACTTTGACAATTAATACCCCTGCACTTCATTCTTGCTCATTTCTTGTGTTTCGAAATTGTTTCATCAATCGAAACAAGTACCTAGAAACGTGATATGCCCCGGTTAACATCCATGGGTGTTCCGCTTCATCACCAAGCATATGGAATTCACCGGTTTAAGCCGATTAACCTGTAACATCACAAATATGCGTAGTTATCACATTCACGATACATAACCGTGTAAAATATGGGATATGCATCTATTTAGCTCATTTAAGGGTTGTCCTACGGACCACCCGTCACATCCCCACACTTACCCATTTGCTTGTCCCAAGCAACTCATTCAAAAACTATTTCAAAACCACAAGCGATCAAGATGCAAACCAAGCTAAAATGTATCGTCATTTTACTAACCTTCAATCATACCACAAGACACACCCTCACAAAAACTCTCGGTGACAAGAAATATTAGCACATAATGATAAACCACTCAATGCATGTGTATAAAAATCAAGTCTCCTCTTATTGAGTATTTAGCATGCTTATGAATCAAAAGGACTTACGGGTTGTAACGGGGCTAGGTGCAAAGGTAGGAAAATGGTGGAATATATATGCGAGAGCTAATTGATTTGACCCGGTTTTTATTTCTACCACTAAACAAAGCAACCATCAAATATATACACAACTTCTTCAACATTCTCAACTACTATTGCAACTAAATACTTTTTTTTTCATATTTTTCTCTTTCTCTTTTTTTTTTCATTTTTTTTAACACATCAAACTCAACAATATATACAAGAACATCAATACTACATACTAAATCTCCTAAACCGGGTCATCTCAATAGGTAAAATTTTGTAGGAAGTAGGTTTGGGCACAACCGAATGGTATAAGGCTCAAACATGGCTTTCTAAAGACCAAACCCCCACCCCTCACAATACCAAGCTCATATATGTAAAGTATGAGGTCCAACCCACCAATCCCGCACTCTCACACGTCTAGACGAGGCTACCTAAAAGTCCCCTATCATTTTCAAAAGCATGCTAACTCTAGGATTTAACAAGAATTCGTACACAAGTTCTATTAACACAATAAGCACACCGCCACTCAAAACAAAGAAAACATCATTAATAATCATATGTGGCTCAAACTCTCACCAATAAAGGACTAGAAATGGGTGTCGGTGTATCAAGTGGAACAATACCAAGATTTCAAATTTTGACAATTTTCGCTTGGCTTCACAAAAAATTTTAAAATTTTCAAAAAAATTCCCCTCATCCCCACACTTGGGATACATTGTCCCTGTCACACCCCTTTCTGCGGCGGAAGCACGAGGTGTGATCATGAAAGGTTCTCATTGCATACGGAAGGTAAACATACTACATGCTCATGAAAATAACTTCAAATTCCATAATTTGAAACATAAGTTAGCGTTTACACCGCGAGTTAACATAAAACATTGTCTTAAAAAGTTTACAACTTTAATTAAAGACAAACATAAGCGACATCCACGAGCATGGGTAAGACCGCGCGCACATCCACTTCTAGTTACCTGAAATACATGTGAGTTTTGGAAAAACGTCAACATAATGTTGGTGTGAATTCATGCAGTGACTGTTTTGAATGTTTTAAATACTTGAATGGAAACATAGTATGTAACTTGTAGAATGTATGAATGTTTGAATGTGACTTGTAAAACGCATCTATAACTGAGTACTATGAATGTTTGAATGTATTGACAACACATATCTGTAATCTCCTTATTATGAATGTTTGACTGTGTGAGATCGCTAGTGGTTTGCAAGGCCACTAACATATGTCACGACATAGGAAGCCACCAAACCTAGGCATTTTTGTCGACTTTGACTGAGACACAGAAGCACTCATTGGTAGAAGTAGGCCAAGAGTGGGGTTGCCTGAAACCCATTAGATCTAACCTTTTGTTCCGCGGTCTGAATGTATACGTTGATTAATGGTGCTTATGGTGCCCTATTCGAGACATGATCTAGAATGTTTCACTTGCATGTTTTTGTACTCCATCATACCATATGTAAACAATGTAACATTTGTAACATGTATTTCACCCCCGAAGTTATAAAACCAAAAACAGTTAAAGAAAAGGGGGAGCATGAACTCACAACTTTGCGTTCCTTGCGTCGTAAAGCTTCACCGGATTTGCTTATAGTGCGTCGTGACCTAAACGTGTTTTATTATCGTTAGTCATTAGACTTGTATATGTTTCCTTGTATTTTGCACCCGAATTATGTATCTTGTATGTTGTACGTGTATTTTTGTGTTTATACTTCTCATGAGTATTTAGTGTATTTAGGTTATAACATCTTTAGGGTAATTTATCTAGTTCACAAATTTATCATAGAATCACGCAGGCGTTTTACTTTGAAATATATATTCTGAATATATATTTAACAAGTTTCGTTTATGAAAATCCACTTCCGACACTTGGTTATTTTGTAATAAAAACCATGGCGAAATGTATATTTTGGAAAACAAGTTAAAAATGTATTTATAACACTCGTTACCAAAAAAATATTTCTAAGTGTTATATTTCTAGAAGAATTTCGCCAGAGTTTCCTCTGTAATTGGAGGTGTCCACGCTTACAAGCGTATCCGTTTCTTTTGCAAAATCATTCAATCAGTTCTCAATTAACCAACCCGACATTCAGACATGCAAAACACTACTTATAATATTTCAGCTTTAGTAATCAAAACTGGACTGTTTTTAATCATTTTATTATAATAGTTATCCTTCTCCAAAAATTACGAAATTTTTACAGAATGTCACGTACGTTCCAAATTTTATTGTGTAAAAATTTCGGGGTCCAGTTCATTACCAATATTTTATAATAAATCATCTACCCGACTGCAATCAGATTTGTTACTTTCTGATTGCAGTTTACGGAAAAATTCGCTAAAAATCAATCGTAAGTCCGATTGACGAAATTCCAGTGGGAGAATTACGGAGACAACAGTGACCATCTACTGTAAAAATTTCATGATCTAACTCTACACAGGTTTCAGGTTTTGATTCCGTATACAACACACTATTTCAGCGGAAAAATCGCAGCTTGAGCTGCTGTTACAAAATGGTACTTTAAAAATAGTAAACGAAGTCCAAAAATTATGATTCCAGTGCCATTAGAACCGTATTTCATAGTACATAAACCTAGGCTTCAGGAAATACATTTTTCGTTCAGTTAAGATTCTGTTACAGCCCGTTAAAGTCTGTTAAAAGTGCAAGACAGCATGCTGTTTAGAGGTTAAATGTTACTTAAACGCGTCAACCATTGTTCTAGTGTTAAACATTAACTACAATTTTCGAATAATTCACGTAGAAACGATTAAAGAGTTAAATCGAAGACTTACAACTAGCACAAAGGCTAGGGAAGAAACACTAGAGAAAGAATTGAATGGGTAGAAGCTTATGGTAGAGGTCCTTGATGATCCGTGAGCTCCACCCTTCGTAAACCACCTTTGTGCACCTTGTAGAGAGTTTGAATTGCTTGAGCTTGAAACAAAATAGAGATTATGGCAAGTATGGAGAGGGATTCGGCTGAAGTTGTAGGGGAGGAATAGAATATGTTTGCAAGTCCCTTATAAGACAAAATTACTAAAACTAGTTGCAATAAATTCCCACTACATAAAAAGTTGAGCTTTGACCACCTAGAGATTCCACACTCAATCAATACAAGCCAAGAAACATCACATGGGTGTGTCTACCCTCTTGGAACCGTCAACATGGGGGGGGGGGGTTTAGTGAAAATTATTTGGTAGTTTAAGGGTGCTAGGTGTAAGTGTGAGTCTAAGAAAAATGTGGAGCTCAAGACTTGTGATTCCAAGGAGTATGTTGGGGGAACATTTGTGGAGCTCAAGACTTTGGAGTGTGGGATGCTCTTGTTGACCGAATATTTGGTTAGGGGTGGGGTAACTTGTAAAGTTTGTGGGTAAATAAATTAATTAGTGGGAGTTTTAATGTTATGTCTAGTGTATAGCGGGTACCGGGTATTATGTAAGGTGTTATAGTGTACGGGGGCCATGACTAGCCAAGAAATAATTTAACAAATGTATTTGACAAATTTTAGTGTCCCGGGTAATGTTCGGTTGTTCGGTTAGATACTGATCCGTTAAAGTGCTAAATTACCCTTTTTAGTGTCTTTTAAGCATCTTTTTGTATCCTTTCAATTCCCAACACTTGGGGAAGTATTCTGGATGATAAAACGAAGTTTCTGCATAGTATTCATGTGTTTAAATGCTGATTAGGGCTGAATTACATAAAATTCTGCACTTAAAGTGCGTTTCGGGTGCTTTTTAGTGCGTATATTAGCTTCCGTACGGTATATATGTAAACCCTTGTATGTGTTCTTGGGTTTTAATGTATTCTAGTTGTTGGACCTACACCTAGATTCCAATTTTATTGCCTGACTGTTTTCTGCAGTTCTGTTGACACAGTGTGTCTTACCGGTGAGTTTACTAGTATTTCTGACGCAACGCTCTCGTTTATACATAAGCAATATTTTGTAGTACACAACGTGCATGAATTCACTTGTTTAGCATGTAATTAGGCATTGCTGACAGTTAAGCACATAATTGCAGTCATTAAATAATAATTAAAGTGTACGGAAATTACCGGTTTCGTGCCAGTTGTCACAGTCTCCCCCCGTTAAAAGAATTTCGTCCCGAAATTTAGACTGAACTCACTCTCGCTGGAGTCTTTTTGAATAGGTGGGGATACTTTTTCTTGAACTGGTCTTCACGTTCCCATGTGTACTCGGGTCCGTGCTTAGAGCTCCAACGTACTTTGACAAGCTTCACACTGCTCCTCCTGGTCTTGTTGACTTTCCAGTCGGTAACCTCAACGGGTTGTTCTGTAAATCGGAGGGCTTCATCAATATGCACTTCATCCATCGGGATGGTCACGTTTTCTTGTGTTGGACTCTTCTTCAGGTTGGATACATGAAACGTATCATGTACTCCATTAAGTTCTTCCGGTAACTCCAACTTGTATGCCACGGTACCAATTCTCTTCAAAATTCTGAATGGTCCGATGTATCGTGGATTCAGCTTTCCACGCTTTCCAAACCTGACTACGCCCTTCCATGGTGAGACTTTTAACAACACTTTGTCTCCCACCTTGAAATCTACCGATTTTCTATTTGGATCAGCGTAGCTCTTCTGTCGCTCTCGAGCCGCCTTAATGCGCTCTCGGATCTGCGCAATCTTGTCGGTTGTCTCTTGCACAAGTTCAGGACCAACCATACGTTTATCTCCGGCATCTGCCCAACATAAGGGCGATCGGCATTTGCGGCCATACAGAGCTTCGAACGGCGCGGCTTTTATGCTCGTATGATAGCTGTTATTGTAGGAAAACTCAACTAAAGGTAGATGAGTATCCCAGCTGCCGCCTAGATCCATGACACATGCGCGAAGCATATCTTCTAATGTTTGTATGGTCCGTTCGCTCTGGCCGTCTGTTTGCGGATGGAATGCTGTGCTTAGATCTAACTGAGATCCAAAGGCTTCCTGAAATGATTGCCAGATTCTTGAGACAAAACGTCCATCTCTGTCTGAAATGATTGAGATTGGCACTCCATGTCGTGCCACAATTTCTCTTAAGTATATCTCTGCAAGCTTTCCAGTGCTATCCTTCTCTCGGATTGGTAGGAAATGCGCAGATTTCGTCAATCGATCAACTATTACCCATATCATATCGTGCCCTCTCGGGGTCCTGGGTAATTTCGTTATGAAGTCCATCGAGATTTGTTCCCACTTCCATACGGGAATCTCTGGTTGTTGTAGTAGGCCGGACGGTTTCTGATATTCGGCCTTAACCTTAGCACAGGTTAGGCATTTTCCAACATAGACAGCAACGTCGCTCTTGAGTCTCGGCCACCAATAATATTCTTTCAAGTCTTGATACATTTTGTCCGATCCCGGATGGATCGAATATCTCGATTTGTGGGCTTCATCAAGGATGACTTCTCGTATGCCACCATAGAGTGGAACCCAAATACGCTTCTTGAAGTATAAGGCTCCCTCTTCGTTTGGCACCATGTATTTCAGCATACCCCGGAGGTATTCAGCTTTACGGTTCTCTCCTTTAAGAGCTTCTTGTTGTGCATCACGAATGCGTGCAGTGAGGTTCGTTCGAATGGTCATCTCTAACGCTCGAACCCTTAGGGTCTTAACCCTTTCTTTTCGGCTCAACGCGTCCGCTACGACGTTTGCCTTTCCAGGATGATACTTGATCTCACAGTCGTAATCATTCAGTAACTCGACCCATCGTCGCTGACGCATATTTAATTCCTTCTGATCAAATATGTGCTGTAGGCTTTTGTGATCTGTGAAGATTGTACATCGAGTACCATATAGATAGTGTCGCCAGATCTTCAAGGCGAATACCACTGCACCAAGTTCCAAGTCGTGAGTGGTATAGTTTCTTTCGTGAACCTTCAATTGTCTTGAAGCATAAGCGATGACTTTTTGGCGTTGCATGAGCACGCAACCCAAGCCTTGTCGTGAGGCGTCGCAGTATACCACGAAGTCTTTAGTGCCTTCGGGCAACGATAGTATCGGTGCATCGCAGAGCTTGTTCTTAAGTAGCTGAAAGGCTTCTTCCTGTTTGTGACCCCAGTCGTATTTCTTGTCTTTCTGAGTAAGGGTCGTTAGCGGTTGAGCTATCTTCGAGAAATTCTCAATGAATCGCCGATAGTAGCCCGCTAAGCCCAAAAATTGACGGACTTCGGTCGGGGTCTTGGGAGCTTCCCAATTCTTTATTGCTTCAATCTTGGACGGGTCTACATGAATGCCCTTCTCATTCACAACGTGACCAAGAAATTGTACTTCGCGAATCCAGAATTCGCATTTCGAGAACTTTGCATAGAGTTTCTCTTTCCTCAGTAGTTCCAGAATGGTTCTGAGATGTTTCTCATGTTCCTCCTTCGTTCGCGAGTGGATCAGGATATCATCGATAAATACAATCACGAATTTATCGAGATATGGTTTGCATACGCGGTTCATCAGATCCATAAATACTGCTGGCGCGTTTGTCAGTCCGAATGGCATCACAAGAAATTCGTAATGCCCATATCGTGTTTCTGAATGCGGTCTTTGGTACGCTTTCTTCTTGGATTCTTAGCTGATGGTATCCGGATCGAAGGTCGATCTTGGAATAGTAGCTTGATCCTTGCAATTGATCAAATAAGTCATCAATCATCGGCAGTGGATACCGATTCTTGATCGTGAGCTTGTTCAGTTCTCTGGAATCGAAACACATCCGCAGTGTTCCATCCTTCTTCTTCACGAATAATACTGGAGCTCCCCAAGGTGAAAAGCTTGGCCTTATGAATCCTTTATCCAACAACTCCTGGAGTTGTGTAGATAACTCTTGCATTTCGGATGGTGCAAGCCGATAGGGTGCCTTGGCTACAGGAGCGGCTCCTGGAACCAATTCTATACGGAATTCGACTTATCGTTGCGGAGGTAGTCCTGGCAGATCTTCGGGAAAAACATCAGGGAATTCCTTCACCACATGAATGTCTTCGAGTTTCGGCTCCTCAGCCTTCTTGTCTATAACGTGTGCTAGGAAAGCGACACATCCTTTCCTTAAGCACTTCTGTGCCTTCATGCAACTGATGATTCGAAGAGGTGCGTCTCGTTTTTCTCCATGCACGATGAGAGTTTCACCATTCGCTAAAGGGATGCGAATGATTTTCTCATGACAAATAACTTCAGCTTTGTTCTTGGACAACCAGTCCATCCCGACTACTACATCGAAGCTACCCAAGTGAATTGGTAAGAGGTCGATGCTAAATCTTCGTTCACCAAGTTCTAGTGTGCAGCCTCTAACAACTTCGCCCGATTCAACAAGTTTACCATTGGCTAGCTCTATAGAATAAGGAATTTCTAATCTACTAGATTCTATTCCAAGCATGCGTTTAAATTCCACAGACATGAAGCTATAGTCGGCACCAGTGTCAAATAATATAGATGCAAAGTGATTGTTAACGAGAAACGTACCGGTGACCACGTTAGGGTCCTCGCGTGCGTCTCTTGCTCCAATCACAAATGCTCGAGCCGGAGCGTTGTTTTTCTTCGGGCAGTCTTTCATGAAATGATCATTGCTTCCACAACTGAAGCATCCTTGGTTCCGCCCAGCTCTATTACCATTCCGGTTACCATTGCCATTTCCATTACCATTACCACCATTGTTCCCATTACCATTACCACCATTGTTTCCATTACCATTACCATTGCGGCCTCCAATACCTTTTCCCCAGCAATCTTCGGTACGGTGGCCTGGCTTCCCGCAGTTCTCGCATTTTCCAACGCGACAGTTTCCTACATGGTGAAAGTCACAGCGGTTACATTTGGGCAAAGTGCCCTGATATTTCTTAGCCCCAGACTCATTTGCAGCTGCGAAGGCTTTTGCCTCCCTAGGTGGGTTAGTGTCACGCTTCTTGTTGTTCAAACCCTTGTTGTTACGAATTGCTTGATTCAGGTTTGCATGTTTCCTTTTCTTGTCACCGGACGACTCAACATGCGTCTCGGTATTTTCTGTTGGGTTCAGTGATAGCTTCTTCATGCGAACACAATCTTCAGTAAGGCTGACAGCCAGAGTTACAGCCTCGGTGATTGTTTGAGGTTTGGCCGAAGTTACCATGCCGCGAAATTCTGAGGCCAGTCCCCAAATGTAGCGTTCAACGCGCTTGAATTCGGGAGTCACCATGTAGGGAAGTACTCTAGACAGATCGTGGAACCTTCGAGTATAACCATTAATGTCAGCACCTTCCATGGTCAAGTGCCAGAACTCCGTTTCCAGTCTTTGGAGTTCAGCACGAGAGCAGTACTTCTCTCTCATTCTTTCCTTCAGTTCATCCCAAGTTAGGCCATAAGCGGCGTCATTACCCAAGGTTTGGACCTGTAAGTTCCACCAGGTCAAAGCTTCATCGACAAACAAACCAGTAGCAAATGTGACTTGCTGATCCGCGGTACACTTGCTCATACGGATAGTGGCTTCTGTTTTCTCCGTCCAGCGTATAAATGCTACTGCACCTCCTGTGCCATCATAGTTCATCGGTTTGCAGTCGAGAAACTGCTTGAAAGTGCATTCTCGGGCAGCGTTTCCTCCAGACGAACCTCCATTCCCATTGCCCCTGGCATTGCTTGGTCCTCCACTGTCTTGGGTTCGGTTTGCCTCGTACTGGGCGATAGCTGCGGAGATCCTTTCCTCCAGTAGGGCGTTCAGCTCTTCAGCATTCCTTGGTAGAAGAGGAGGAGGGGGTTGATCATCATTGCGAGTATTCACAGTTTTCCTGGGCGCCATGTTCTATCAGAACACAACACAGCAGGGTTAGATATTTGTTTGATATCGTCTTACGAGATAGTAATAGTATATATTTACACAGGTATATACCACATAAGTGATATCAAACAATTATTACTCTAGCAGAGTATTTAATAGGCTGGTGTTCACGTTTGACCTTTTCTTGCACTGAGGGAATCTATACGTGACAAGACTTGCTGTGATTTCTGTGCACCGAATTCCATAATTACGTATGCATCCATAATTACGTAACTCCTTGCACAGTCCGCACAATTCGTTTCATCCTCGTATTTCTTCCTTCAGATGGGCCATCGCTTTCAGGTAAAGTCACGTATACTTGTGACATTTTACTTCTAGTATATGCTAATTATCACACATAATTGCAATTAACTCTCAACCACAGACGAGTGCTACTCTAGTGCATCCTCAGTCTTGTAGTGTCCTTTCTAGACTCATGTAGACAGTTTCAGGTAGTGGATGTCGCGGGACGTTTTATGCAATGAAAACTCTTTGAAAAATTGTTTTCGTGAAAGGATCCTAGTGATTGTAGACTAGACTCGAGAAGGAATCCTGGTTCACTACAATCGATGCTCTGATACCAATCTGTCACACCCCTTTCTGCGGCGGAAGCACGAGGTGTGATCATGAAAGGTTCTCATTGCATACGGAAGGTAAACATACTACATGCTCATGAAAATAACTTCAAATTCCATAATTTGAAACATAAGTTAGCGTTTACATCGCGAGTTAACATAAAACATTGTCTTAAAAAGTTTACAACTTTAATTAAAGACAAACATAAGCGACATCCACGAGCATGGGTAAGACCGCGCGCACATCCACTTCTAGTTACCTGAAATACATGTGAGTTTTGGAAAAACGTCAACATAATGTTGGTGTGAATTCATGCAGTGACTGTTTTGAATGTTTTAAATACTTGAATGGAAACATAGTATGTAACTTGTAGAATGTATGAATGTTTGAATGTGACTTGTAAAACGCATCTATAACTGAGTACTATGAATGTTTGAATGTATTGACAACACATATCTGTAATCTCCTTATTATGAATGTTTGACTGTGTGAGATCGCTAGTGGTTTGCAAGGCCACTAACATATGTCACGACATAGGAAGCCACCAAACCTAGGCATTTTTGTCGACTTTGACTGAGACACAGAAGCACTCATTGGTAGAAGTAGGCCAAGAGTGGGGTTGCCTGAAACCCATTAGATCTAACCTTTTGTTCCGCGGTCTGAATGTATACGTTGATTAATGGTGCTTATGGTGCCCTATTCGAGACATGATCTAGAATGTTTCACTTGCATGTTTTTGTACTCCATCATACCATATGTAAACAATGTAACATTTGTAACATGTATTTCACCCCCGAAGTTATAAAACCAAAAACAGTTAAAGAAAAGGGGGAGCATGAACTCACAACTTTGCGTTCCTTGCGTCGTAAAGCTTCACCGGATTTGCTTATAGTGCGTCGTGACCTAAACGTGTTTTATTATCGTTAGTCATTAGACTTGTATATGTTTCCTTGTATTTTGCACCCGAATTATGTATCTTGTATGTTGTACGTGTATTTTTGTGTTTATACTTCTCATGAGTATTTAGTGTATTTAGGTTATAACATCTTTAGGGTAATTTATCTAGTTCACAAATTTATCATAGAATCACGCAGGCGTTTTACTTTGAAATATATATTCTGAATATATATTTAACAAGTTTCGTTTATGAAAATCCACTTCCGACACTTGGTTATTTTGTAATAAAAACCATGGCGAAATGTATATTTTGGAAAACAAGTTAAAAATGTATTTATAACACTCGTTACCAAAAAAATATTTCTAAGTGTTATATTTCTAGAAGAATTTCGCCAGAGTTTCCTCTGTAATTGGAGGTGTCCACGCTTACAAGCGTATCCGTTTCTTTTGCAAAATCATTCAATCAGTTCTCAATTAACCAACCTGACATTCAGACATGCAAAACACTACTTATAATATTTCAGCTTTAGTAATCAAAACTGGACTGTTTTTAATCATTTTATTATAATAGTTATCCTTCTCCAAAAATTACGAAATTTTTACAGAATGTCACGTACGTTCCAAATTTTATTGTGTAAAAATTTCGGGGTCCAGTTCATTACCAATATTTTATAATAAATCATCTACCCGACTGCAATCAGATTTGTTACTTTCTGATTGCAGTTTACGGAAAAATTCGCTAAAAATCAATCGTAAGTCCGATTGACGAAATTCCAGTGGGAGAATTACGGAGACAACAGTGACCATCTACTGTAAAAATTTCATGATCTAACTCTACACAGGTTTCAGGTTTTGATTCCGTATACAACACACTATTTCAGCGGAAAAATCGCAGCTTGAGCTGCTGTTACAAAATGGTACTTTAAAAATAGTAAACGAAGTCCAAAAATTATGATTCCAGTGCCATTAGAACCGTATTTCATAGTACATAAACCTAGGCTTCAGGAAATACATTTTTCGTTCAGTTAAGATTCTGTTACAGCCCGTTAAAGTCTGTTAAAAGTGCAAGACAGCATGCTGTTTAGAGGTTAAATGTTACTTAAACGCGTCAACCATTGTTCTAGTGTTAAACATTAACTACAATTTTCGAATAATTCACGTAGAAACGATTAAAGAGTTAAATCGAAGACTTACAACTAGCACAAAGGCTAGGGAAGAAACACTAGAGAAAGAATTGAATGGGTAGAAGCTTATGGTAGAGGTCCTTGATGATCCGTGAGCTCCACCCTTCGTAAACCACCTTTGTGCACCTTGTAGAGAGTTTGAATTGCTTGAGCTTGAAACAAAATAGAGATTATGGCAAGTATGGAGAGGGATTCGGCTGAAGTTGTAGGGGAGGAATAGAATATGTTTGCAAGTCCCTTATAAGACAAAATTACTAAAACTAGTTGCAATAAATTCCCACTACATAAAAAGTTGAGCTTTGACCACCTAGAGATTCCACACTCAATCAATACAAGCCAAGAAACATCACATGGGTGTGTCTACCCTCTTGGAACCGTCAACATGGGGGGGGGGTTTAGTGAAAATTATTTGGTAGTTTAAGGGTGCTAGGTGTAAGTGTGAGTCTAAGAAAAATGTGGAGCTCAAGACTTGTGATTCCAAGGAGTATGTTGGGGGAACATTTGTGAAGCTCAAGACTTTGGAGTGTGGGATGCTCTTGTTGACCGAATATTTGGTTAGGGGTGGGGTAACTTGTAAAGTTTGTGGGTAAATAAATTAATTAGTGGGAGTTTTAATGTTATGTCTAGTGTATAGCGGGTACCGGGTATTATGTAAGGTGTTATAGTGTACGGGGGCCATGACTAGCCAAGAAATAATTTAACAAATGTATTTGACAAATTTTAGTGTCCCGGGTAATGTTCGGTTGTTCGGTTAGATACTGATCCGTTAAAGTGCTAAATTACCCTTTTTAGTGTCTTTTAAGCATCTTTTTGTATCCTTTCAATTCCCAACACTTGGGGAAGTATTCTGGATGATAAAACGAAGTTTCTGCATAGTATTCATGTGTTTAAATGCTGATTAGGGCTGAATTACATAAAATTCTGCACTTAAAGTGCGTTTCGGGTGCTTTTTAGTGCGTATATTAGCTTCCGTACGGTATATATGTAAACCCTTGTATGTGTTCTTGGGTTTTAATGTATTCTAGTTGTTGGACCTACACCTAGATTCCAATTTTATTGCCTGACTATTTTCTGCAGTTCTGTTGACACAGTGTGTCTTACCGGTGAGTTTACTAGTATTTCTGACGCAACGCTCTCGTTTATACATAAGCAATATTTTGTAGTACACAACGTGCATGAATTCACTTGTTTAGCATGTAATTAGGCATTGCTGACAGTTAAGCACATAATTGCAGTCATTAAATAATAATTAAAGTGTACGGAAATTACCGGTTTCGTGCCAGTTGTCACAGTCCCAATGTATGGTTTTGAGGGAAAGATCGCTTCTAACAAAAAACATTAGCTTTCGCTAATACTCTCAAATCCCAAATTTCTTTTTTTTTATTTTTTTTAATTCTAATTATTAAAAACACCACCAATTCCTTCACAACCCATAAACTAAACACATCAAAACACCACCCAACCGCCCAACCAAAAACTTAAACATGAATATATACAAAGGTGCACAAGATTAGAACAAAACACGACCTGATTAGTAAATCAGCAGTGTTGGTAGTGATGCAGCTGCGGTAATCGAACCGGTTGAAAAACATCTCTTAGATTCGCCGATATCTCAACAGGGATGTTGCCAAACATCCCCACACTTGAATCATTGCATCCGCGAGGGTTGAAACGTAATAACCTGCCAACACACAAACCCAACACCAAAACAAAACCAAACAAAGCAAAACAAAATAAAACACAAATACAATACTCTACATCCTCGGGCTGCCTCCCGAGAGCGCTAAGTTTAAAGGTCTTCAGCCAGACCATACCTGATATGCGTTATGGTGGTCTTAATGCACACTTACCCGCAACATTTCCAACAAATGCCCGGAATTTTACATGCCATCTCCATAGATTTGTCAGTATATTTGGCATGTTAAAGCTGCTCCTACGGGCTTTTCTAGTCCACTTCATGACATATACCTTAATGTCTGGTTGTTTCACCCTTCTCATCTTGTTTCTCGAACCCTCTTCCCCACACTTGTTAATTTGAATTATGGGAAGAGGTTCGGTACACATATCCATCCCATCAGCCTGCTCTACCTCATAATCTGCACACATCATCTGATCTACAAGTGACTTTTCATCAGATAAAGGACTCATTGGTGTGGTATTATCCTCCACAACCTCCTCCTTCATGTGAGAATAATCTCTAATATCGTCAGGTAATGGTGAGAGGCGTTCTTCTATCTCTATCTTCAATTTTAAAGTATGACACTTAGAAACTAAGCAGCTGATTCGGTCTTCATCGGACAAGTTGGGTGTTGCTAAATATTGCTCGAGTTTGGACAAAGTTACTTCCAATACAGCAAGCTTTTTTTCCTCCTCGGTCTCATAAACATAAACACCCTCGGGCTCAGAATATTCTTCGGGATGATATTGTCGATATCCCTGATACGGTCTATAGATGCGTGCTTCCATCATCTTTTTATTCCAATACTTCGGGTTTTCCGAATACACCGGGCACACATCATAATCATAAGTGTGATCGCGACCGCAACAAAAACATAGACCATCCATCCTTGCCTCATAATAAACTTCCTCGTCCCGATCGTATCCATATGAATAATAGTCATCCTCCATTTCTGATTCATAATCGTCAACGTATGATGGAGGTGGAAGCTGTGAAACATAAGACACCGGTTTTCCATGTGCCCTCCTGTAGTGAGCCTCGTGGCAACCAATACACGGATGTCGTGGACCCCCGCACAATCTACACGTAAATAAGCTGAAATTTGTGTAATGCCCTGTCATCCTGCACAACAAAACTCAACTACCAAGTGTAAATCATGAACATAAAAGAAATCTTTTTGGTTTTTTTTTTAATTTTTTTTTCTTTTCATTTTTTTTCTTTTCATTTTTTTTCAAACTAATACACAAGATAACACACGTTGCGCACTACTCCCCGGTAACGGCGCTAAAATTTGACGTGCTTGTCGTGGGTCACGCAAATTTAATCCCAATAACAACTATAGATAGCGGTAATAGGGTATCGAACACAGGGAGTTTGTGGAATGTATGTTATCTAAGTGTATATCTAACTTGACTAAATTAATCTAATTGCAAAATGGAAGTGTTTTGGTTGTAAACAAATTAGAGACGAGTGACCATCTTTAGTTTCCGGTTTGCTTCAACATTTGTGCTATCATTCACTAGAAAGAACTACATAGACATAGTTCATGTGCAATTACTTGTTGTGATAAAAGGGAACTAAGTACTCAGATTCCTAGAACGTGAGGTTGTTACCCGATGACCAATTGACCCTTACCCGATCCTAGTTCTACCCATGATATCTCGATTGCCAACGGCACCAAGAACGTATGGTTTCAAAATAGAATAATCATAAGCATCAACAATTTACAAGCAAATAAGAACACACCATGATAAATAAAACATAAATTCAATTTACCATTCTCGAAATATGAAATCGAGTACAATTGTCTCTACAAACCTTCAACTAAAGATGACCATAAAGAGTTTAGTCATCCATGGCTAGAACAACCATCCTCCACCAAGTCTCCAAACTTCCTTCCTCAATCGTTTACAAGTCAGGTGTAACCGCCTGACAATGATCAGCCGCCCTCCATGATGATGTCGATTATGTTGTCGAATCCAGCGATCGGCCCAATCCAAAATAAATCCAAGATTCTCCTCACGTATTGGCCCAAGTGTTGTGTGCTTTTAATTGTCCACTGAAGTCGGCCCATTTGATGAGTCCAAGATGTGTCGATTTTTAATGATGGCCCAATCAATATTGATAGAAAATAAAATAAAATAACACCACGTGAGAGTTGCTGCCATCAATCTTTGATGATGTGATTGTGTCTCAATTAAATGCCACCAAAAAGTCTTCTTATTCCTCAGCCGTCAAAACAAATATATATCCTTGTAATGTTTTTGGCTTTTCAATTAATCCTCCTTCCAAGATGTAATGATGAGAATTATTATTTTTTTCTAAAATAATGGTGCCAAAAACGTCCACCAAGTTTGCCAATATGCACGTGTGTGTTGACTTGTGATAATGAAAAATGCTCCAACTCACCTCCCTTCACGTGATAGCTTAGACCCTGTCTTCGTAGCCTCTTTCAAGAATCATGATGATGATGTTTAACATTAATTGCCTCCACATGATTTTCTGTTGCATTATGATGAGTGATATTGTTGACTAAAAAAACCTCACCAACAGAAACATATGAATGTGTGTATATTTTCTGTTGCATTATGATAAGTTCCTTTTAGAAGTCTACCAAGTGATGATCTTGTGTGATGTCATCAGCTGCTCCAACTCAGCGTGTGATCTTGACTCCTTTTGATGATGTGTGATGATGATTTGATGTTGTTTATAAAACCCCCATGTGCATCGTCTTATATTAGAGTGTTAGAACCCATCCAATACCTTTCAACATCCAAATACACGTTGCTGATGTTGTTCAACCGTAACCTACGGACCGTAAGCCGTAGGCTACGGTCCGTAGTTTCTGTAAACATATCAAACGCAGACTATAGGCTACGGTTTTTTCTTGTTTCAGCTTTCACACTTTGACAATTAATACCCCTGCACTTCATTCTTGCTCATTTCTTGTGTTTCGATATTGTTTCATCAATCGAAACAAGTACCTAGCAACGTGATATGCCCCGGTTAACATCCATGGGTGTTCTGCTTCATCACCAAGCATACGAAATTCACCGGTTTAAGCCGATTAACCTGTAACATCACAAATATGCGTAGTTATCACATTCACGATACATAACCGTGTAAAATATGGGATATGCATGTATTTAGCTCATTTAAGGGTTGTCCTACGGACCACCCGTCATGGGCTGATAGAACAACTCCCAAGAATGCTACAGGCCAAACTCCATTTTCTTTGGTATTTGGGGCAGAGTCAGTGATCCCTACAGAGATGGTGGTTCCAACTGCAAGAACAAGCGTTCGTGATCCTGAAGAAATTGCTGAAAACTTGATTCAAGACTTGGATACTATAGAAGAAATCAGGGATTTAGCAAGGATAAGGATGGCCAGTTATCAACAAAGGATGGCTGGAGCTTACAACAAAAATGTCAGGCTCAGGAAATTTCAAGTTGGGGATATGGTATTAAGGAAAGCATTTCAAAACACCACCAATCCTGCTGATGGAAAGCTAGCACCAAAGTGGGAAGGACCTTATTTGATTGAAGCTGAAGCAGGAAAGGGGGCATATCGATTGCTAACAATGGAGGGTGATTTGCTACCTAGAGCTTGGAATGCTGTCCATTTGAAGAAATATTTCATGTGATCATGATCCATGATCCTTACCAGACAAGTATCCTTAAAGGATCCCCGCTGATAGATGATCCTCTTTCTGGTAACATTCCAATCTTAAACTATTTCATTCTTTTTATTCTTATGAGGATAAGGATCCTGCCTACTTTATCCTCCTTTTACTTGATTTCTGAGTTTTGAAGGTTCAGGCATCCTTAACTAAGCATTGAGTATCCACAGAAGTATCCAGTTATCATTTGGGCTAGTCCCCAGTCTGGGCCTGTCCCCAGTTTTGCCAGTAGCGCACGATGATCCTGGTATAGTTCATGGCAATGGGACCAGTACCCGCTTTAGGGGCTGGCAATTTCGTTGTACTGGCTATATTCAGGATCCTACGTATAATGGTAGACGTACCATACATCCGTTCCTAAGGTTTCTAACGTTTTCACGTTAGCTAAGGTTTTAGCATTTTCATGTCACTAAGTTTGGATAGTCTCCAGTAAGGGCCATACTCCAGTTTACATACGATCCTTTGGGCTTGTCCCCAGTTATCCTTTGGGCTTGTCCCCAGTTATCCTTTGGGCTTGTCCCCAGTTGTCCTTTGGGCTTGTCCCCAGTATATTGGGCTTGTCCCCAGAATTGTTGGGCTTGTCCCCAGTTACTAACATTCATCTTCTATTGGCTCAGTCCCAAGTAATATCCTATTTCAGGTTTGTGAAGATAAATGGCCAAAGATTCTCGACCCTTACTTTCAACTAAGGTTTGTATCTTGGGTTATCCTAATTTTAAGTGTTGAAGGATAGGATCCTAACTTGGGTTCTCAGGTATGATCCTTAACTGTTTTGATTTTATTCATTATGTGTAAGTGACACTTATCCTTTGACAACTGAAATTATGATCCTTAAATATTTTTTTATGTGATCCTTGAGCATATCCTTAACTCTTAAGGGATATTTCAAAAAAATTTCCTTACTTGATAAGTTTAAACGACATGGACATCACAATAAATTGAAAAATAAAATAACAATAAGGATAACAACACAGGATATAGGCAAAAAGTTAAAGTCATTTTATTCACAAAAGTTTAAACCCTTTTAAGGTTGTCAAAATTACCTACCCCGAGCATCTACCAGCAATACGTGGCCCGTCCGCTGGGTTAGGTAAAGGGTGTCCATTGTTCATAGGTTTTTTAAGTGCAGGAATCAAAAGACGGCAGGATCACAATGGCTTCATCCCCCAAACAGAGGATCCCTCCACCAGTTGTAATCCTACCTATTGTTCAAATGATCATTCATGATCCTTAACCCTAATAGTTATTGTTTAGTTATTACAGACCATCATTGTTTTAAAAACATCACAACCACAAAAAACTACTACCAAATTTAAAAATTGGGCTCCAGCTACGTCTAGGAATGTCCATCATTGCCCAATCATGCAGCCTACACCTTCGCTGCATCTTCATCCCCTCCAGCTTCGGTATCCTTCACCAGATCCTTTCCACTGCTTGCAGCCTCAATCGCTAAAACCTCCTCAGCCTCCTCATCATCTTCAAGATTAGCCAACCTCGCTTTCCAGCCCTCAACATCCCAGCTGCTTCTGTCGAAGTTAGGATCTCGAGCTTCCTGAGCCATCTTTAGTTTTGTCTGATACATTGTGATGGCAGCGGAGACCTTTGCACCTTCTATGAGATCATGCTTCTCGTAGTCGATGTCGATTAAGATTTTAGCTGTCTGAGTCTTGGCATCTTGAAGGGCTTTTTCAAGATCAGCAATTTTCAGATCCTTAAGCACTGCAACTTGTTGGAGGTCAGCAATCTTCTTATCCAGCTCCTCGACGCTTCCCACATAATCTTCAATCTCAGCAAATTTCTGCAAAGAAAAAGACAAAGCAATTCAAGATCAGATGATCCTAAAATGAGTAGGATACCTAAGCAGAATTGATGATCCTCACCTCATTGAAGTATTCAAGGAATTGGTGGCGGATCAGTGGTAGGCCTTGTAGGTCCTCTATATCAAAAGTTTTCCTCTTCTTGCCACCCCTTCCTTTAATGGGTGCCTTGGGAATGGAGACGCTAGGACTGGCAGTGGTCCTCTTCTTCCTGGATCGAACAGCATCAAGGTCGGCTGTGTTGAGCTGGGAGGCAGGCTTGGAAGATTTTCCGGCACCTACATATTTAAAGCAAGATAAGTATCCTCTTATCCTATTTCAATTTAAATATTTATTTTAATATTCAACTATGCAAAAAGCAGGATACTTACTTGACATGGTGATGGAACCTGAGGATACTTCTTGTGAGTCTTGGGTGTCTACCTTGAATGTACTTATTTCAGGATCAAGCTTCCAAAAAGTAGCAAGCCTTTCCTTGGTTGCGGGTGTTGTGATAAGGTGCGATACAGAGATAGCTACATAACACAAGATAAAAAGGGGTTAGTGATCCTTTCACAAGAGTAAGATTACCTGGTGATCCTTCTCAGGATTCTCTATCCTACCATTGGTGGACAACTTCCTGGGTAAATGCTTTCCGTTTGGAATGGTATCCCTCCTGACAAAGAAGAAGCGTCGTTTTCAATTTGTGTCATTCTTGGTGGCTTTAAAAATGGGATGTTCTTCGCCGGGTTTTCGCTTAAACAGATATCGATGGGATCCAAACGTCGTGAGATCATACATCTCTGTCAGTTCTGACATTCCTAAATCAATCCCTTCCTGCTCTATGATCCTCTCTAGGGTATACAAGACCCTCCAAATCATCGGCATAGCTTGGATGTAGGAGATGCCGGTAAGGGAAAAGAAGGATTGGGTAAAGTCTGGAAAAGGATAGGTGTATCCTATGGTGAATGGAGTAGCTGGAAAGGCAACCCATGTTTCAGAAACATAGTCGCTCAGAACCGTAAGATCGGAAGGTCTGAAAAAGGCGTTCGCCGGAAAGCAATGACGGATCTTATCTATTTGAGCATCGGCAAAGCAACACCTTTCATTCACTAAGTCCTTGATGATCCCTTGACTCTTCAAGGGGCTATCTTTCTGGTGATCGTTGGCGGGGGAGGACCGGAGCATCATTCTTAACGAGATGATGGTAAAGAAAGAAAAACAGAGTAAGAGAAGGAGAAGTAAGAGAAGAGATACCTGATTGATCTTCGACTGAGAATTTAAAGGGAGTTTCTTCGGATTTAAATGCATATTGATCCTATCTCTAACTCCTATTTATAATGATGATTTGTAGGATTGTCACTTCAGTGACGTCAGCTTTGCAATGGCTAGTCCGTCTTCAACGGCTAGTTATCCGTTAGTTTGCTACGGATAAGATCAACAAAATATAACTCGTTTATTTACATATTTACTCCTTATATTTTGGGGGCAATTGTTAGGGGTGGATTTCTAAATGACCCGTGATCCTCAATTATTATCCTGTTTGGTGATCCTTACTTCTGTGTCAGTTAGTGATCCTCGGAAGTGTTGCAGGATCAGGATCATGGATCACTATAAGGATACCTGTACTAACGATTATCTACTTTGAATTCGTAAATGTTTTGCAGGAATATCAACTTGGACTTAGTCTTGGCGACATTCCTGAAGAATATTCTCAGTCTATTCCGCACGTGCTTGGTCAGAAATGGACGTTGTGGAGTCGTGGAGGACTTGCACCATTTGCGGATAGTTTGTTATTTAGATTTTTACTAGATTTAAAAGGGGTAGCGAGCTAATTAGACAACAACTTTTGCTATTTTTGGCTACACACACTCTGAAAACCGCTCACAACAGCTCTCGTTCATTCACTTAGCAATTTCGTACACTTTTTACACAGAACACTATAGTGATACTTGTACTTAGCTCGCTATCATCCGAAGTTGTAACACATTACTTGTTTAATTTGAGTTGGTGATCGGTAGTTTCCATCACCCGGGGTTTTTTGTGCCGGAGATCAACTCTTGATCAAGGGCTTTTTCCCCGTATAAACCTTGTGTCACTTGTTATTTATTTTTCATAGTGATCCTTATTGCTATAAAGCAATTCAAGCATCATACCCCGTAACAGAGAGTTTGGTTACATTATCCTTGTCTGATTTTTTGACCAAAACAAATATCCTGAGGGATATTGGTTCCTACGAGCACCGAGATATCCGGATTATCCTAATCCAGGATAAGTTTCTTCATATCCTGCTCTGAAGCCTCTACGATATCCTGGGCCCGCATCTTTAATTGCTATGCTGCATTAGGCTTGGTTGAGGATTTCATTGAGGATGAGTAACATTCCTTCGCCTCCTTCTGATCACTATCAACCTTGATAACCCCCCAAGGGGTAGGGATCTTGATGCATTGATGATAAGTTGATGGCACAGCCTTCATATCATGGATCCATAGCCTGCCTAGTATGATGTTATAGCAGGATAGGGAGTCCATCACACAGAAACGTTGTATTGAATTGACCCCTTCAACATATACTGGTAACTTTATCTCTCCTACTGTGTTCCTGGCCTCTCCACTGAACCCAACAAGCACAGTGGATTTTGAAGTGATATCTATTGGAGATACATTCATTCTTTTCAAAGTTTCTAGTTGGATTATTGTTTTGGTAAAAAATCAGACAAGGATAATGTAACCAAACTCTCTGTTACGGGGTATGATGCTTGAATTGGTTTATAGCAATAAGGATCACTATGAAAAATAAATAACAAGTGACACAAGGTTTATACGGGGAAAAAGCCCTTGATCAAGAGTTGATCTCCGGCACAAAAAACCCCGGGTGATGGAAACTACCGATCACCAACTCAAATTAAACAAGTAATGTGTTACAACTTCGGATGATAGCGAGCTAAATACAAGGATCACTATAGTGTTCTGTGTAAAAAGTGTACGAAATTGCTAAGTGAATGAACGAGAGCTGTTGTGAGCGGTTTTTTGAGTGTGTGTAGCCAAAAATAGCAAAAGTGTTGTCTAATTATCTCGCTACCCCTTTTAAATCTAGTAAAAATCTAAATAACAAACTATCCGCAAATGGTGCAAGTCATCCACAACTCCACAACGTCCATTTCTGACCAAGCACGTGCAGAATAGACTGAGAATATTCTCCAGGAATGTCGCCAAGACTAAGTCCAAGTTGATATTCCTTCAAAACATTTACGAATTCAAAGTAGACAATTGTTAGTACAGGTATCCTTATAGTGATCCATGATCCTGATCCTGCAACACTTCTGAGGATCACTAACTGACACAGAAGTAAGGATCACCAAACAGGATAATAATTGAGGATCACGGGTCATTTAGAAATCCACCTCTAACAATTGCCCCCAAAATATAAGGAGTTATATTGTAAATATGGCGAGTTATATTTTGTTGATCTTATCCGTAGCAAACTAAGGGATAACTAGCCGTTATAAGCGGACTAGCCGTTACGATCATGACGTCAGTGAGGTGATTATCCTGTAAAATCATCATTATAAATAAGAGTTAGAGATAGGGATCGATTAGCCTTCAAATTCATGAGAACTCCCATTAAATTCTCCTCCGACGATCAAGCAGGTAACTCTTTTCCTCTTCCTTCTTTACGTTTTCTTTCTCCGTTCATCTTTCTTTACCTTCTTCAAATCAAGATGATGCTGAAATCCTCACCAGCCAAGGATCATAAGAAGGAAAGTCCTCTCAAGAGCCAGGGTATCCTGGAAGATTCGGTGAAAGAAATATGATGTTTCTCTGATCCACAAATAGATAGAATACGCCACTGTTTTCCGGCAAATACTGTTTTCAAACCATTTGTTCCCACCGTTTTAAGCGATTATGTCTCTGAAACTTGGGTAGCTTTCCCAGTCACACCCTTCACAATAGGATATTCGTATCCCTTCCCAGACTTTACCCAATTCTTTTTCTCCCTCACCGGCATTTCCTATATTCAAGCCATGCCAATGATCTGGAGGGTCTTGTATACCCTTGAAAGGATCATTGAGCAAGAAGGAATTGACTTGGGAATGTCAGAATTAGCCGAGATGTATGACCTTACCACATTTGTATTTCACCGATATCTATTCAAGCGTAAACCCGGAAAAGAACATCCCATCTTTAGAGCTACTAAAAACGATATCAACTGGAAACGGCGGTTCTTCTTCGTCAGAAGGGACTCTATCCCGGATGGCCAGAATTTGCCGAAAGAATGGAGCATTCATGGTAGGATAGGGGGATCCTTAGAAGGATCACTAAGTAAGCTCATTCTGATAATGCTTACTAATATGCTTTTGTTTCTTTTTGTGCAGCTATCACATTCTCGCACATTATTCCTTCAGCTGCCACTAAGGGGAGACTTGCTGCCTTTAGAAAGCTTGATCCTGAAACCAGAACATTCAAGACAATCACCCAGGACTCACAAGAGGTATCCTCAGGCCCTGTCACCATGTCAAGTAAGTATCCTGTTCTTTTTATATTCAAACGTTTAAATAAATAGTTATATATAAATAGAATAAGGACACTTATCTGTTTTGGGTGTGTAAGCGCTGGAAAATCATCAAGATCTGCCTCCAAATTTAGTGTCACTGAGCTTGACACCGTACGATCCTCCAAGAAGAAGCTTCCTGCTAGCCCAACTGCTTCTATCCCCAAGGTACCCGCTAAAGGAAGGGGTGTCAAGAAAAGAAAAGCCTCTGAAGCTGAGGATCTGCAAGGTCTACCTTTGATCCGCCACCAGTTCCTTGAGTACTTCAACGAGGTAAGGATCCTTATCCCTACTTTAGGTATCCAGCCTATTTGAGGATCACTTGTTCCTAAACTGTTCTTTGTCTTCTTTGTAGAAATTTGCTGAGATTGAAGATTATGTTGGGCATGTCGAGGAGCAGGACAAGAAGATTGCTGACCTCCAACAAGTCGCATTGCTTAAGGATCTCAAGATTGCTGACCTCCAAAAGGATCTCAAAGATGCCAAAACTGAAACGGCCAAGATCCTAATCAATTTTGATTATGAAAAGAAGGAGATCACAGAGGACGCGAAAGTCTCCGCCGCCATAGCCATGTACAAAACCAAGCTACAAATGGCTCAAGAAGCTCAAGATCCTGCCTTTGACAGGAGAAAATGGGATGTGGAAGGCTGGAAGGCAAGGCTGGCTGAACTGGATGACGAGGAGGAGGCTGAGGAGGTCCTGGCGATTGAGGCTGGAGGCAGTGGCAAGGATCATGGTGGTGAAGCTAGTGGAGTCGGAGATGGTAGTGCAGCGAAGGTGTAGGCTGCAACAATGGGCAAAGATAGACATTTCTAGACGTAGCCGGAGCCCATTTTTTAGTTTGGTTATGGTTTCTTGTTTTGATGGTGTTTTGATGAACAATGATGCTCTGTAATAACTAAACAATAGCTATTAGGGTTAAGGATCATGAATGATCCTTTGGACAATAGGTAGGATTACAACTGGTGGAGGGATCCTCTGTTTGGGGGATGAAGCCATTGTGATCCTGCCATCTTTTTAATTCCTGCACTTGAAAAACTTATGAACAATGGACACCCTTTACCTACCCCAGCGGACGGGCCACGTATTGCTGGTAGATGCTCGGAGTTGGTAATTTTGTCAACCTTAAAAGGGTTTAACTTTTGTGAATAAAATGACTTTTGCTATTTTTGGCTATATCCTGTGTGGTTATCCTTATTGTTATTTTATTTTTCAATTTATTATGATGTCCATGTCGTTTAAACTTAAGTAAGGAAAAATTTTAGAAATATCCCTTAAGAGTTAAGGATATGCTCAAGGATCACAAAAAAAATTATTTAAGGATCATAATTTCAGTTGTCAAAGGATAAGTGTCACTTACACATAATGAATAAAATCAAAACAGTTAAGGATCATACCTGAGAACCCAAGTTAGGATCCTATCCTTCAACACTTAAAATTAGGATAACCCAAGATACAAACCTTAGTTGAAAGTAAGGGTCGAGAATCTTTGGCTATTTATCTTCACAAACCTGAAATAGGATATTACTTGGGACTGAGCCAATAGAAGATGAATGTTAGTAACTGGGGACAAGCCCAATATACTGGGGACAAGCCCAAAGGACAACTGGGGACAAGCCCAAAGGATAACTGGGGACAAGCCCAAAGGATCGTATGTAAACTGGAGTATGGCCCTTACTGGCGACTATCCAAACTTAGTGACATGAAAATGCCAAATCCTTAGCTAACGTGAAAACGTTAGAAACCTTAGGAACGGATGTATGGTACGTCTACCATTATACGTAGGATCCTGAATATAGCCAGTACAACGAAATTGTCAGCCCCTAAAGCGGGTACTGGTCCCATTGCCATGAACTATACCAGGATCATCGTGCGCTACTGGCGAAACTGGGGACAGGCCCAGACTGGGGACTAGCCCAAAAGATAACTGGATACCTTTGTGGATACTCAATGCTTAGTTAAGGATGCCTGAACCTTCAAAACTCAGAAATCAAGTAAAAGGAGGATAAAGGAGGCAGGATCCTTATCCTCATAAGAATAAAAAGAATGAAATAGTTTAAGATTGGAATGTTACCAGAAAGAGGATCATCTATCAGCGGGGATCCTTCAAGGATACTTGTCTGGTAAGGATCATGGATCATGATCACATGAAATATTTCTTCAAATGGACAGCATTCCAAGCTCTAGGTAGCAAATCACCCTCCATTGTTAGCAATCGATATGCCCCCTTTCCTGCTTCAGCTTCAATCAAATAAGGTCCTTCCCACTTTGGTGCTAGCTTTCCATCAGCAGGATTGGTGGTCTTTTGAAATGCTTTCCTTAATACCATATCCCCAACTTGAAATTTCCTGAGCCTGACATTTTTGTTGTAAGCTCCAGCCATCCTTTGTTGATAACTGGCCATCCTTATCCTTGCTAAATCCCTGATTTCTTCTATAGTATCCAAGTCTTGAATCAAGTTTTCAGCAATTTCTTCAGGATCACGAACGCTTGTTCTTGCAGTTGGAACCACCATCTCTGTAGGGATCACTGACTCTGCCCCAAATACCAAAGAAAATGGAGTTTGGCCTGTAGCATTCTTGGGAGTTGTTCTATCAGCCCACAGCACATAAGGTAGTTCTTCTGCCCATTTTCCTTTCTTGGATCCAAGCTTCTTCTTCAAATTGTTGATGATGATCTTGTTGGATGATTCTGCCTGACCATTAGCTTGTGGATGGACTGGTGTTGATGTTATCATCTAAATTCCCCAACTGTCACAAAAGTTAGTGGTTCTATTCCCAATAAATTGGGATCCATTATCACAAATAATTTCGGAAGGGATGCCAAATCTAGTAATAATATTCCTTTTAATAAAGGATATAACTTCCTTTTCTCTAACTTGAGCAAAGGCTTCAGCCTCTATCCACTTAGAAAAGTAATCAGTCACAACAAGCATGAATACTTTTCCACCTGGTGCCTTAGGAAGCTTTCCAACTATATCCATTCCCTATCTCATAAATGGCTAAGAAGAGGATATAGGATGCAAGAGCTCAGCTGGTTGGTGAAGGATATTACTATGCCTCTGAAAAGGATCACACTTCTTAGCATACTCCATAGCATCCTTCTTCATAGTGGGCCAGTAGTATCCTATTCTCAGGATCCTTGAGAATAATGCCATGCCCCCAGTGTGGTTTCCACAATCTCCTTCATGGAAATCCTTTAGGACTTCTTGAATTTCAGGATCCTCAATGCATCTCAAATATGGTCCTGCAAGAGATCGTTTATACAACATATTATTTAATATTGTAAATTGAGATACCTTAATTTTGAAAGCCCTTGGGTTTTCTCCTGTAGGAATTTCTCCATGTCGTATGTATCTCATGATTGGGAGTATCCATGATCTTGAATGAGATTGGGTATCATCACTAGGGATGATTGCAGAATCTTCTCCTATCTCCATAGTTACATGATCCTTGATAGCAGGGGTCAGGATATGGATAATAGGGATCTCAATATCCTCAGGAATCTTCAAAGATGATCCTAGATTGGCTAATGCATCAGCTTCTGCATTCTCTTCCCTTGGTACCTGTGTCAAACTAAAGGATACAAAAGAGAGTGCCAATTCTTTGACTATCTCCAAATATTTGATTAGCTTTTCACCTTTAACAGCATAGGATCCATTAAAGTGATTAGTGATCAATAAAGAATCTACATGTACCTCAAGATACCTGATATTCATATGCTTTTCAATTTGCAAACCAGCTATCAAGGCTTCATATTCAGCCTCATTGTTGGTAGTTTGAAATTCACAAGCTATGGAGTGGGGTATTATGTCCCCCTATGGCGATTTTAGTAGTATCCCAAGCCCTGTTCCATTCACATTGGAGGATCCATCAGTAAACAGTATCCAAGGATCCTTGGTTTCTTCAAGTTGTTGGACTTCTAGTTAAGCTTCTTTTTGCAAATCACTACTGAAATCTGCCACAAAGTCAGCTAATGCTTGGGATTTAATGGCTGTCCTAGGCTCATATCTTATATCATATGCACTCAACTTCACTGCCCACTTAGCCATCCTTCCTGACATTTCAGGTTTCCTGAGAACATTCTTAATTGGGAAATTAGTTTTAACAATAATGGCATGGGTCTCAAAATAATGTCTTAATTTAGTAGATGCCATAATTAGTGCAAGGATAAGTTTTTCTAAATGTGAATACCTGGATTCAGCATCAAGTAAGCTCTTACTTACATAATAAACAGGATGTTGTGTACCTTGGTGATCCTTAACAAGGACCGCACTTACTTCTTTTGAGGATACTGCCAAATATAAGGATAACACATCTCCCTTTTCTGGTTTCATTAAGGCTGGGGCTGAGGATAGGTAATCATTAAGAGCTTTAAGGGCACTTTCATGCTTCTCAGTCCATTCAAATTTCTTGTTTTTCCTCAGGATGTCATTGAACTCCTTGCACTTTTCTGAGGATTTGGATATGAATCTGTTCAAGGCTGCGATCCTGCCGGTCAACCTCTGCACATCCTTAGCATTGGCAGGAGATTTGATATTCACGATGGCCTTAATTTGCTCTGGACTTGCTTCAATGCCCCTCTTTGTTACCATATATCCTAAAAATTTACCTGCCTTTACACCAAAATGCAACTTAGAAGGATTTAGTTTCATATTAAATTTATCAAGGATATTGAATGCTTCCTCCAGTTCTTTAAGGTGATCCTCAGCTCTTTTGGACTTAACCACCATGTGACAACTCGAGTTTCCAAGATTTCCATCTTCGCACGATCGCACGTTAATTTTTAGATTGTTTGTTGACACGAATTGTTTTGTTCACAACTGTACACGTGTGTATTATGACAAATCGTATTGTGATTTATATGATGTGTGGATTAAATGTGTTCGTAGTGAATGTTAATGAGGGATCTTGTGTTAATTGGTATCTTATAATTAAATAAGGATTTTTGGGCTGGAAACCCCACCCACGAAATCACCCCAATTTAATAAATGGGCTTTGGCCCAGTTGTGATGTGATAAATATCTGTTTAACCTTTATGTGAACATTATTTGAGAAACCCAATCACAACTCACACACTCTCTCTCTCTCTCTCTCTACCCTTGGAACTTGACGGCAACCCCCTCTCGGTCGAAGCCATACCTTCCTTGTTCGATCTCTGGTTAGTGATATACATGTTCCGTTGACTTAGGATGTTTATCGTATGATCATGATATAATCTGTTTTAGATGATTTGGCACTTATGGATGTTTATGTGGTGGTTAAATTGAATACCGATCCTGTATGATAGAACAAGGATCCACGAATTGATATCAGGAATTTGATTTATGTATCTGTGGAGAAGATGAAGTCTGGCCAACGAAATCACATCAGTGGACGAAAACACTTGTGTGTTTTCGTCACACTAGTAGCCAACGAAAACACCCCCCTTACAATTGAAACTGGACGAAATCACTTATGTGATTTCGGCCCAATGTGTTAAGCCCAAAAGTGTTTTTGGCCCTTAAGGGGATTTCGGCCAAACAAGGGATTTCGCCACTTTGGTGATTTCATTTATTGTTTGCTGTTAACTTGTTAAGTTTGTTAGTTAGTTAACTCTGTTTAGTGAGTAACTCTGTTAAGTAAATAACTCAGTTTAATTACTCAGTCTATTACTTCTGTTAAGTATGTTAAGTGGATTAACTAGTTCAGGCATATTAAATCTGTTAACCTCAGTTAGTTAATAGTTCCGATTTATGTCAACTCTATTAACTGTGTAACCCTGATATATGTATTAATCCAGCTAAACTGTTAACTCTGTTAAGTGTATGATTGTACAGTCATATTAGAATGAACTACAAAAGACCTTTATGTGTAACATGGATTGTTTAAGCATGATTAACTGTTGTGTGTTATATGATATTACTGTGACACTAGTTTCATGTGAAACATTACGAATGTGAACTGATTGAGTATACGTGCACTATAGGACTTGACTGATTTATTGTGAGCACTTAACTTAGCATACCGAGCAAACCAAGGTGAGTTCACACTATCCAAGGCATGGGATTCCCGGTGGGTTGGGAATGGGATTGAATAACTACTCGTACAACCATTACAATTAAACTAATTACTACTGTCCTCGGATTGAAGGGCACGTACGTAAAACCTACATACAGTTATACTTATTACTGTCCTCGGATTGAAGGACACGTACGTAAAACCTACGTACAGTTATACTTATTACTGTCCTCGGGTTGAAGGACACGTACGTAAAGCCTACGTACACGATCATAAGACCATCACCTCTATCAAAGGAAGTCACTCAATTATCGACTTAATCGCCAAGGCCTATGGCGAGCGGGTCATTAGTAGATAGCGCTATTAGGTTTAACAAACCTCACACCGCGTCGTCCGAACGGGCGTGTACTAATGGACTATGGGCAAAGGGTCAATGTTGATAGACATTGACTTAGGGCACCTTTTATATTTTCGTAGCAGTCGATACGCGTGGTCTAGTAACACATGGGAAGCCCCCACTAATCATCGTACGGATGCCTGGATTGGCCGCGATAAGGATTGATACGATACTTGGTTTACAAAACGAACATACGATTTACGAAATGAATACTATAACCAAATAACCAACTGTGAACTCGCTCAACATTGTTGTTGATTCGTTGTTACATGCCTTGCAGGCCTATAGGTGCATATCAAAGGGACTTGCTGTCTGAGAAGCTGGAGTGGTCATGGGTCGAGACAAATGGAAACGCATTATAAGACTAAGAGCTTACATATGGTTTTATAAACACTTAACGAGTTAAATATGCTTCCGCTGTGAACTGTGAAATATTGTAACATTGTGACACTTATTGTTTATAAATGAAAGTATTATTTATCTATGCTTATGAGTTCAATGTGATTGATGGTTAAGATCCTGGTCAGTCACGCCTCCAAGCGGTGATACTCCGCGTGTGGATTTTGGGGGTGTGACAGATTGGCATCAGAGACATTGGTTATAGTGAACTTGGTTTTAAAAAGGGGAAACTGTTTTTGTAAAACCAGACTATAACCGGACAGATTCTGAAAACGGGAATACGACCATGACACTCAGCTCCAGATTGCAAGGTTCGTCCCTCTTATACTCATTGTACTACATAGCTAGTTAACACCTACATACGATAATGCATGTGATAGCACGTTTAGCACACCGATATGAATTCATGAACACTTTCACGTAATAAGTGACCGATAGGGTGGTCTTTCCCTAAACCTTCATAACCTACGCTATGTGATACTCTTTGATTCCTACTTGAGTGTGGAGAACCATTTGACATGAGTTAAGAGGAGTTGAGATGAACATGCAAATCACAATATTATTGTGGGTGCACACATAATAATAATGTGGGGTGCATGTGAGTCCCAGTAAGGCTTAACAAGTGGAAAAGGGGTTCTGTCCCGTTAATTGATCAATATGAAACATGACCAACCTATAGGGGCCATAGCAGTAATTGTCCCCCTACTCAAACATAAACGTGAACTTCTCAATTACAGTTGGATCCCTTCGAAACTCGGTGTTGACGAGTATTACCTGAGCACCCATTAGAACGTCTAGCAAACCGCGTAGAATGTTAGGTGCTTACTCTCTTCTGTCACCGCACTATTCGTGAACCTCTCTCCCTTATGTTGCATTTGCTATGAAGATCATGAGCGGACACGTTAATCGAACTCAAGCCCAGTTGGCGGCTTCGATCACTGAACAGCTTACCGCAGCACTCGCAGCTGCCCAGGCAGGAGGTGTAACCTGCCATCACAACTCACTCTAGGATCCTTAGATCCTACTTTCGTAAACCGACACTTGTGCTTAATTTTGTTTACTCTTACACACACGACAAGTCAACACGCTCAGCCACATGTATGCACATTCAAGACGTTCAGGGACTGTCGCCCTAATACTTTCAGTGGCACTGAAGGAGCCGTTGGACTCCTCCCTTGGTTTAAAAAGCTCGAATCGGTCTTCGAGATGTGTGAATGCCCTGAGGCTCGTAGGGTGAAGTACGCCACTGGTACTCTCGAAGGCACTGCGCTAACTTGGTGGAACGGGCAAGTTCAGATGTTGGGGCTGGCGGCTGCTAATGCCACCCCATGGAATGATTTTAGGGAACTGATCAAACGTGAATACTGTAATCGTGATGACATCCACAAGCTGGAAGTGGAGTTCTTTAACCTTAAGATGACGGGGTCAGAAATAGAAGCGTATACGAAACGATCCAACGAATTGGCAGTATTGTGTCTAACTATGGTGGATCCTCCCATCAAGCGCATTGAGATGGACCTCAAAGGGTTAGTACCAGAGATTCAAAGTCATGTGACTGCTGCTAACCATGCTACTATTCAAGATGTTACTCGTCTTGCTCATCGTCTCACAGACCAGGCTGTGGAACAGAACAAGCAGCCTAAACGTATCAGCGCTACTACTACCGCTACCACTCCAGTTACTCCTGCTACTCCCAGTGACAACAAGCGGAAATGGGAAGGGGATTTCAGTAGGGGTTCAGCTACCGTACAGACTCAAGCACAGCAGCAGCGCAAGACTAGTGATTACCAGAGTCCGAGTCAGCAATCGTCTGGTGGTCAGGGGCAGAGTGGATATCGGGGAATTCACCCACTGTATAACAGGTGCAACAGACACCACAGTGGTCAGTGTCGTAAAGGCCGCTGTCAGAGGTGTCTCAAGATTGATCATGAAGCCAAAGATTTCAGGAGTTCACAACCTGCACATCAGAATCGTCAGCAGCAACAGCAAGCACCGCAGAACCAGCAACGACGGCAATAAAAATGGGGGTAATAACGACGGCAATGGTGCCAGGGGTCGAGTGTTCATGGTTGGTCAGGGTGATGCTAGAAATGACCCCAACGTTGTGATGGTTTCGACATCGTCATTGGGATGAATTGGTTATCCCAACAGCAAGCAGAGATCCTATGCAAGGAGAAGGTCATTCATATTCCCCGTACTGGCAAAGAACCTCTTGAAGTTCAAGGCGACAAGAGTGGTGTCGTGAGTGGCATCATCTCCTTCTTGAAGGCTCAGAAGTGTTTGCGAAAGGGCCACACAGCTGTTCTGATTGAATAAATATCTGTTTAACCTTTATGTGAACATTATTTGACAAACCCTATCATAACTCACACACTCTCTCTCTCTCTCTACCCTTGGAACTTGACGGCAGCCCCCTCTCGGTCGAAGCCAAACGTTCCTTGTTCGATCTCTGGTTAGTGATATACATGTTCTGTTGACTTAGGATGCTTATCGTATGATCATGATATAATCTGTTTTAGATGATTTGGCACTTATGGATGTTTATGTGCTGGTTAAATTGAATACTGATCCTGTATGATAGAACAAGGATCCACGAATTGATATCAGGAATTTGATTTATGTATCTGTGGAGAAGATGAAGTCTGGCCAACGAAATCACATCAGTGGACGAAAACACTTGTGTGTTTTCGTCACACTAGCAGCCAACGAAAACACCCCCCTTACAATTGAAACTGGACGAAATCACTTATGTGATTTCGGCCCAATGTGTTAAGCCCAAAAGTGTTTTCGGCCCTTAAGGGGATTTCGGCCAAACAAGGGATTTCGCCACTTTGGTGATTTCATTTATTGTTTGCTGTTAACTTGTTAAGTTTGTTAGTTAGTTAACTCTGTTTAGTGAGTAACTCTGTTAAGTAAATAACTCAGTTTAATTACTCAGTCTATTACTTCTGTTAAGTATGTTAAGTGGATTAACTAGTTCAGGCATATTAAATCTGTTAACCTCAGTCAGTTAATAGTTCCGATTTATGTCAACTCTATTAACTGTGTAACCCTGAAATATGTATTAATCCAGCTAAACTGTTAACTCTGTTAAGTGTATGATTGTACAGTCATATTAGAATGAACTACAAAAGACCTTTATGTGTAACATGGATTGTTTAAGCATGATTAACTGTTGTGTGTTATATGATATTACTGTGACACTAGTTTCATGTGAAACATTACGAATGTGAACTGATTGAGTATACGTGCACTATAGGACTAGACTGATTTATTGTGAGCACTTGACTTAGCATACCGAGCAAACCAAGGTGAGTTCACACTAGCCAAGGCATGGGATTCCCGGTTGGTTGGGAATGGGATTGAATAACTACTCGTACAACCATTACAATTAAACTAATTACTATTGTCCTCGGATTGAAGGGCACGTACGTAAAACCTACGTACAGTTATACTTATTATTGTCCTCGGATTGAAGGACACGTACGTAAAACCTACGTACAGTTATACTTATTATTGTCCTCGGGTTGAAGGACACGTACGTAAAGCCTACGTACACGATCATAAGACCATCACCTCTATCAAAGGAAGTCCCTCAATTATCGACTTAATCGCCGAGGCCTATGGCGAGCGGGTCATTAGTAGATAGCGCTATTAGGTTTAACAAACCTCACACCGCGTCGTCCGAACGGGCGTGTACTAATGGACTATGGGCAAAGGGTCAATGTTGATAGACATTGACTTAGGGCACCTTTTATATTTTCGTAGCAGTCGATACGCGTGGTCTAGTAACACATGGGAAGCCCCCACTAATCATCGTACGGATGCCTGGATTGGCCGCGATAAGGATTGATACGATACTTGGTTTACAAAACGAACATACGATTTACGAAATGAATACTATAACCAAATAACCAACTGTGAACTCGCTCAACATTGTTGTTGATTCGTTGTTACATGCCTTGCAGGCCTATAGGTGCATATCAAAGGGACTTGCTGTCTGAGAAGCTGGAGTGGTCATGGGTCGAGACACTTGGAAACGCATTATAAGACTAAGAGCTTACATATGGTTTTATAAACACTTAACGAGTTAAATATGCTTCCGCTGTGAACTGTGAAATATTGTAACATTGTGACACTTGTTGTTTATAAATGAAAGTATTATTTATCTATGCTTATGAGTTCAATGTGATTGATGGTTAAGATCCTGGTCAGTCACGCCTCCAAGCGGTGATACTCCGCGTGTGGATTTTGGGGGTGTGACACACCATGTCATCAATATAGACTTCCATAGTGTATCCAATTTGTTTTTTGAACATCATATTGACAAGCCTTTGGTAAGTAGCACCTGCATTCCTTAATCCAAATGGGATAGCAATATAACAGTACATACCAGTTAGGGTCATGAAGGCTGTATCCTCTTGATCGGACGGTTCCATCTGAATTTGTTGAAATCCAGATGAAGCATCCATAAAAGTTAACAACTCATGGCCCACGGTAGCATCCACCATGGAGTCAATGTGGGGTAATGGGAAAGGATCCTTGGGACATGCCTTGTTTAAATCTGTAAAATCGACACATACCCTTCTTTTAAGAAAGGATACTAGCTCTTGTTTAATATCGCTGAGGATCCCTGACCTTATGAAGATCTTGGATTCAGGATCATCAGGATCCATGAGGATTTCTTTCAAATCCTGTTCTCTTGCCTCCAAGACGTCTCTTGAAGGATACTCTAATTGCTATTGCTCCCTTGGTCTTGAGGCTGGTTTCATTGATGAGGTATAGCAATTCTTGGCCTCCTGTTGATCACTCTCGATTTTCACCACTCCCCATGGACTTGGAAGCTTTACACACTGATGATAGGTGGATGGAACAGCCTTCATATCATGTATCCATGGCCTGCCAAGGATAACGTTACAACACGATAAGCAATCAATAACACAAAACTTTTGATAAGAATGCAATCCTTCAATATAGATTGGGAGTTTGATGTCCCCCAATGTATTCTTTGTTTCTCCACTGAATCCTACAAGTACTGAGGATCTTGGGATAATATCGGACTCTGGGATGTTCATTTTCTTGAGAACATCCAGCTGAATGATGTTCACAGAGCTTCCTCCATCTATAAGGATCCTGCGAACAAAGTGGTTAGAAATAAACAATGTAATTACGAGACCGTCATGGTGAGGATCCTGGAAGTCAACACGATCATCCTCATCAAAAGTAATGACTTTATCCTGGGTGACAACGGAGGTCCTGACGGGTCTGTCTCCATTATCCATCTTGGTTTCCTTAGCGTGTCTTTTTGCTGCTGAGAAGGATGTACCACAGATGTCTGATCCATCGGATATGAAATTTATGACTTGTGCATCTGCCGGAGGAGCAGGAGCACTTTCCGAGATCCTTTCAGGATCCTGGGTTCTTGACTTCTTTCGTCCCAAGAGTTCCTTTAAATGCCCCTTGCTCAACAAATAACCAATCTCCTTTCTAAGTGCAATACACTCTTCAGTGAGATGCCCAAAATCCTCATGATATGCACACCACTTGGATTTATCCTTTGTAGCAGCTGGTTTATCACTTTTCCCTGGCCACCTGGCTTTCTCACCTAGATTCTGCATTGCAAGGATTAGTTCATTGTTATCAACAGAGAAACAATATTCAGAAATAGGAGGATAATTCTCATCATCCTCTTCTTGTTCCACTGCGTGCACATTCTGGTTATCAGATCTGTTATAAGACTTGGATTTGTTGTTCTTGAAGTAGGATCCTTGCTTATCCTGTTTGGTGGATCCTGTCAATCTGTCCTGGATCCTTTTGTCATCCTCTAGGCGGATGAACCTAAGGGCCCTAGTCCTTACTTCATCAAGATTCCTGCAAGGTGTCATAACAAGATCATCATAGAATAATGCATCCTTAAGCAATCCCATTTTAAAGGCTTCAACAGCCGTAGCTATATCCAGATTGGGAATGTCTAAGGATTCTTTACTAAACTTAGTGATATAATCTCTTAGTGATTCATTTTTACCTTGTGTTACCCTATATAGATCACTAGTTAATCGTTCAAACTTTCTGCTACAAGAGAATTGACTATTGAACAAGTTAACTAAATTAGCAAATGAAGTAATAGAGTAAGGGGGAAGACTTAACAGCCATTTAAGAGCAGATCATGTAAGTGTGGACCCAAACCCCTTGCATAGGCATGCTTCTTTCAATCTTTCCGGAATTGGATTGATCTCCATCCTCTCCCTGTATTGAGCTACATGCTCTTCTGGATCCGTCAAACCATCATATAATTTCATTGATGGTATCTGGAATCTTTTAGGTATCTCAGCATCACACAAAGGTGGTGCAAAACGAGATATCCTATGGCTGCCATCCACAATCTCAGGAATGGGTTTAACCACTCCTGGTACACTGGATATCATATCCTTAAGCTTTTGTAGTTCCCTAGCCATGGCCTGATTGATACCTGTATCATGCATAAAGCCATGGTTAGTGTTATATAAATTATTAAAAGTGTTACCTCCCACAGGATTCGAGTTTGGAATTGCGGATGTGAATCCATCTTGTCGAGACTCTGGCATAATTGAAGGACCAGATGAGGCAATGGTCTGCATTGGTATGAAGTCTCCTTGATGGACGTCTGAGTTCTGAGGTTGCATATTTCTCAAGGATCCTTGATTTTGAAGGGGGTTGGATCCTTGGAATTGTGATGATCCTTGAATCTGAAAGGATCCTGGGACCAGAGAGGATCCTAGGACCTGAGAGGATCCTTGGACCTGGGAGAATCATTGGACCTGGGAGGATCCTTGTACTGCATGCATTCCCACATATCCTCCTGACGTAAAGTATCCTTGATAATGAGAAGAGGATCCTAATGGTTGAGAAGAGGATCCCTGAGGCTGGAAGCAAGACCCAAATGCCTGACTCATTGTTGTTGTCCCATAACGCCTTCCTGGTAGTTCACCCAAGTATTGCACGTCCGGAACTGCTGAGTATTGTGAGGTTATGACCGGAGTGTCGAAGTTCAGCGATCTTGGCATCAGAGGGGAGTGATCCTCCACTGATTTCTTCTGTTTCTTGATTTCATCGATTTCCCGGAGGATTCTTTCGTTGGTCTTATCCAGCTCTTGTGCATGATTCCTCATCTGCAAAATCAAGGCATAGAGATCATTAGTAGTAGGATTAGTTGAAACAGAAGAAGTAGGTGGTTTTTGGAAAATGGGAGTTGGTTTCTTCGCAGCATTCTCAGCATTCTTCTGGGATCCAGAAGGTGGTGGAGGCAAAGGAGGAACGCCTTGTGAGGAACTGATTGAGGGCATCAAGCTTGAAGTATTCTTTAGTGAGGAAGCCATCTGTTCGTATGCAATGAACCGGAATGATCACAAAGATGAGAATTTGTTAGAAATGAAGCACCAATTGCCCCACGGTGGGCGCCAAACTGTTTTGGTCAAAAAATCAGACAAGGATAATGTAATCAAACTCTCTGTTACGGGGTATGATGCTTGAATTGGTTTATAGCAATAAGGATCACTATGAAAAATAAATAACAAGTGACACAAGGTTTATACGGGGAAAAAGCCCTTGATCAAGAGTTGATCTCCGGCACAAAAAACCCCGGGTGATGGAAACTACCGATCACCAACTCAAATTAAACAAGTAATGTGTTACAACTTCGGATGATAGCGAGCTAAATACAAGGATCACTATAGTGTTCTGTGTAAAAGGTGTACGAAATTGCTAAGTGAATGAACGAGAGCTGTTGTGAGCGGTTTTTTGAGTGTGTGTAGCCAAAAATAGCAAAAGTGTTGTCTAATTAGCTCGCTACCCCTTTTAAATCTAGTAAAAATTTAAATAACAAACTATCCGCAAATGGTGCAAGTCCTCCACGACTCCACAACGTCCATTTCTGACCAAGCACATGCGGAATAGACTGAGAATATTCAACAGGAATGTCGCCAAGACTAAGTCCAAGTTGATATTCCTGCAAAACATTTACGAATTCAAAGTAGACAATCGTTAGTACAGGTATCCTTATAGTGATCCATGATCCTGATCCTGCAACACTTCTGAGGATCACTAACTGACACAGAAGTAAGGATCACCAAACAGGATAATAATTGAGGATCACGGGTCATTTAGAAATCCACCCCTAACAATTATGTTGACAGAGCTGCCATTATCCACCAATATCATGCGTACAAAATGGTTAGCCACATATAATGTTATTACTAGAGCATCATGGTGAGGATCCTGGACAATATCCCTGTCATCACTGTCGAAAGTGATCACTTTATCAGTTGTGAGGGTAGTCATCCTGGCTGGTTTATCTCCCCTCTCGGACTTAGCTTCCTTTTCATGTCTCTTGGCCGCAGAATACGAAGTCCCACAAATGTCGGATCCTCCTGAAATAAAGTTGATTATCTTGGCATCCGTAGGAGGTGACGCAGCTCGTTCAGGATCCTTCTCGGTATCCTGACCCTTATTCTTCATTCTTCCTAGGAGATCCTTCAAGTATCCCTTGCTTAGAAGATAACTTATTTCTTTTCTTAAAGCAATGCAATCCTCAGTCACACGTCCGAAATCTTCATGGAAGGTACACCATTTGGACTTATCCTTCCAATCAGCTTTTTGCTGATTCTTCCGAGGCCACCTGGCTTTGTCTCCTAGACCCTGCATAGCATACATCAGTTCAGGAATGTTAACAGAAAAACAATATTCAGATAATTCAGGATACTCCTCAGGATCCTCGTCTTCAATAGCATTCACTTTCTTGTTGTCATTTCTGTCGTGCGGCTTAGAGCGGTATGGTTTAAACGAGGATTCTGACTTCCTATTGGTTGACTCATAAGTGGTGGACGAGTTCATCCTCTCTTGCATCTTCTTGTCATCCTCCAGTCAAATATATCTTAGTGCCCTGTTTCGAGCTTCATCCAAGTTCCTGCATGGGTTCATTACAAGATCTTGGTAAAATTGAGAATCTTTTTGCAGCCCCATCTTGAAAGCTTGCACGGTTGTTGCAACATCAAGATGCGGAATATCTAAGGATTCTCGGCTAAACTTGTTCACATAATCTCTTAAGGATTCATGTAGAGATCACTTGTTAGTTTTTCAAAACTTCGACTGCAAGAAAATTGACTATTAAATAAATTTACTAAGTGAGAAAATGATGTAATCGAATGAGGAGGGACGTTTAAGAGCCATTTTAAGGCTGATCATGTTAAGGTAGAACCAAAACCCTTGCATAGGCATGCTTCCTTGAGGTCTGGAGGGATAGGGTTGATCTCCATTCTTTCCCTATACTGGGCAATATGCTCTTCAGGATCCGTAGTCCCATCATAGAGCTTCATGTTAGGGGTTTGAAATCTTTTTGGGATTTCAGCATCACAGATAGGATATGCAAAGCGAGATATCCTGTGGCTGTCTTGGGACACCACCGGAATTGGCTGACCACTCCACGTACACTGGATATCATGTCCTTCAATTTCTGGAGCTCCCTAGTAAATACTGACGTCATACCTGCATCCTTCAAAGATCCAATAGTGTTAGTAGCAAGAGTATTATTATTATTTGACACGTTACCAGTCTGAGGATTTTGTCCATATCCTGAAGCATATCCTGAGCTCCTTACAGTTGACATCCTGACTGAGGAGGGTATTTCAGGAGTATGATTCTAAGAATGGCTAGGCACAATATTTCCCCTGTTATCCTCAGTATATACGGCCGAACTGAAGTTCAAAGTTCTGGGTTGTAAAGGAGTGACAATATCCTCAGTGGGCCTGCTTGAACTAGATTTCAAGAGTTGTATTTCTCTCATCAGCATTTGGTTTGTTTCATGTTGCTGTCTCATCTGTTCCTGTACACCACCAAATAAGGTTAGAATTTCATCATTAGAATCCAAAACAGGAGTAGATCCCTAAGTGCTCCGGGTAGGGATAACATCCCGAGCCACATGGCTTTCAGCTCCTTGCGAAGAGGCTTGCATTCTTGGAGGAGGTGGTGGAAGCATGGAACCAACTGTTGTAGAGGTTGTAGCAGACACGGTAGAGGAGCTCATGTTTGATCTTGAGGCCATTGTAAATAATGTGGCAAAAATTTTTGAGAATAAGAAACCAAGTAACGATTTCACAAAAGTTTTTAGTAATAATAGCACCACTTGCCCCACGGTGGGCGCCAAATTGTTTTGGTCAAAAATTACCGAAGCAATTAAGTGATCAAATTAGTTAAGTGAGGTAGTGTGCTAGAAATATGTGTTGAAAATATGTTGATTAAGTTGTTTGTAAAAACAGTTTTCAGGATACGGCTCAGGATATAGAGCTGTATCTGTGATCAAACAATGAGCAAAAATGTAAAGGGGTGACACGAGATGTACGAGGAAAGCCCTTGATCAATCTAGATCGCCGGCATAAAACCTCGGGAGCTGACAATCGCAGCTGCCTTGTTCTTCTATTGCTTCAAGTATCAGGATACAGTGCATGATATGGCTCAGATCAATGCTAAGTGGTACAACGATTACAAGTGTTGAGTGTTTGTGCGTGATAGAAAGAAAAAAGAAGTGTGAGTTCGAGAGTAGAGAGTGAAGTGTGTGTTCCTATCGATCTGGCCTTCTATTTATAGTTACAAATAACAAACTAACTCTCCTATTAGTCCGGGATGCTGGGAATATTCCATTCTGAATGTTGGGGGACTCTTTTAACTTGTTTTCCACGTGCATATTAACTATAAAACCGGGTCTTCAGCTCATATGACCGTTACAACGTTAATAGCATTGACCAGCATCCGATATTCTCGCGGAATATGCCTTTCTTCTATTCTGACCGTTACAAGACCCATTATTCCACCATCAACGTCCATTTTTCAACCACCTTGAGCGAATCTTCAGGTAGATCAAGTCTTTTAACGTTGGTACCTTGCAACCAAAGAAAATCGTTTGCTGCAACCAGGATACCCCCAGAGGATGTTACCAATATCCTAGTTCAGTATCCTGGCCGCAGCATCAAGCATATAATATCAGGATATGCCTTCAGGATATAAGCTTGAAATTCCACCCATAACAGCTCCCATCTGCAATTTCAGGAATGGGCTTAACCACTCCTGGAACGCTGGATATCATATCCTTCAGCTTCTGTAACTCCCTAGCCATAGCTTGATTGATACATGTATCCTGCATAGAGCCATGGTTAGTGTTATAAGAATTATTGAAAGTGTTACCTCCCGGAGGATTCAGGTTTGGAATTGCAGATGTGAATCCATATTGACGTGATTTTGGTATGATTGAAGGACTAGAAGAGGCAATGGTCTGCATTGGAATGAAGTCTCCTTGATGAACATCTGTGCTTGGGGGTTGTACACTTCTTAAGAATCCTTGATCCTGAAAGATGTTGGATCCTTGAACCTGGAAGGAGGATCCTTGAACTTGAGAGGATCCTTGAACCTGAGAAGATCCTTGAAGCTGAGAGGATCTTTGAACCTGAGAGGATCCTTGAACCTGGGAGGATCCTTGAACCTAAAAAGAGGATCCTGGACGCTGGAAAGAGGATCCCGAAGGCTGAAAGTGAGACCCAAAAGCCTGACTCATAGTTGTTGTTCCATAACGTCTTCCCAATGGTTCAGTTTGGTACTGGATATCTAAGGCTGCAGATTGTTGGGTAGTTATAGCTGGAGTGTCGAAATCCAGTGACCTTGGTATCAGAGGAGAGTGATCCTCCCCTGATCTCTTCTGTTTCTTGATGTCACCAATTTCCCGGAGGATCCTTTCGTTGGTCTTGTCCTGCTCTTGTATGTGATCCCTCGTCTGCAAAATCAAAGTAAAAAGATCACTAGTAGTAGGATTAGAAGAAACAGAAGAAGTTGGTGGTTTTGGAAAAATGGGGCTTTGTCTCTTTGCAACATTTTCAGCATTCTTCTGGGATCCAGAAGGTGGTGGAAGCAAAGGTGGAACGCCCTGTGAAGAACTGATTGCCGGCATTGAACTTGAAGTGTCCTTTAATGAAGAAGCCATCTGCTTGGTTGTAACGAACCGAAATGATCACAAAAACAAAAACTTCTTAGGAATGAAGCACCAATTACCCCACGGTGGGCGCCAAACTGTTTTGGTCAAAAATCAAGCAAGGATAATGCAACCAAATCTTTTGTTGTGAGGTGTGATGCTTGAATCTATGAACAACTTGCAAATCAAATAAAGAGGTGACACAAGGATTTATACGAGGAAAAATCCCTTGATCAAGAGTTGATCTCCGGCATAGAAAAACTCGGGTGATGGAAACTACCGATCACCAACTAAGATTAAACAGAAAAATGGTTACAACTTGGGATGATAACAAGCTTGTTACAAGGATCACTAGTGTGCAAAAGTGTTAAAGTGTATGAAATCGCCAAGTAAACTGTCAAGAGCTGTTCGAGAGTGTGTGTTTTTGCTAAATTAGCCAAGTGTTCTAACTCAAGCTTGTTATCCCCTATTTAAAATTAGAAATAACTAAACTAACTAACTGCCCGCTAATTGTGCAAGTCTCCCACGGTCTCCATAACGTTCACAAGGGCCAAGCACGTGCGGAATATTGAAGGAATATGCTCCACGGATATCAGCAAGACCAAGTCCATGCACATATTCCTGCAAAACGAGCTCACATACAAGGTAGACAATCGTTAGTGTAAGGATAACAATGAGGATCCTGAATCCTGGTCCTGCAACACATTCTGAGGATCTTGAATTCAAACAGAATTAAGGATCCATGATCCTGGCAGTACTTGAGGATCCATGATCCTTAGGATTGGAAAATCCTCCCCTAACAGGTATGTGTCGATTTTACTGATTTAAACAAGGAATGTCCCAAGGATCCTTTCCCATTACCCCACATTGACTCCATGGTGGATGCTACCGCGGGTCATGAGTTATTGACTTTTATGGATGCTTCATCTGGATTTCAACAAATTCAGATGGAACCATCTGATCAGGAGGATACATCTTTTATGACCCCAACTGGTATATATTGTTATATTGCTATGCCATTTGGACTAAGAAATGCAGGTGCTACTTATCAAAGGCTAGTCAATATGATGTTCAAGGAACAAATTGGACACACTATGGAAGTCTATATAGATGACATGGTGGTTAAGTCCAAGAAAGCTGACGGTCACCTTAGAGACTTGGAGGAAGCATTCAATATCCTTGATAAGTTTAATATGAAACTAAATCCTTCCAAGTGTCACTTTGGTGTTAAAGCAGGTAAATTCCTAGGTTATATGGTGACAAAAAGAGGTATTGAAGCAAGTCCAGAGAAAATTAAGGCTATTGTGAATATCTAATCTCCTGCCAATGCCAAGGATGTGCAAAGGTTAACAGGGAGGATCGCGGCCTTGAACAGGTTCATATCCAAGTCATCAGAAAAATGCAAGGAATTCTATGACATTTTGAGAAAAAACAAAAAATTTGAATGGACTGAAAAGCATGAAAGCGCTCTCAAAGCCCTTAAGGATTACCTATCCTTAGCCCCTGCCTTGATGAAACCAGAAAAAGGGGATATATTATCCTTATATCTGGCGGTATCCTCTAAAGCAGTAAGTGCAGTCCTTGTTAAGGATCACCAAGGTACACAACATCCTGTCTATTGTGTTAGTAAGAGTTTGCTTGATGCTGAATCCAAGTATTCACATTTAGAGAAACTTATCCTTGCTTTGATTATGGCATCTACTAAATTAAGACATTATTTTGAAACTCATGCCATTGTTGTCAAGACTAATTTTCCAATTAAGAATGTTCTTAGGAAACCTGAAATGTCAGGAAGGATGGCTAAATGGGCAGTGAAGCTTAGTGCTTATGATATAAGATATGAACCTAGGACTGCCATTAAATCCCAAGCCTTAGCTGACTTTGTGGCAGATTTCAGTAGTGACTTGCAAAAGGAAGCTGAGTTAGAAGTCCAACAGCTTGAAGAAACTAAGGATCCTTGGATACTCTTCACTGATGGAGCCTCTAATGTTAATGGAACAGGACTTGGAATACTACTAAAATCGCCACAGGGGGACATAATACCCCACTCCATAGCTTGTGAGTTTCAAACTACTAATAATGAGGCTGAATATGAAGCCTTGATAGTTGGTTTGCAAATTGCCAAGCATATGAGGATCAGGTATCTTGAGGTAGATGTAGATTCATTGTTAATTACTAATCACTTTAATGGATCCTATGCTGTTAAAGGTGAAAAGCTAATCAAATATTTAGAGATAGTCAAAGAATTGGGACTCGCCTTTGTTTCCTTTAGTTTGACACAGGTACCCAGGGAAGAAAACGCAGAAGCTGATGCATTGGCCAATCTAGGATCATCCTTGAAGATTCCAGAGGATATCAGGATCCCTATTATCGACATCCTAACTCCCGCTATTGAGTATCATGTAGCTATGGAGATAGGAGAAGATTCTGCAATCATCCCTAGTGATGATACACATCTCATTCAGGATCATGGATCCTTCCAATTAAAAGATATATCCAACATGGAGAGATTCCTACAGGAGAAAACCCCAGGGCTTTCAAAATTAAGGTATCTCAATTTACAATATTGAATAACATGTTATATAAACGATCTCTTGCATGACCATATCTAAGATGCATTGAGGATCCTGAAATCCAAGAAGTCCTAAAGGATTTTTCATGAAGGAGATTGTGGAAACCACACTGGGGGCAGGGCATTATTCTCAAGGATCCTGAGGACAGGATACTATTGGCCTACAATGAAGAAGGATGCTGTGGATTATGCCAAGAAGTGTGATCCTTGTCAGAGGCATAGTAATATCCTCATCAACCAGCAGAGCTCTTGCATCCTATATCCTCTTCTTGGCCATTCATGAGATGGGGAATGGATATAGTTGGAAAACTTCCCAAAGCACCAGGAGGAAAGGTGTTTATGCTTGCCTTGACTGATTATTTCTCCAAGTGGATAGACGCTGAAGCCTTTGCTCAAGTCAAAGAATAGGAAGTGATATCATTTATTAAAAAAAGCATTATTTATAGATTTGGTATCCCTTCTGAAATTGTTTGTGATAATGGATCCCAATTTATTGGGAGTAGAACTACTAACTTTTGTGACAGCTGGGGGATTAAGATGATAACATCAACACCAGTCCACCCACACGCTAATGGTCAGGAAGAATCATCCAACAAGATCATCATCGACAATTTGAAGAAGAAGCTTAGATCCAAGAAAGGAAAGTGGGCAGAAGAGCTACCTTATGTATTATGGGCTGATAGGACAACTCCCAAGAATGCTACTAGTCAAACTCCATTTTCTTTGGTATTTGGAGCAGAATCAGTGATCCCTACAGAAATGGTGGTTCCTACTGCAAGAACAAGCATCTGTGATCCTGAAGAGAATGCTGAAAACTTGGTTCAAGACTTGGATACTATAGAAGAACTCAGGGATTTGGCAAGGATAAGGATGGCTAGTTATCAACAAAGGATGGCTGGAGCCTACAATAAGAATGTCAGGACCAGGAAGTTCCAAATTGGTGATATGGTATTAGGGAAAGCATTTCAGAATACCACAAATCCTGCTGATGGAAAATTGGCACCAAAGTGGGAAGGCCCCTACCTGATTGAAGCCGAGGCTGGAAAGGGGGCATATCGATTGCTAACAATGGAAGGTGATTTGCTACCAAGAGCTTGGAATGCTGTCCACCTGAAGAAATACTTCATGTGATAAGGATTTGTGATCCTTAGCAATATTCATGATCCACATCCTTGAAGGATCCTTAGAGGATGGATAATCCTCATTTTGGTAATGATCTAATCTCAAACTATTTCTTTCTTTAATTATCCTATATACAAGGAAAGGGATCCTAGATCCTTTATCCTCCTTTCACTTGATTCTGAGTTTTGCAGAAGGTTCATGTATCCTTAACGAAGGATTGAGTATCCACAGAAGTCTCCAGTTATTTGGGCTTGACCCCAGTTATTTGGGCATGACCCCAGTTATTTGGGCTAGTCCCCAGTTGTTTGGGCCATCGCCAGTAGCGCACGATGATCCTGGTACAGTTCATGGCAATGGGACCAGTACTTGCTTTAGGGGCTGACAATTTCATTGTACTGGCTGTATCCGGGATCCTACGTATAATGGTAGACGTACCATACATCCGTTCCTAAGGTTTCTAACGTTTTCACGTTAGCTAACGTTTTGGCATCTTCATGTCACTAAGTTTGGATAGTCGCCAGTGAGGGCCATACTCCAGTTTAAACAAGATCCGTTGGGCTTGTCCCCAGTTTTTGGGCTTGTCCCCAGTTTTTGGGCTTGTCCCCAGTTTTTGGGCTTGTCCCCAGTTTTTTGGGCTTGTCCCCAGTTTTTTTGGGCTTGTCCCCAGTTGCTAACTCTTCTCTTATATTGGCTTCGTCTCAAGTTATGTTCCATTTCAGGTTTTTGAAGTGAAATAGCTAAGGATCCTTGATCATTACCTTTTACTAAGGTTTACCTTTTGATTTTCCTGATTGTAAATGTTAAAGGTTTAGGATCCTAACTTGGATTCTCAGGTATGATCCTTAATTACTTTAATTTTATTCATTGTTTATGTAAGTGACCCTTATCCTTTGACAACAGGATTTATGATCCTTAAACTATACTACTTTTTCGAATTTATCGATTATAGGATATTTGATCCTTGATCATATCCTAAAATTTTTGACATGATTTATTAAACCTTTATTCTTTACTTATGAATTCAAAGAAAGTATATAACAACAGTTGAAAATCGAAGAATTCACAAGAATAACAACACAAGAAATAACCAAAAGATTAAAGTTTTATTTATTCACAAAATGTGAAACCCTTAAAGGTTGTCAAAATTGCCAACCGAAGCTTCTACCATCAAACCGTGGCTCGTCCACTTGGGTTGGCAAAGGGTGTCCATTGTTAACAGGTCTTAAAAGTGCAGTAAATAAAAGCTGGAAGGATAACAAGTGGTTTCATCCCCCAAACAGAGGATCCCTCCACCACCTATTATCCTACCTATTGTTCAATGGATCCATGATCCTCAACCCTAATTGCTATTGTTTAGTTATTACAGACCATCATTGTTTGGAATAAAAACATCATAACCAAAAAACCACTACCAAATCCTAAAAAATGGGCTCCGGTCGCGTCTAGAAATGTCCATCATAGCCCATTTCTGCCGCTCACACCTTGGCTGCATCACCACCAGCATCAGCACCGCCAGCTTGATCCTTCCCGATGCCACTTGCCTCAATCGCCAAGACCTCTGTAGCCTCCTCCTCATCTTCTAGCTCAGCCAGCTTAGCCTTCCAGCCCTCCTTGTCCCAAGCGGTCCTGTTGAAGTCAGGATCCTCAGCCTCCTGGGCCATTTGCAGCTTGATTTTGTACATGGTGATGGCAACAGAGACTTTAGAATCCTCCAGCAGCTCATGCTTCTCGTGATCAGCATTTATCTGGGCCATGACCACTTGCTGCTTTGCTAGAGCGAGATCTTTATCGAGGGAGGAGATGGTTTGATCCTTGGCCAAGAAGATCTTTTGGAACTCCAGATGCTTCTGCTCCGCCTCTTCAACATATGCATCAAACAGCATTTCGATCTCAGCGAATTTCTACAAAAAAGACAAGGTAGAGTTCAGGATCCGTGATCCTCAAGTGGGCAGGATAATAAAGCAAGGTTGGTGATCCTTACATCGACAAAGTATTCCTGAAACTGGTGGCGAATAAGAGGCAAGCCCTCCAGGTCATCGGCCTCGGTAGCCTTCGTTTTCTTTCCTCCTTTACCCTTGGAGGTAGTGGGCTTTGACACTGGAACGATGGGGCGGGCAGCAGTTTTCTTCTTCCCGGAGCGGGCAGTGACAATGTTAAGATCACTAACACTTAAGCGAGTGGCTGACCTTGACGATTTACCAGTGCCTACCAATCCAAAAAAACATATAAGTATTCTTGTTTTATTTTTATTTAAACATTTAATTATACATTAACTCGGATACTTACTTGACATTGTGACTGAGCCTGAGGATACCTCTTGAGAATCCTTGGTGTTTTCTTGAAATGATCTTGATGCAGGATCAAGTTTCCGGAATGCAGCAATCCTCTCTTTGGTGGCAGGTGATGAAATGATATGGGAAACAGAGATAGCTGCACAAAAATACAAAAAGGGGGTTAGTGATCCTCAGCAGAAACAGGGTTATCCTATGATCCTTCTATAAGGATCCTCTATCCTACCATGAGTGGTCCACTTTAAGGGGAGATCCTTCCCATCCGGGATAGAATCCCTCCTAACGAAGAAAAAACGCTTCTTCCAGTTGGTGTCATTTTTGGTGGTCTTGAGGATTGGGTGTTCTTCACCGGGTTTGTGTTTGAATAAAAAGCGGTGTGAACCGTGGCTCACAAGGTTGTACAGTTCATCAAGTTCTGACATCCCCAATTCTATGCCTTCTTGCTCGATGATTCTCTCTAAGGTGTACAAAACCCTCCACATCATAGGCATTGCCTGAACATAACACATGCCGGTGAGAGAGAAGAAGGATTCGGTGAAAGCAGGGAAAGGATAGGAGTATCCTATCAGAAATGGGATGGCAGGAAAAGCGACCCAAGTTGTAGAAAGGAAGTCACTCAAGGCGGTAGGGTCGAAAGGTTTAAAGACAGTGTTCGCCGGGAAGCAATGACGAATCCTGTCGATCTCAGGATCAGTAAAGCAGCAGCGTTCCTTCAGGGAATCTTTGATGATTCATTGGCTCTTTGGAGGGCTATCCTTTTGGTGATCCTTAGCCGGTGAAGATCTTAACATCATCTTGCTCATGGATGATGGTAAAGAAAGAAGGAACAGAGTAAGAAGGTGAAGAGAGAAAGGAGAGAGAAGTACCTGTTTGATCTTCGAATGAGGATTTAAAGGGAGTATTGCTCGAATTTAAATGCACATTAGTCCTTATGTCACAACCCCCGATCCCTTATCTATCCCGGGAACGGGCGGACGCGAACCCAGAGTTTTTGTGGTATCAGCTATTTAATCTTGCAGCGGAAATTACATCAGGACCGTAGTTAGGAAATGTTTATCAGAGTAAAACCACCTCATTTAATATTAATCATCACATTGGTAAAACCCAAGTTTCTTATTACAATACATTTATAGGGATAAACCCTATTTTTATTGAATTTAAAACTTCGTTTATTAGGTAACTTTTATAGCCACATTTTTCCCAAGCCTTCAGTGCTCTCCAGCTGGCTTTTTACTAATTGGCTGTCACATTTTGTTACCTGAAACGCGTTTTAAAAACATTTGTCAGTCGAAAATACTGGTGAGTGAATCCCAGATTAATCAAGTTTAAATAAAAAGTCACAGTGAACAGTATTGAGAGCGATTACAATGTTTATATCTACACAATTACTCCATTAGTACTGTCAACCCTGACTTGTGGGTCATATTACCCATTGGCTAACTCATTGTCCAATGGTAACGTATTGTCATCCCGACTTACTACTCACAGTGTAGTAAATTTTGTATACAAAACCCCAACATACCGGCAGTAATTGAAGAACTACAAAGACTCAATCACCGCTTAATTTCATTGTAAAACAATTAAGGTTTTGTAAAATATTACAAAAAGATTAACAAAAAGAGGATAAACTCACATTGTTATCTTAGATTTCTTGTAAGGGCTTCCTGGATTTAATCTATAATTTATACAAATGTACATTGGTTAGTATCATAACCCTTTGATAATATTAATGATACCTTCCGAGACGGCATTCCAACAACTACGTCGGGCAGAACCACGACAGTTGTTACGGAACCCTAAATCAATCGGGCAGCATAACTATTATGAAACTGGGGTTATAATACTTACAACGGAGCAGAGCCTCGCTAATTAGGGGTATAATACCCGACTATAATGCTTATATCTTCATAAATTTGTTTAGAAAGAAAGATGTGAGTGATGGAAAGTGAAACCCGATGGCCTGCTTATATAGTTGCAAAACCTGACCCTCACGCGGCCCGCGTAACACAAGGCTAAGCCTTACGCTGCCCGTGTTGACTCCAGTCAACAGCATAGCTTAGCTGGGTCAGCTAGTAGGTCCGCCACGATGTCGACACGTGTCAGCTCAGGGTGTCTCCGCGTTGTTGATCTCTCGCGGCCCACGTTAACTTAAACGGGATCTTACGCGGCCCGCTTGAACTAAAGAAACCAACTAAGTCAGATTCTAGTCTTGATACCGCCCTCGTAAGTGGTTGGGGTGGGTCTACGCGGCCCGCCTCAACTTAATTTTTATTGTTTTTAATTTATTTTAAACACTATAGCATATTTTGGGCTCGGTTTACACATACGGGGTGTATTTAAGAACATAAGGGAATATTTTAAGATATACTGGGGTGTCGAAAATATTATGAGGGTGTTGGTTTTACCGAGGGTTGTTACATTCTCCCCACCTTGTTTTAGAGCTCCTCCTCGAGATCTATTGGAACAAATGCGGATATTTCTTTTGCATTTCAGATTCAAGTTCCCATGTGTACTCAGGTCCTCTTTTGGAGTCCCACTTCACTTTGACCAGAACTAATCTCTTATGCTTGAGATTCTTGACTTTCCTGTGTTCAATTTGTAGAGGCCTTTCTACAAACTTGAGTTGTTCATTTACCTCTATATCCTTAAGAGGCATTATTAGTGATTCATCAGCTAAACACTTTTTGAGATTAGATACATGAAATACATCATGTATTCCTGCCATTTCCTCTGGCAGTTGTAGCTGATAGGCTACATGCCCTATTCTTTTAATAATCTCAAAAGGCCCAATATACCTGGGACTTAGTTTTCCCCGTTTGATGAATCTTACTATTCCTTTCCAATGAGAGACTTTTAATAATACTTTATCTCCTACTTGAAACTCCAATGGTTTTCGCCTGTTATCAGCATAATTTTTCTGTCGATCACGTGCTGCTTTTAGTCGTTCCTTGACTTGAATAATTTTGTCAGTTGTTTCTTGCACAATCTCAGGTCCAGATAATTGTTTTTTTCCCAATTTCTGCCCAACAGACTGGGGTTCGACACTTTCGTCCATAAAGTGCTTCGAATGGTGCAGCATTGATACTTGTATGATAACTATTATTATAAGAAAATTCTATTAAAGGTAAGTGATCATCCCAATTACCTCCAAAATCAATTACACAAGCTCTAAGCATATCCTCCATTGTCTGAATTGTCCTTTCGCTCTGTCCGTCCGTTTGAGGATGATAAGCTGTGCTTAATTTTAACTTAGTTCCCATTGCTTTTTGGAAACTTGACCAAAAATGAGAGGTAAAGCGACTATCCCTATCAGAAACGATTGATAAAGGAATGTCATGTAAAGAAACAATTTCATTTACATATAATTTAGCTAATTGTTCCATACTGAAAGTTTCTTTCATTGGTAGGAAATGAGCTGACTTGGTTAGCCTATCTACAATCACCCAGATTGTATCCTTTCCTTTCTTTGTTTTGGGTAATTTAGTAACAAAATCCATTGTTATCAATTCCCATTTCCACACTGGCATTTCTAATTGTTGTAGAAATCTTGAGGGTTTCTGGTATTCAGCCTTAACTTGTGAACAAGTTAAACATTTAGAAACATAGGCTGCTATGTCCTTTTTCATTCCTATCCACCAGATTTTTTTCCTTTAATCCTGGTACATTTTATCACTCCCTGGATGCATCGTATATTTAGACTTATGGGCCTCTTCTAGTATACGATTACGCAGGTTTCCTAATTTAGGTATCCACATTCTCTTTTTATGGAATCTCCAAATTTTATCTATTCCTTGTTCCAAGTCTTTTAGCATACCTTTTAATTTTTCAGAATCATCATTGATTACTGATTCTTGTGCTTCTCTTATCTGATCATTTAAATCTACTTGCAGATTTAATTTAAGAGAACGTACCCTTTTTGGCTTTTCATGATACTTTCGGCTTAAGGCATCTGCCACTACATTTGCTTTTCCTTCATGATACTGGATATTACAATCATAATCACTAAGCATTTCCATCCATCGTCTTTGTCTCATATTCAATTCCTTTTGTTTGAAGATATACCTTAAACTCTTATGATCAGTGAATATGGTAAACTTACTACCATAAAGGTAATGTCTCCAAATCTTAAGAGCAAAAATTATAGCTCCTAATTCTAGATCATGTGTTGAATAATTTTCTTCATGATTCTTAAGTTGTCTAGATGCGTAAGCTATAACCTTTTTGTAATACCCGTCTAATTAAATAAAGGTTTTCGTATAGATTACGAAAATAAACATGAGATTATAAGTAAATACTGTCTAATAATACGGGTGACTTAAAACTTTTACAATTTGAAAATAATACAATTTAGTATCTATGGAAATTCCGTTTAAAAATGACAACGAAACAACGTGCGGAAGCTTTATTCTCGTGTGTTCGGTTCTTGTACGCTGCTTGATCTTCATCTGGGCACTCTTGGCAATCACCTATAATCAAAACCAACTTAAAAGTTAGTTTTAATAGTTAAATAATGGTTTAAACAAGTACCATGGGTCAACAAACAAAAAAAACAAAATTTTTCCGGAGTTAGGGGGCGTCGCGTGACGCTAGGCCCCCTTTTTTCACAGACTGATGCTTAATCAGTTGTTGTACATACCCAGCATGACCTGATTTCACGGAAACGAGCATATCTTCTTCGTTATTGATCCGTTTTACCCGATTTTTTTTCCTACGTGTCCGTAATTTAATTCTCCATCATATGGAGTTAAAATCCAACATCCAACTTGTTAGGGGTGGATTTCTAAATGACTCGTGATCCTTAATTATTATCCTCTTTAGTGATCCTTACTTCTGTGACAGATAGTGATCCTCAGAAGAGTTTCAGGATCAGGATTATGGATCATCTTAAGGATCCTCATACTAAGAATTGTTCACTTGTGTTTTGAATTGTTTTGCAGAAGTAACAAGTCGGACCAAGTCTTGGCGACATTCCTGGAGAATATTCCCAAACTATCCCGCACGTGTTTGGCCAAATATGTACGTTGTGGAGAACGTGGGAGCTTGGCACGAAAGTCGGATAGTTAGTTTAGGTAGTTATTTCTATTTTAAAGGGGTAACGAGCTAGTAAGAAAAAACACTTAGTCATTTCTGAGCTACACACACTCATATACTCGCACACTTGAAGCTCTCGACAAACATACATTCGTTTTCACTCACATTTACACATTTCACAATAGTGATCCTTGTACCTAGCTCGTTACTATCCGAAGTTGTAAACATTTAATCATTTATTTGAGCTTGGTGATCGGTAGTTTCCATCACCCGGGGTTTTTTTGTGACGGAGATCAACTCTTGATCAAGGGTTTTTTCCCCGTATAAATCCTTGTGTTGTTTGTGCAATTTACATTGAAGTGCTCCTCATCGCTGTTACACATTTTAAGCATCATTCCCCGTAACAAAGAGTTTGGTTGCATTATCCTCGTCTGATTTTTGACCAAAACACAACTTAACAAAATTTTTAGAATTCTAAGCCTTCGACTCGTTACCTTTTTACCGAATTTTAACCCGTTTATTCAATTTATCAAACAAACATATTTGTTTGATCTTTATATCACATAAACTTCTTCAAATTAATGTTATCTACCACTTTAGGTTCTAATCACAGGTCTATTATATAATTTAAACCCGTTTTTGCTCGTATGCTTATTTTGACCCGTTAAGGGTATTTTAAGCACTTTAAAGCTAAAAATCTCTTTCATTCCTTTCTAGCATTATAGTTCTACATTTCTTATCTAGTAACCTCCCACTACAACTATATGTGTATTGGGTTTAATGTGGATATCTATATGTTCCGAGTTTTACCCCTCGGATTACCATTTTACGGCAAAGACTCATATAAAGCCCTTCGACCCAAGAGTTTACGTTTTTCACTATCTAACTTATCCTAAGCATTTATATAATCATAAAACTTATTTCCGAACCACCTTTAAGGGTCGTTCGTCCGAATTAGCTTACAAGGGCAATTTGGTCAATTTTCTTCCTTATTTAACTACAAGGGTCCTTTAAATACTTGATTGACCCAAAATCCGACCCTTTTAACTATAATCTTATTTATAAACCCATGTGCTTCTAAAACACCATGAACATAATTCAATTTATTCGGTTTACCTTAAAGATAACCGAATATCTACACTTTAACATTGTCTAACTCTTATAGAACTCCAAATTCTACATGATAAGTTGTGTTATTATACATACCTGGCTCGGATCAATATATTGGCCCGTTTCAATATCTTGCCTTAGTAGCCGAGAAGCAATAGCGATGTACTTATCCATTTGATATTTATTCCTATAACATGTAACTCGTCAAACCATTAGACAATATTGTCAAAGGTGATAATTTCACCTTTTGACCCGTTTATTTACCTAGTGATCTTCATCACTTCAAGTAAATGCCAATTTCATGTATTATGCTAACTTAAAGTCTACTAGCGAGAATACGGAAATCAATCATAACGTAACGGAATCGTAGTTATGTACCTTTTAAGCACTCTTTTTAAACGCGTATTTCCACCGGCTTGTCCACTTGACGATCCGGATTCCTTTCCTAAAGAGTTCAATTCACAGTCCGTTTAGAACCCTTTTTATAAGTCTTTACGCACAATTTCTTAACATATTCAAATCTGCGTTTTACTCAACCTTTAACAATTTATCCCTCGTTTAGGCGTTTTATCAAACACCTAGCAGGTCAGATTTCTACATGGTCTAAACCAAGTTCATGACTTGAGTTTATCACCATAATTAACTTAAATTAGACTACATGTCCATATTTTAACATCAACAATTTAGAGATTTCCTCATAATTTCAGTTTACACTAGAACAAGAGTGTTAATCCTAGTGTTTATCGAGTTCCCCTAACATATTAGTCACCCACTATGGTGATTTTGGTCCTTACAATTAACATGCAAGAATTTATCAAGAAATCATCTAGGGTTTGTCCCTACACCTTATATCACTTCCAATTTCATGTTTACAACACATAATTAAGCTCTATACTCGATTTCAATCACATGCATGAACTTTGAATCGAATCAAAATGACCTAATTTGACATACCTTATGACCCCTTTGACGAGGTGATCACGCTTCTATGTTCAGATTCCGATTTCAACTGGATTTTGGCCTTCAATTTGATAGTTTAGTACATGTTAGGGTTTTGGAAGTGAGGGTGTCGCCCCCTTCCTGTTCTTGATCGACCAGAGCCTCAATTGAGGTGTTTGGTTTTTTTTTTTATTAAAACTAATAATAATAGTTTCAAGTTTAACAACATTGATCCCTCCCCTTTTGTTCAACATTTAATTTTGGTTATTCTAACCTTATTTCAAGTTATTTCTAGACTTGTAGTTAACTAGGTTATAATTTTTCCTAGTTAATTAGTTCTTGTTCAAAAGCCCGGTTTTTTTTAAGTCCCGTTAAATCTCAGGCCTTTTTATATACTTTGCTTTCTCAAAGTATTTCCCATCCTTTTAATAAATATTAGATTTATTTATTTAAATCCTAATATTCACCGGGTTAATTTTACCACTAACGGTATTTTACCCGTTTTTACTATTAACGAGGTTTGATTACCAAACCCGTTTTCGGGGTGTTACACTTTTGTCGTTGCATCAATACACATCCATAACCTAATTTATAAGCATCACAATAGACTACAAAGTCTTCAGCTCCTTCTGGTAATGCTAGTATAGGTGTATGCGTTAATCTTTGCTTAAGGATTCTAAAAGCTTCTTCTTGTTTTAATCCCCATTCAAACTTAACAGATTTACAGGTTAGCTTATTTAAGGGAATGGCTATTCTAGAGAAATCTCGAATGAACTTTCTATAATAACCGGCCAATCCTAAGAAACTTCTAACCTCGGTTGGTGACTCAGGGGTTTTCCATTTAGTAATCGCCTCAATTTTTGTTAGATCTACATGAATTCCTTCATGGTTGACTAGGTGTCCAAGGAATTGTACCTGTTCTAACCAAAATTCTCACTTAGAAAACTTAGCATAAAGCTTTTCTTTCTTAACAAACTTAAAAGTGCGTGCAAATGTTTTGCATGATCCTCTTTACTCTTAGAGTAAATTAGAATGTCATCTATAAAAACAATTATGAATTTATCCAAATATGGCTTACATATTCAGTTCATCATGTCCATAAATGGAGCTGGGGCATTGGTTAAACCAAATGGCATGACAGTAAATTCATAATGACCATACCTTGTTCTAAATGCGGTCTTAGGAATGTCCTCTTCCTGTACCTTTAATTGATGATATCCTGATCTTAAATCGATTTTAGAGAAAAATCGAGCTCCTTGTAGTTGATCAAACAGATCATCGATTCTCGGTAATGAATACCGATTCTTAATCGTGACCTTGTTTAATTCACGGTAGTCAATGCACATACGCATTGATCCGTCTTTCTTTTTAACAAACAGTATCGGCACTCCCCATGGCGACGAACTTGGCTGTATAAATCCTTTCTCCAACAATTCATCTAATTGTTTCTTTAATTCTTGCATTTCTGTAGGCGCCAAACGGTAAGGTCCTTTGGCAATTGGTGTTGTTCCTGGTATTAGATGAATTCTGAATTCAACTTCTCTATCTGGAAGTTGCCCTGGTAATTCTTCTGGAAATACATCTGAAAACTTAGATACTACACTATAGAACCTTTTCTTATATAACTTGCAGTTTTCATCACAGAGATGAACTTAGTGGACCTAGATGGTTTATCTCCTTTAATTGTGATCGTTTTACCTTTTGGTGAATTTACTTGGATTAACTTTTGATCACATAAAATACTGGCTTTATTGGCTATTAACCAATCCATTCCTAAAACAACATCGAATCCTGCTAGATTCATGGGATAAAGATTTGCAATAAACTTCTGATTTAAAATTTCTATACTTGCTCCCTGCAAGATTTCAGAAATCCTAACGGTTTCTCCATTAGCTGTCTCTACTAAGCATTCTTGTGGTAGTTTAGTTAATGACTGATTTAGAAATTTGCAAAATGATGTGTTAATAAAACTTTGGTTTGCACCAGAGTCAAATAATACTTTAGCAAAAACATCATTAACTAAAAACGTACCAGCTATGACATCTGGAATCATTTTGGCTTCATCTGCAGTCAGCACAAATGCTCTAACATTTTTAGTATTCTTGTTGTTTGTAGCTGGAGCTAATTTCGGACAGTTTGGCCTGATATGACCTTTTTCTCCACAATTGTAGCATACTCCATTACTGGATTTCTTCCTGCAATTTTCTTCCTTATGTCCTGGCATCTTGCAATAATTGCAGAGAATGGAGCATTTTCGCGAATGCTTTTTCTTGCAGACCTTGCAGTATGGTGCAGAAGTAGAACCCATATTCCTACGATTGTAATTCCCAGAACGGAATTCTTGAGTAAGCCTTTGGGTTAGGTTCCTCATCTGGTCTTCTTCTCGGGTACGGACTAATTCATCTGTAAAGGTATTTGCTAGTTCTACAGATTCTTCTATGGTTTGAGGTCTAGCTGCCTTGACTACGTGTCTAATCTCTCCAATTAATCCAGAGATATAACGGGATATTAACACTGGTTCTAGTGAAGCAAGAGTTGGCACTATTCTAACATATTCGAAGAATATTTTAGTGTATCCCTTACTATCCACACCAGTCATTCTAAGATTTAGGAATTTGTTTGCTATCTGTTCCTTTTCATTAGGAGGGCAGAATTTCCTTTCTACCATATTCCTAAATTCTTCCCAATCCATACTATAAACCTTATCACTTCCTCTAGACTGAAGGATAGTGTTCCACCATTCTAAGGCTGAATTCTTAAATAGATTGGAAGCAAACAGTATCTTATCTTCTTCAGCACATTTGCTTATCCTTAAGACTGCCTCAGTCTTCTCTATCCAGCGTAGAGTTGCAATGGCCCCTTTGTTTCCCGAGAATTCCATTGGTTTACAAGACCAGAATTCTTTATAAGAACAACCGTAAGGAATTGTTCTTCTTCTTTTGGGAATGGGCATTTGAAGTAAAGGTCCATTGTTCACGCTGTGTTCTGGTTCAATTGGTCGCTTACTGCTATGTTTACTTTTATTATTCACTTCTTGAACCGTTTGAAGAATAAATGGCATTGCATCTATAATTCCCTGTGCCACTATGTGTTGAACAGCACTATTATCCATTTGGTTCCCATTGTTATTGATGCTCGGATTCTCATTAACCACGTTAATGTTACGCTGGTTATCGTTATTCAGATTATCTTGATGTCCTTCATCGGCCATCTGAATTTTTAAACATTTATCCCATATTAATATCACAAATATTTTAATATAGTTAATCACATGACACACAATCTAGCCAAAAGCGTCGATCATTGCGACTTTTACTCTATTTTTATATTCTATTATGCATCTATTACACTAGTACTGAAATAAAATTACAATACCAACTGAAATAGAATCACACTAATAGTAATATGCATCCGTACACACATATTTTATTTTTATTATATTATATTATTATTACTATTACCATCACCTCACGGATATGGATTTATCCAAAAATCCATATTGCGCTCATCGTATTTCCATACGAGACGCTCTCCTACCTGACACATTCTCTCACTGCTCTCTAAAATTTCATCCCCGAAAGTCCTAAGTTCTTGAAAGTTTTCATTGGGGGTGAAAGTTCCTGAAATGGGGGTGAAAGTGCCTGAAATCGGTAAGGATCTTCTAAGATTTCCCTAATATATTCATCGTGGTAATAGGGATCTAAAGGGTCCATACCTGGATAGGCTCCTATGTTCTGTATGGGTGTGTCTTCATGGATAGGGTAACGTTGCACAATGTCCCTATTATCGTCCCACCAGGGGTCGTAATTTGGGTCTAGGGGGTTTGGTGCAGGTATCCTAGGGATTTCCTCTAGGTTAAAGTCATGCATCTCCACTTGGTTTTCAAAATGTTCTATCTCCATGGGTTGATCTGGGATTTGTGGTTGTGTTTGGGGTGCTACTAATTGTTCCAGACTTGGGTCAGCAGCAGTTGTAGCTAGGATATGGAAATTAGCTAGGCTTCTATTAAGCATATCCTGTGTATGGGCATCTGTTTTTCGCTTAGCGGCTGCTAGAACTCTTTGCTGTTGCAACTTTTGCATTCTCTTCCTATGAGCAAAGGCTTCCTTACTGAACCATCCTCGTTTCTTATGAGGGAATGGCTCTTCTGACTGAGCTTTAAAAGCAAACACTCCTTCTTCCTGATCAACAGAATACCCAGAAAGGGCAGGCTGTGAAGAAGTACCTTCACTCCTAGGAGAATCAGACAACTGATGATTCATGTCTGAGGGTCCTTGATCACTCATACTGTAAACTAACAGATAGTCAACTAACACATAACAAATAATTACAGTTATGCACGTATTTCCGTAATTTATTTCCTAACACAAAATATAGAATTTAAGTGTCAGCAGAACACTTCTTTGGCTCAGACCAGTGGCTAGGCTCTGATACCACCTTCTGTCGCAACCCCCGATCCCTTATCTATCCCGGGAACAGGCGGACGCGAACCCAGAGTTTTGGTGCTATTTAATCTTGCAGCGAAAATTACATCAGGACCGTAGTTAGGAAATGTTTATCAGAGTAAAACCACCTCATTTAATATTAATCATCACATGGGTAAAACCCAAGTTTCTTATTACAATACATTTATAGGGATAAACCCTATTTTTATTGAATTTAAAACATCGTTTATTAGGTAACTTTTATAGCCACATTTTTCCCAAGCCTTCAGTGCTCTCCAGCTGGCTTTTTACTAATTGGCTATCACATTTTGTTACCTGAAACGCGTTTTAAAAACATTTGTCAGTCAGAAATACTGGTGTGTGAATCCCAGTTTAATCAAGTTTAAATAAAAAGTCACAGTGAACAGTATTGAGAGCGATTACAATGTTTATATCTACACAATTACCATTAGTACTGTCAACCCTGACTTGTGGGTCATATTACCCATTGGCTAACTCATTTTCCATTGGTAACGTATTGTCATCCCGACTTACTACTCACAGTGTAGTAAATTTTGTATACAAAACCCCAACATACCGGCAGTAATTGAAGAACTACAAAGACTCAATCACCGCTTAATTTCATTTTAAAACAATTAAGGTTTTGTAAAATATTACAAAAAGATTAACAAAAAGAGGATAAACTCACATTGTTATCTTAGATTTCTTGTAAGGGTTTCCTGGATTTGATCTATAATTTATACAAATGTACATTGGTTAGTATCATAATTCATAACCCTTTGAAAATATTAATGATACTTTCCTCGAGACGGCATTCCAACAACTACGTCGGGCAGAACCACGACAGTTGTTACGGAACCCTAAATCAATCGGGCAGCGTAACTGTTAGGGGTGGATTTCTAAATGACCAGTGATCCTTATTTGCTGTTAGATTTAGTGATCCTCAATTCTGTCTGAAGTAGTGATCCTCAGAAGTGTTGCAGGATCAGGATCAGGATCATGGATAACTATAAGGATCCCAGTACTAACGATTGTCTACTTTGAATTCGTAAATGTTTTGCAGGAATATCAACTTGGACTGAGTCTTGGCGACATTCTTGGAGAATATTCTTATTATATTCCGCACGTGTTTGGCCAGAAATGGACGTTGTGGAGTCGTGGAAGACGTGCACCTTTTGCGGAATGTTAGTTAGGCTTGATATTTTCTATTTGTAAAGGGGTAGCGAACTATTTTTAGAGACACTTAGCTATTTTTGGCTACACACACATTCATACAACCGCTCTCACTGACTCTCAACGAAACACTTAGCATTTTTCATACATTTCTACACGTTACACTATAGTGATCCTTGTACTTAGCTCGCTATCATCCGAAGTTGTAACAGATTGTTTATTTAATTTGAGTTGGTGATCGGTAGTTTCCATCACCCGGGGATTTTTGTGCCGGAGATCAACTCTTGATCAAGGGCTTTTTCCCCGTATAAATCTTCGTGTCATTTGTTCATTATACTACATAGGGATCCTTATTATTGTTCATCAATTCAAGCATCATACCTCACAACAGAAAGTTTGGTTACATTGTCATTGCTGGATTTTTGACCAAAACAGTTTGGCCCCCACCGTGGGGCAATTGGTGCTTCATTGTTAGAAAGATTCGTGTTTTCGTGGTTATTTCGGTTCGCTACAACCAAACAAATGGCTTCCTCAGTGAAGAATACTTCAAGTTTGATGCCCTCATTCAGTTCCTCACAAGGCGTTCCTCCTTTGCCTCCGCCACCTTCTGGATCCCAGAAGAATGCTGAGAATGCTGCGAAGAAACCAACTCCTATTTTCCAGAAACCACCTACTTCTTCTGTTTCAACTAATCCTACTACTAATGATCTCTATGCCTTGATTTTGCAGATGAGGAATCATGCACAAGAGCAGGATAAGACCAACAAAAGGATCCTCCGGGAGATTGACGAAATTAAGAAACAGAAGAAATCAGTGGAGGATCACTCCCCTCTGATGCCAAGATCGCTGAACTTCGACACTCCGGTCATAACCTCACAATACTCAGCAGTTCCGGACGTGCAATACTTGGGTGAACTACCAGGAAGGCGTTATGGGACAACTACGATGAGTCAGGCATTTGGCTCTTGCTTCCAGCCTCAGGGATCCTCTTCTCAACTATTAGGATCCTCTTCTCAGCATCACGGATACTTTACGTCAGGAGGATATGTGGGAATGCATGCAGTACAAGGATCCTCCCAGGCCCAAGGATCCTCCCAGGTCCAAGGATCCTCCCAGGTCCAAGGATCCTCCCAGGTCCACGGATCCTCCCAGGTCCAAGGATCCTCTCAGGTCCTAGGATCCTCTCTGGTCCCAGGATTCTCCCTTGTCCAAGGATCCTCACTGGTCCCAGGATCCTTTCAGATTCAAGGATCATCACAATTCCAAGGATCCAACCCCCTTCAAAATCAAGGATCCTCGAGAAATATGCAACCTCAGAACTCGGACGTCCATCAAGGAGACTTCATACCAATGCAGACCATTGCCTCCTCTGGTCCTTCAATCATGCCAGAGTCTCGACAAGATGGATTCACATCCGTAATTCCAAACTCGAATCCTGTGGGAGGCAACACTTTTAATAATTTATATAACACTAACCATGGCTTTATGCAGGATACAGGTATTAATCAGGCCATGGCTAGGGAACTGCAGAAGCTTAAGGATATGATATCCAGTGTACCAGGAGTGGTTAAACCCATTCCTGAGATTGCGGATGGTAGCCATAGGATATCTCGTTTTGCACCACCTTTGTGTGATGCTCAGATACCTAAAAGATTCCAGATACCATCAATGAAGCTATATGATGGTTCAACGGGTCTAGAAGAGCATGTAGCTCAGTACAGGGAGAGGATGGAGATCAATCCAATACCTGAAAGATTGAAAGAAGCATGTCTATGCAAGGGATTTGGATCCACACTTACAGGATCTGCTCTTAAATGGCTGCTAAGTCTTCCCCCTTACTCTATTACTTCATTTGCTAATTTAGTTAACTTGTTCAATAGTCAATTCTCTTGTAGCAGAAAGTTTGAACGATTAACTAGTGATCTATATAGGGTAACACAAGGTCAAAATGAATCACTTAGAGATTATATCACTAAGTTTAGTAAAGAATCCTTAGACATTCCCAATTTGGATATAGCTACGGCTGTTGAAGCCCATAAAATGGGATTGCTTAGGGATTCATTATTCTATGATGATCTTGTTATGACACCTTGCAGGAATCTTGATGAAGTAAGGACTAGGGCCCTTAGGTTCATCCGCCTAGAGGATGACAAAAGGATCCAGGACAGATTGACAGGATCCTCCAAACAGGATAAGCAAGGATCCTACTTCAGGAACAACAAATCCAAGTCTTATAACAGATCTGATAATCAGAATGTGCACGCATTGGAACAAGAAGAGGATGATGAGAATTATCCTCCTATTTCTGAATATTGTTTCTCTGTTGATAACAATGAACTAATCCTTGCGATGCAGAATCTAGGTGAGAAACCTAGGTGGCCAAGGAAAAGTGATAAACCAGCTGCCACAAAGGATAAATGCAAGTGGTGTGCATATCATGAGGATGTATTGCACTTAGAAAGGAGATTGGTTATTTGTTGAGCAAGGGGCATTTAAAGGAACTCTTGGGACGAAAGAAGTCAAGAACCCAGGATCCTGAAAGGATCCCGGAAAGGGCTCCTGCTCCTCCGGCAGATGCACAAGTCATAAATTTCATATCCGGTGGATCAGACATCTGTGGTACCTCCTTCTCAGCAGCAAAAAGACACGCTAAGGAAACCAAGATGGATAATGGAGACAGACCTGTCAGGACCTCCGTTGTTACCCAGGATAAAGTCATTACTTTTGATGAGGATGATCGTGTTGATATCCAGGATCCTCACCATGACGGTCTCGTAATTACATTTTTTATTTCTAACCACTTTGTTCGCAGGATCCTTATAGATGGAGGAAGCTCTGTGAACATCATTCAGCTGGATGTTCTCCAGAAAATGAATATCCCAGAGTCCGATATTATCCCAAGATCCTCAGTACTTGTGGGATTCAGTGGAGAAACAAAGAATACATTGGGGGACATCAAACTCCCAATCTATATTGAAGGATTGCATTCTTATCAAAAGTTTTGTGTTATTGATTGCTTATCGTGTTGTAACGTTATCCTTGGTAGGCCATGGATACATGATATGAAGGCAGTTCCATCCACCTATCATCAGTGTGTAAAGCTTCCAAGTCCATGGGGAGTGGTGAAAATTGAGAGTGATCAACATGAGGCCAAGAATTGCTATACCTCATCAATGAAACCAGCCTCAAGACCAAGGGAGCAATAGCAATTAAAGTATCCTTCAAGAGACGTCTTGGAGGTAAGAGAACAGGATTTGAAAGAAATCCTCATGGATCCTGATGATCCTGAATCCAAGATCTTCATAGGGTCAGGGATCCTCAGCGATATTGAACAAGAGCTAGTATCCTTTCTCAAAAGAAGGAAGACCACCTTTGCCTGGAAACATGAAGACATGACAGGTATATCTAAGGATATAATTACTCACAAACTTGGCATTGACAGGTCATTCAAGCCAATTCATCAAAAGAGGAGGAAGTTTGCACCTGAAAGAAATGCTATTATCCAGGAAGAGGTAGATAAGCTACTTCGAGCAGGTATGATTAGAGATGTTAAGTATCCAAGATGGTTAGCCAATGTGGTTGTTGTTCAAAAGAAAAACGGAAAGTGGAGGGTATGTGTCGATTTTACAGATTTAAATAAGGCATGTCCCAAGGATCCTTTCCCATTACCCCACATTGACTCCATGGTGGATGCTACCGTGGGTCATGAGTTGTTAACTTTTATGGATGCTTCATCTGGATTTCAACAAATTCAGATGGAACCATCCGATCAAGAGGATACAGCCTTTATGACCCCAACTGGTATATACTGTTATATTGCTATGCCATTTGGATTAAGGAATGCAGGTGCTACTTACCAAAGGCTTGTCAATATGATGTTCAAAGAACAAATTGGATACACTATGGAAGTCTATATTGATGACATGGTGGTTAAGTCCAAAAGAGTTGAGGATCACCTTAAAGACTTGGAGGAAGCATTCAATATCCTTGATAAATTTAATATGAAACTAAATCCTTCTAAGTGTCATTTTGGTGTAAAGGCAGGTAAATTTTTAGGATATATGGTAACAAAGAGGGGCATTGAAGCAAGTCCAGAGAAAATTAAGGCCATGGTGAATATCAAATTTCCTGCCAATGCTAAGGATGTGCAAAGGTTGACCGGCAGGATCGCAGCCTTGAACAGATTCATATCCAAATCCTCAGAAAAGTGCAAGGAGTTCTATGATATCCTGAGGAAAAACAAGAAATTTGAATGGACTGAGAAGCATAAAAGTGCCCTTAAAGCTCTTAAAGATTACCTATCCTTAGCCCCAGCCTTAATGAAACCAGAAAAGGGAGATGTGTTATCCTTATATTTGGCGGTATCCTCAAAAGCAGTAATTGCGGTCCTTGTTAAGGATCACCAAGGTACACAACATCCTGTTTATTATGTAAGTAAGAGCTTACTTGATGCTGAATCCAGGTATTCACATTTAGAGAAACTTATCCTTGCATTAATTATGGCATCTACTAAATTAAGACATTATTTTGAGACTCATGCCATTATTGTTAAAACTAATTTCCCAATTAAGAATGTTCTCAGGAAACCTGAAATGTCAGGAAGGATGGCTAAGTGGGCAGTGAAGTTGAGTGCATACGATATAAGATATGAGCCTAGGACAGCCATTAAATCCCAAGCATTAGCTGACTTTGTGGCAGATTTCAGTAGTGATTTGCAAAAGGAAGCTGAACTAGAAGTCCAACAGCTTGAAGAAACCAAGGATCCTTGGATACTGTTTACTGATGGATCCTCCAATGTGAATGGAACAGGGCTTGGAATACTACTAAAATCGCCACAGGGGGACATAATACCCCACTCCATAGCTTGTGAATTTCAAACTACCAACAATGAGGCTGAATATGAAGCCTTGATAGCTGGTTTGCAAATTGCAAAACATATGAATATCAGGTATCTTGAGGTACATGTAGATTCTTTATTGATCACTAATCACTTTAATGGATCCTATGCTGTTAAAGGTGAAAAGCTAATCAAATATTTGGAGATAGTCAAAGAATTGGCACTCTCTTTTGTATCCTTTAGTTTGACACATGTACCAAGGGAAGAGAATGCAGAAGCTGATGCATTAGCCAATCTAGGATCATCTTTGAAGATTCCTGAGGATATTGAGATCCCTATTATCCATATCCTGACCCCTGCTATCAAGGATCATGTAACTATGGAGATAGGAGAAGATTCCGCAATCATCCCCAGTGATGATACCCAATCTCATTCAGGATCATGGATACTCCCAATCATGAGATACATACAACATGGAGAAATTCCAACAGGAGAAAACCCAAGGGCTTTTAAAATTAAGGTATCTCAATTTACAATATTAAATAATATGTTGTATAAACGATCTCTTGCAGGACCATATTTGAGATGCATTGAGGATCCTGAAATTCAAGAAGTCCTAAAGGATTTCCATGAAGGAGATTGTGGAAACCACACTGGGGGCAGGGCATTATTCTCAAGGATCCTGAGAACAGGATACTATTGGCCCACTATGAAGAAGGACGCTGTGGAATATGCCAAGAAGTGTGATCCTTGTCAGAGGCATAGTAATATCCTTCACCAACCAGCAGAGCTCTTGCATCCTATATCCTTTTCTTGGCCATTCATGAGATGGGGAATGGATATAGTTGGAAAGCTTCCTAAGGCACCAGGTGGAAAAGTATTCATGCTTGCTATGACTGATTACTTCTCTAAGTGGATAGAGGCTGAAGCCTTTGCTCAAGTCAGAGAAAAGGAAGTTATATCCTTTATTAAAAGAAATATTATTACTAGATTTGGCATCCCTTCTGAAATTATTTATGATAATGGATCCCAATTTATTGGGAATAGAACCACTAACTTTTGTGACAGTTGGGGAATTAAGATGATAACATCAACACCAGTCCATCCACAAGCTAATGGTCAGGCATAATCATCCAACAAGATCATCATCAACAATTTGAAGAAGAAGCTTGGATCCAAGAAAGGAAAATGGGCAGAAGAACTACCTTATGTGCTGTGGGCTGATAGAACAACTCCCAAGAATGCTACAGGCCAAACTCCATTTTCTTTGGTATTTGGGGCAGAGTCAGTGATCCCTACAGAGATGGTGGTTCCAACTGCAAGAACAAGCATTCGTGATCCTGAAGAAAATGCTGAAAACTTGATTCAAGACTTGGATACTATAGAAGAAATCAGGGACTTAGCAAGGATAAGGATGGCCAGTTATCAACAAAGGATGGCTGGAGCTTAGAACAAAAATGTCAGGCTCAGAAAATTCCAAGTTGGGGATATGGTATTAAGGAAAGCATTTCAAAACACCACCAATCCTGCTGATGGAAAGCTAGCACCAAAGTGGGAAGGACCCTATTTGATTGAAGCTGAAGCAGGAAATGGGGCATATAGATTGCTGACAATGGAGGGTGATTTGCTACCTAGAGCTTGGAATGCTGTCAATTTGAAGAAATATTTCATGTGATCATGATCCATGATCCTTACCAGACAAGTATCCTTGAAGGAACCCCGCTGATAGATGATCCTCTTTCTGGTAACATTCCAATCTTAAACTATTTCATTCTTTTTATTCTTATGAGGATAAGGATCCTGCGTGCTTTATCCTCCTTTTACTTGATTTCTAAGTTTTGAAGGTTCAGGCATCCTTAACTAAGCTTTGAGTATCCACAGAAGTATCCAGTTATCTTTTGGGCTAGTCCCCAGTTTCGCCAGTAACGCACGATGATCCTGGTATAGTTCATGGCAATGGGACCAGTACCCGCTTTAGGGGCTGACAATTTCGTTGTGCTGGCTATATTCAGGATCCTACGTATAATGGTAGACGTACCATACATCCGTTCCTAAGGTTTCTAACGTTTTCACGTTAGCTAAGGTTTTGGCATTTTCATGTCACTAAGTTTGTATAGTCGCCAGTAAGGGCCATACTCCAGTTTACATACGATCCTTTGGGCTTGTCCCCAGTTATCCTTTGGGCTTGTCCCCAGTTATCCTTTGGGCTTGTCCCCAGTCACTAACATTCATCTTATGATGGCTCAGTTCCAAGCAATATCTTATTTCGGGTTTGTGAAGATAAATGGCCAAAGATTCTTGACCCTTATTTTCAACTAAGGTTTGTATCTTGGGTTATCCTGATTTTATGTGTTAAAGGATAGGATCCTAACTTGGGTTCTCAGGTATGATCCTAAACTGTTTTGATTTTATTCATTATGTGTTTGAGTGACACTTATCCTTTGACAACTGAAGTTATGATCCTTAAATTATTTTTTTATGTGATCCTTGATCATATCCTTAACTCTTAAAGGATGTTTTTTTTTAATTTTTTCCTTACTTGATAAGTTTAAACAACGTGAACAACACAATAAATTGAAAAATAAAATAACAATAAGGATATCAACACAGGATATAGCCAAAAAGTTAAAGTTATTTTATTCACAAAAGCTTAAACCCTTTTAAGGTTGTCAAAATTACCTACCCCGAGCATCTACCAGCAATACGTGGCCCGTCCGCTGGGGTAGGTAAAAGGTTTCCATTGTTCATAGGTTTTTCAAGTGCAGGAATCAAAAGACGGCAGGATCACAATGGCTTCATCCCCCAAACAGAGGATCCCTCCACCATGTGTAATCCTACCTATTGTTTGAAGGATCATCTATGATCCTCAATCCTAGTTACTATTGTTTGAGTACAGACCAAGCATTGTTCATCAAAACACCATCAAAACAAAAAACCATAACCAAACTAAAAAATGGGCTCCGGCTACGTCTAGAAATGTCCATCATCGCCCATTGTTGCAGCCTACACCTTCGCTGCACTACCATCTCCAGCTCCACTAGCTTCACCACCATGATCCTTGCCACTGCCTCCAGCCTCAATTGCCAAAACCTCACCAGCCTCATCTTCATCCTCCAATTCAGCCAGCCTAGCCTTCCAGCCTTCTACATCCCAGCTGCTCCTATCGAAGGTAGGATCCTGAGCTTCTTGAGCCATTTGTAGCTTGGTCTTGTACATGGCTATGGCGGCGGAAACTTTGGCGTCATCTGTGATCTCCTGCTTTTCATAATCAAAATTGATCAGAATCTTGGCCGTTTCAGTTTTGGCATCTTTGAGATCCTTTTGGAGGTCAGCAATCTTGAGGTCCTTAAGCAATGCGACTTGTTGGAGGTTAGCAATCTTCTTATCCTGCTCCTCGACATGCCGAACATAGTCTTCAATCTCAGTAAATTTCTGCAAAGAAGATAAAGAACAGTTTAGGAACAAGTGATCCTCAAATAAGCTGGATACCTAAAGCAGGGATAAGGATCCTTACCTCATTGAAGTATTCAAGGAACTGGTGACGGATCAGGGGCAGACCTTGCAGATCCTCAGCTTCGGAAGTCTTTCTCTTCTTTCCACCTCTTCCCTTTGAAGTGGTAGCTTTGGGGATTACAACGGAGGAGCTAGCAGGAGATTTTTTCTTGGATCGGACGGTGTCAAGCTCAGTGACACTAAATTTGGAAGCGGATCTTGATGATTTTCCAGCGCCTACACACCCAAAACAGATAAGTGTCCTTATTCTATTCATATATAACTATTTATTTAAACATTTGAATATAAAAAGAACAGGATACTTACTTGACATGGTGACAGAGCCTGAGGATACTTCTTGTGAATCCTGGGTGATTGTCTTGAATGATCTTATTTCAGGATCAAGCTTTCTAAAGGCAGCAAGTTTCCCCTTGGTGGCAGCTGAAGGAATAATATGCGAGAATGTGATAGCTGTACAAAAAGAAACAAAAGCATATTAATAATCATTATCAGAATTTACTTAGTGATCCTTCTAAGGATCCTCCTATCCTACCATGAGTGCTCCATTTCTTCGGCAAATCCTTTCCATCCGGGATAGAATCCCTTCTGACGAAGAAGAACCGCCGTTTCCAGTTGGTATCGTTTTTAGTAGCTTTAAAGATGAGATGTTCTTCCCCGGGTTTACGTTTGAACAAATATCGGTGGGATCCAAACGTTGTGAGATCATACATCTCAGCCAGCTCCGACATTCCTAGGTCAATTCCTTCATGCTCGATGATCCTTTCAAGGGTATATAGGACCCTCCAGATCATCGGCATAGCTTGGATGTAGCAGATGCCGGTAAGGGAGAAAAAGGATTGGGTAAAGTCTGGAAAAGGATAGGTGTATCCTATGGTGAAAGGTGTGACTGGGAAAGCTACCCAAGTTTCAGAGACATAATCGCTTAAAACGGTGGGAACAAACGGTTTGATAACAGTATTTGCCGGAAAACAGTGGCGGATTCTCTCTATTTATGGATCAGAGAAACAGCATATTTCTTTCACCGAATCTTCCAAGATCCCCTGGCTCTTGAGAGGACTTTCCTTCTTTTGATCCTTGGCTGGTGAGGATTTCAGCATCATATTGATTTGAAGAAGGTAAAGAAAGATGAACGGAGAAAGAAAACGTAAAGAAGGAAGAGGAAAAAAGTTACCTGCTTGATCTTCAGATGAGAATTTAAAGGGAGTTCTCTTGAATTTGAATGCTAATCGATCCCTATCTCTAACTTCTATTTATAATGATGATTTGCAAGTTTGTCACTTTAGTGACGTCAGGTTTGCAACGGCTAGTCCGCTTATAACGGCTAGTTATCCGTTAGTTTGCTACGGATAAGATCGACAAAACATAACTCATTTATTTACATATTTACTCCTTATATTTTGGGGGCAATTGTTAGGGGTGGATTTCTAAATGACCAGTGATCCTTATTTGCTGTTGGATTTAGTGATCCTCAATTCTGTCTGAAGTAGTGATCCTCAGAAGTGTTGCAGGATCAGGATCAGGATCATGGATAACTATAAGGATCCCAGTACTAACGATTGTCTACTTTGAATTCGTAAATGTTTTGCAGGAATATCAACTTGGACTGAGTCTTGGCGACATTCCTGGAGAATATTCTTATTATATTCCGCACGTGTTTGGCCAGAAATGGACGTTGTGGAGTCGTGGAAGACTTGCACCTTTTGCGGAATGTTAGTTAGGCTTGATATTTTCTATTTGTAAAGGGGTAGCGAGCTATTTTTAGAGACACTTAGCTATTTTTGGCTAAACACACATTCATACAACCGCTCTCACTGACTCTCAACGAAACACTTAGCATTTTTCATACATTTCTACACGTTACACTATAGTGATCCTTGTACTTAGCTCGCTATCATCCGAAGTTGTAACAGATTGTTTATTTAATTTGAGTTGGTGATCGGTAGTTTCCATCACCCGGGGTTTTTTTGTGCCGGAGATCAACTCTTGATCAAGGGCTTTTTCCCCGTATAATTCTTCGTGTCATTTGTTCATTATACTACATAGTGATCCTTATTATTGTTCATCAATTCAAGCATCATACCTCACAACAGAAAGTTTTGTTACATTGTCATTGCTTGATTTTTGACCAAAACAGTAACTATTATGAAACTGGGGTTATAATACTTACAACGGAGCAGAGCCTCACTAATTAGGGGTATAATACCCGACTATAATGCTTATATCTTCAGAAATTCATTTAGAAAGAAAGATGTGAGCGACGGAAAGTGAAACCCGATGGCCTGCTTATATAGTTGCAAAACCTGACCCACACGCGGCCCGCGCAACACAAAGCTAAGCCTTACGCGGCCCGTGTTGACTCCAGTCAACAGCATAGCTTAGCTGGGTCAGCTAGTAGGTCCGCCATGATGTCGACACGTGTCAGCTTAGGGTGTCTCCACGTTGTTGATCTCTCGCGGCCCGCGTTAACTTAAACGGGATCTTACCCGGCCCGCTTGAACTAAAGAAACCAACTAAGTCAGATTCTAGTCTTGATACCGCCCGTATAAGTGGTTGGGGCGGGTCTACGCGGCCCGCCTCAACTTAATTTTTATTGTTTTTAATTTATTTTAAACACTATAACATATTTTGGGCTCGGTTTACACATACGGGGTGTATTTAAGAACATAAGGGAATATTTTAAGATATACTGGGGTGTCAGAAATATTATGAGGGTGTTGGTTTTACCAAGGGTTGTTACACCTTATCTCTAACCTATATATAATGATGATTCTGCAGGGACGTCGCTTCAATGACGTATGGTTTGCAATGGCTAGTTAGATTATAACGGCTATATATCCGTTAGTTAGTTGCAGATGAGATCAAAAAATATAACTCGCTAATTTACACTTTACTCCTTATATTTTGGGGGCAATTGTTAGGGGAGGATTTTCCAATCCTAAGGATTATGGATCCTCGGAATGTGTTGCAAGACCAGGATTCAGGATCCTCATTGTTATCCTTACACTAACGGTTGTTTACCTTGTATGTGAGCTCGTTTTGCAGGAATATATGCATGGACTTGGTCTTGCCGATATTCGTGGAGAATATTCCTTCAATATTCGTGCTTAGCCCTTGTGAACGTTATGGGGATCGTGGGAGACTTGCACCATTAGCGGACAGTTAGTTAGTTTAGTTATTTCTAATTTTAAATAGGGGATAACAAGCTTGAGTTAGAACACTTGGCTAATTTAGCAAAAACACACACTCTTGAACAGCTCTCGACAGTTTACTTGGCGATTTCATACACTTTAACACTTTTGCACACTAGTGATCCTTGTAACAAGCTTGTTATCAACTCGAGTTGTAACCATTTTCCTGTTTAATCTTAGTTGGTGATCGGTAGTTTCCATCACCCGAGGTTTTTTATGCCGGAGATCAACTCTTGATCAATGGCTTTTTCCTCGTATAAATCCTTGTATCACCTCTTTATTTGATTTGCAAGTTATTCGTACAATTGTTCATAGATTCAAGCATCACACCTCACAACAAAAGATTTGGTTGCATTATCCTTGCTTGATTTTTGACCAAAACAGTACGTCTACCATTATACGTAGGATCCCGGATACAGACAGTACAATGAAATTGTCAGCCCCTAAAGCGAGTACTGGTCCCATTGCCATGAACTGTACCAGGATCATCGTGCGCTACTGGCGATACTGGGGACAGGACCAAATAACTGGGGTCAAGCCCAAATAACTAGGGTCAAGCCCAAATAACTGGAGACTTCTGTGGATACTCAATCCTTCGTTAAGGATACATGAACCTTCTACAAAACTCAGAATCAAGTGAAAGGAGGATAAATGATCCAGGATCCTTCTCCTTGTATACAGGATAATTAAAGAATGAAATAGTTTGAGATTAGATCATTACCAAAATGAGGATCCTCTGTCCTGTAAGGATCCTTCGAGGATATCGATCATGAAAATGGTTGAGGATCCTGGATCCTTACTACATGAAATATTTCTTCAGGTGGACATCATTCCAAGCTCTTGGTAGCAAATCACCTTCCATTGTTAGCAATCGATATGCCCCCTTTCATGCCTCAGCTTCAATCAGGTAGGGGCCTTCCAACTTTGGTGCCAACTTTCCATCAGCAGGATTTGTGGTATTCTGAAATGCTTTCCTCAATACCATATCACCAACTTGGAATTTCCTGATCCTGACATTTTTATTGTAGGCTCCAGCCATCCTTTGTTGATAACTAGCCATCCTTATTCTTGCCAAATCCCTTAGTTCTTTAGTTTCCAAGTCTTGAACCAAGTTTTCAGCATTTCCTTCAGGATCACAGATGCTTGTTCTTGCAGTAGGAACCACCATCTCTGTAGGGATCACTGATTCTGCTCCAAATACCAAAGAAAATGGAGTTTGGCCAGTAGCATTCTTGGGGGTTGTCCTATCAGCCCATAGCACATAAGGTAGTTCTTCTGCCCATTTTCCTTTCTTGGATCCAAGATTCTTCTTCAAGTTGTTGATGATGATCTTGTTAGATGATTCTGCTTGACCATTAGCTTGTGGGTGGACTGGTGTTGATGTTATCATCTTAATCCCCCAGCTGTCACAAAAGTTAGTAGTTCTACTCCCAATAAATTGGGATCCATTATCACAAACAATTTCAGAGGGGATACCAAATCTAGTAATAATGTTTCTTTTAATAAAGGATATCACTTCCTTTTCTCTGACTTGAGCAAAGGCTTCAACCTCTATCCACTTAGAGAAGTAATCAGTCATGGCAAGCATGAACACCTTTCCTCCTGGTGCTTTGGGAAGTTTAGCAACTATATCCATTCCCCATCTCATGAATGGCCAAGAAGAGGATATAGGTGTTAGGGGAGGATTTTTGAAGAATCGGTGATCCTCATTTACTGTTGGGTTTAGTGATCCTCAATTCTGTCTGAGTTAGTGATCCTCAGAAATGTTGCAGGATCAGGATCATGGATCATCTTAAGGATCCTTATACTAACGATTGTCTACTTTGAATATGATGTTGTTTTGCAGGTGTACAAGCTTGGACTTGGTCTTGGCGATATTCCTGGAGAATATTCCATACTTATTCCGCACGTGCATGGCATAAATGGACGTTATGGAGGTCGTGGGGTACTTGCACCAATTGCGGAATGTTTGTTAGCTTAGATATTTCTCATTTTTAAAAGGGGTAGCGAGCTAAATAGAAAACACTTAGCTATTTTTGGCTAAACACACACTCTTACAACTGCTCTCACCAGCTCTCGATAATTCACTTGGCGATTACACACTTTTTTACACAATACACTATAGTGATCCTTGTAATTAGCTCGCTATCATCCGAAGTTGTAATACATTTCTTGTTTAATTTGTGTTGGTGATCGGTAGTTTCCATCACCCGAGGTTTTTTATGCCGGAGATCATTCATTGATCAAGGGCTTTTTCCTCGTATAAACCTTTGTGTCACTTGTTCATTACATTTCAGAGTGATCCTTAGTGTTGTTCATTGATTCAAGCATCATACCTCACAACAGAAAGTTTGGTTGCATCATCATTGCTTGATTTTTGACCAAAACAGTTTGGCACCCACCGTGGGGAAATTGGTGCTTCATTCCTAAGAAGATTCGTATCTTTGTGGTCATTTCGGTTCAGAACAACCAGGCAGATGGCTTCCTCAGTGAAGAATACATCAAGTTCTATGTCGGCAATCAATCCTTCACAAGGCGTTCCTCCTTTGCCTCCACCACCTTCTGGATCCCAGAAGAATGTTGAGAATGCTGCGAAGAGACAAACCCCCATTTTCACAAAACCACCAACTTCTTCTGTTTCCACTAATCCTACTACTAATGATCTTTTTAATCTGATTTTGCAGATGAGGGATCGCACGCAAGAGCAGGATAAAACCAATGAACGGATCCTCCAGGAGATTAGTGATATCAAGAAATAGAAGAAATCAGTGGAGGATCACTCTCCTCTTATGCCAAGGTCATTGAACTTCGACACTTCAGTCATAACTTCCCAGCACTCAGCAGCTCCGGACGTGCAATACTTGGGTGAATTACCAGGAAGGCGTTATGGAACAGCAACTATGAGTCAGGAATTTGGCTCTCACTTCCAGCCTCAAGGATCCTCTTCTCAACCATCGGGGTCCTCTTTTCAGCATCAAGGATATTTCACGTCAGGAGGATATTTGGGAATGCATGCGGTTCAAGGATCCTCCCAGGTCCAAAGATCCTCCCAGGTTCAAGGATCCTCCCAGGTCCAAGGATCCTCCCAGGTCCAAGGATCCTCCCAGGTCCAAGGATCCTCCCAGGTCCAAGGATCCTTCCCGGTCCAAGGATCCTTTCGTGTCCTAGGATCCTCTCTGGTTCCAGGATCCTTTCAGGTTCAAGGATCCTCTCAGCCTCAAAGATCCAACGTCTTTCAGGATCAAGGATTCTTGAGAAGTATGCAGCCTCAGAGCTCGGACGTTCATCAAGGAGACTTCATACCAATGCAGACCGCTGCTTCATCTGGTCCTTCAATCATACTAGAATCCCGTCAATATGGATACACATCTGGAATTCCAAACATGAATCCTGTGGGAGGTAACACTTTTAGTAATTCATATAACACTAACCATGGCTTAATGCAGGATACAGGTATCAATCAGGCTATGGCCAGGGAGTTACAGAAGCTCAAGGATATGATATCCAGTGTTCTAGGAGTGGTTAAACCCATTCCTGAAATTGCAGACGGTAGCCATATGATATCTCGTTTTGCACCACCCTTTTGTGATGCTGAGATACCCAAAAGATTCCAGATACCATCCATGAAACTGTATGATGGTTCAACGGATCCAGAGGAGCATGTAGCTCAGTACAGGGAGAGGATGGAGATCAATCCAATTCCTGAAAGGTTAAAAGAAGCATGTCTATGCAAGGGATTTGGATCCACACTTACAGGATCTACTCTTAAATGGCTGCTAAGTCTTCCCCCTTACTCTATTACTTCATTTGCTAATCTAGTTAATTTGTTTAATAGTCAATTCTCTTGTAGTAGAAAATTTGAACGATTAACTAGTGATTTATATAGGGTAACTCAAGGTCAAAATGAATCACTTAGAGATTATATCACTAAGTTTAGTAAAGAATCCTTAGATATTCCTAACTTGGATATTGCTACGGCTGTAGAAGCCTTTGAAATGGGATTGCTTAGGGATTCATTGTTCTTTGATGATCTGGTTATGACCCCTTGCAGGAATCTTGATGAAGTAAGAACCAGGGCCCTTAGGTTCATCCACCTAGAGGATGACAAAAGGATCCAGGATAGATTGACAGGATCCTCAAAACAGGAGAAGCAAGGATCCTACTTCAGGAATAACAAATCCAAATCGTACAATAGATCTGATAACCAGGACGTGCATGCAGTGGAACAAGAAGAGGATCATGAGGATTATCCTCCTATTTCTGAATACTGTTTTTCTGTTGATAACAATGAACTAATCCTTGCAATGCAGAATCTAGGTGAGAAAGCTAGGTGGCCAAGGAAAAGTGATAAACCAGCTGCTACAAATGATAAGTCCAAGTGGTGTGCATATCATGAGGATTTCGGGCATCTCACTGAAGAGTGTATTGCACTAAGAAAGGAAATTGGTTACTTGTTGAGCAAGGGGCATTTGAAGGAACTCTTGGGAAGAAAAAAGTCAAGGATCCAGGATCCTGAAAGGATCCCAGAGAAGGCTCCTGCTCCTCCAGCAGATGCACAAGTTATAAACTTCATATCCGGTGGATCAGACATTTGTGGTACCTCCTTTTCAGCAGGAAAAAGACATGCTAAGGAAACCAAGATGGATAATGGAGACAGACCCATCCGGACATCCGTTGTCACCCAGGATAAAGTCATAACCTTTGATGAGGATGATCGTGTTGATGTCCAGGATCCTCATCATGATGGTCTTGTAATTTCATTGTTTATTTCTAACCACTTTGTTCGCAGGATCCTTATAGATGGAGGAAGCTCTGTGAACATCATTCAGCTTGATGTCCTCAAAAAGATGAATATCCCGGAGTCTGATATTATCCCAAGATCCTCAGTACTTGTGGGATTCAGTGGAGAAACTAAGAATACATTGGGGGACATCAAACTCCCAATCTATATTGAAGGATTGCATTCTTATCAAAAATTTTGTGTTATAGATTGCTTATCTTGTTGCAATGTTATCCTTGGCAGGCCATGGATACATGATATGAAGGCAGTCCCATCCACCTATCATCAGTGTGTAAAGCTTCCAAGTCCATGGGGAGTGGTGAAAATTGAGAGTGATCAACAAAAGGCTAAGAATTGTTATACATCATCAATGAAGCCAGCCTCAAGACCAAAGGAGCAATAGCAATTAATGTATCCTTCAAGAGATGTCTTGGAGGCAAGAGAACAGGATTTGAAAGATATCCTCATGGATCCTGATGATCCTGAATCCAAGATCTTCATAGGATCAGGGATCCTTAGCGACATTGAACAGGAGCTAATATCCTTCATTAAGAGGAGGAAATCCACCTTTGCCTGGAGACATGAGGATATGACAGGTATATCTAAAGATATAATTACTCATAAACTTGGCATGAACATGTCATTCAAGCCAATTCATCAAAAGAGGAGGAAGTTTGCACCTGAAAGGAATGCTATTATCAAGGAAGAGGTAGATAAACTACTTCGGGCAGGTATGATAAGAGAGGTTAAGTATCCCAGATGGTTAACCAATGTGGTTGTTGTTCAAAAGAAAAATGGAAAGTGGAGGGTATGTGTCGATTTTACAGATTTGAACAAGGCATGTCCCAAGGATCCTTTCCCATTACCCCACATTGACTCCATGGTGGATGCTACCGTGGGTCATGAGTTATTGACTTTTATGGATGCTTCATCAGGATTTCAACAAATTCAGATGGAACCATCTGATCAAGAGGATACAGCCTTTATGACCCCAACTGGTATATATTGTTATATTGCTATGCCATTTGGGCTAAAGAATGCAGGTGCTACTTATCAAAGGCTTGTCAATATGATGTTCAAGGAACAAATTGGACACACTATGGAAGTCTATATTGATGCCATGGTGGTTAAGTCCAAGAAAGCTGAGGATCACCTCAAAGACGTGGAGGAAGCATTCAATATCCTTGATAAATTTAATATGAAACTAAACCCTTCCAAGTGTCATTTTGGTGTTAAGGCAGGTAAATTCTTAGGCTATATGGTGACAAAGAGGGGCATTGAAGCAAGTCCAGAGCAAATCAAGGCTATTGTGAATATCAAGTCTCCGGCCAATGCTAAGGATGTGCAAAGATTGACAGGCAGGATCGCAACCTTGAACAGATTCATATCCAAATCCTCAGAAAAGTGAAAGGAATTTTATGACATCCTGAGGAAGAACAAGAAAATTGAATGGACAGAGAAGCATGAAAGTGCCCTCAAAGCTCTTAAGGATTACCTATCCTCAGCCCCCTCCTTGATGAAACCAGAAAAGGGAGATCTATTATCCTTATACCTAGCAGTATCCTCAAAAGCAGTAAGTGCGGTCCTTGTTAAGGATCACGAAGGTACACTACATCTTGTTTATTATGTAAGTAAGAGTTTACTTGATGCTGAATCCAGGTATTCACAATTAGAGAAACTTATCATTGCATTAATTATGGCATCTACTAAATTAAGACATTATTTTTAGACTCATGCCATTATTGTTAAGACTAATTTTCCAATTAAGAATGTTCTCAGGAAGCCTCAAATGTCAGGAAGGATGGCTAAGTGGGCAGTGAAGCTGAGTGCATACGATATAAGATATGAACCAAGGACTGCCATCAAATCCCAAGCCTTAGCTGACTTTGTGGCAGATTTTAGTAGTGATTTGCAAAAGGAAGCTGAGATAGAAGTCCAACAGCTTGAAGAAACCAAGGATCCTTGGATATTATTCACTGATGGAGCCTCTAATATAAAAGGAACAGGGCTTGGAATACTACTAAAATCGCCACAGGGGGACATAATACCCCACTCCATAGCTTGTGAATTTCAAACTACCAACAATGAGGCTGAGTATGAAGCCTTGAAAGCTGGTTTGCAAATTGCTAAGCATATGAGGATCAGGTATCTTGAGGTACATGTAGATTCATTATTAATCACTAATCACTTTAATGGATCCTATGCTGTTAAAGGTGAAAAGCTAATCAAATATCTAGAGATAGTCAAAGAATTGGCACTCTCTTTTGTTTCCTTTAGTTTGACACAGGTACCAAGGGAAGAGAATGCAGAGGCTGATGCATTAGCCAATCTAGGATCATCCTTCAAGATCCCGGAGGATATCAAGATCCCTATTATCCATATCCTGACCCCTGCTATCGAGGATCATGTAGCTATGGAGATAGGAGAAGATTCTGCAATCATCCCTAGTGATGATACTCAATCTCATTCAGGATCATGGATCCTTCCATTCATGAGATACATACAACATGGAGAGATTCCTACAGGAGAAAACCCTAGGGCTTTCAAAATTAAGGTATCTCAATTTACAATATTAAATAATATGTTGTATAAACGATCTCTTGCAGGACCATATCTAAGATGCATTGAGGATCCTGAAATCCAAGAAGTCCTAAAGGATTTCCATGAAGGAGATTGTGGAAATCACACTGGGGGCAGGGCATTATTCTCAAGGATCCTGAGGACAGGATACTATTGGCCTGCTATGAAGAAGGATGCTGTGGAGTATGCCAAGAAATGTGATCCTTGTCAGAGACACAGTAATATCCTTCACCAACCAGCAGAACCTTTGCATCCTATATCCTCTTCATGGTCATTCATGAGATGGGGAATGGATATAGTTGGAAAGCTTCCTAAGGCACCTGGTGGAAAAGTATTAATGCTTGCTATGACTGTTTACTTCTCCAAGTGGATAGAGGCTGAAGCCTTTGCTCAAGTCAGAGAAAAGGAAGTTATATCCTTTATTAAACGAAACATTATTGCTAGATTTGGTATTCCTTCTGAAATTGTTTGTGATAATGGATCCCAATTTATTGGGAATAGAACCACTAACTTTTGTGACAGCTGGGGGATTAAGATGATAACATCAACACCAGTCCACCCACAAGCTAATGGTCAAGTAGAATCATCCAACAAGATCATCATCAACAATTTGAAGAAGAAGCTTGGATCCAAGAAAGGAAAATGGGCAGAAGAACTACCTTATGTGTTTTGGGTTGATAGGACAACTCCCAAGAATGCTACAGGCCAAACTCCATTTTCTTTGGTATTTGGAGCAGAATCAGTGATCCCTACAGAGATGGTGGTTCCAACTGCAAGAACAAGCATTCGTGATCCTGAAGAAAATGCTGAAAACTTGGTTCAAGACTTGGATACTATTGAAGAAATCAGGGATTTGGCAAGGATAAGGATGGCTAGTTATCAACAAAGGATGGCTGGAGCCTACAATAAAAATGTCAGGATCAGGAAATTCTAAGTTGGTGATATGGTATTAAGGAAAGAATTTCAGAATACCACCAACCCTGCTGATACAAAGTTGGCACCAAAATGGGAAGGCCCCTATTTGATTGAAGCTGAAGCAGGAAAGGGGGCATATCGATTGCTAACAATGGAAGGTGATTTGCTACCAAGATCCATTTGAAGAAATATTTCATGTGACAAGGATCCATGATCCTCACCTGACAAGTATCCTTGAAGGATCTGTGCAGAATAGATGATCCTCATTTTGGTAACGTTCTAGTCTCAAACTATTTCATTCTTTTATATAAGGATAAGGATCCTGCGTCCTTTATCCTCCTTTCACTTGATTTTGAGTTTTGAAAGTTTAGGTATCCTTAACTAAGGATTGAGTATCCACAGAAGTATCCAGTTATTTGGGCTTGACCCCAGTTTGGGCATGTCCCAAGTTTCGCCAGTAGTGCACGATGATCCTGGTATAGTTCATGGCAATGGGACCAGTACTCGCTTTAGGGACTGACATTTTCATTGTACTGGCTATATTCAGGATCCTACGTATAATGGTAGACGTACCATACATCCGTTCCTAAGGTTTCTAACGTTTTCACGTTAGCTAAGGTTTTGGCATTTTCATGTCACTAAGTTTGGATAGTCGCCAGTGAGGGACATACTCCAGTTTACACACGATCCTTTGGGCTTGTCCCCAGTTATCCTTTGGGCTTGTCCCCAGTTATCCTTTGGGCCTGTCCCCAGTATATTGGGCTTGTCCCCAGAATTGTTGGGCTTGTCCCCAGTTGCTAACTTGTATCTTATATTGGCTTAGTCCCAAGTTGTATCCTATTTCAGGTTTTTGAAGATAAATGACCAAGGATCCTTGATCCTTACTTTCTACTAAGGTTTGTCTTTTGGGTTATCCTGATTATAAGTCTTAAAGGATAGGATCCTAACTTGGATTCTCATGTATGATCCTTAACTATTTTGATTTTATTCATTATTTATTTAAGTAACCCTTATCCTTTGACAACTGAACTTATGATCCTTAAAATATATTACTTTTCAAAACTTATCGACTATAGGATATGTGATCCTTGTTCATATCCAAAAAAAATTTAAGATATTTTTCCTTTACTCGATAAGTTTAAACAAAATGAACATCACAACAATTGGAAAGTAAAATACTAACAAGGATAGTAACACGGGAGATAGTCAAAAAGTTAAAGTTATTTTATTCACGAAAGATTAAACCTTTTAAGGTTGTCAAAATTGCCAACCCACGTTTCTACCAGCAAAACGTGGCCCGTCCACATGGGTTGGCAAAGGGTGTCCATTGTTCATAGGTCTAGAAAGTGCAGGATCACAATGGCTTCATCCCCCAAACAGTGGATCCCTCCACCATTTGTAATCCTACCTATTGTTCAAAGGATCTATGATCCTTAGCCCTAATTACTATTGTTCAAATACAACCCATCATTGTTCAACAAAAACACCATAACCAAAATAAACTACCAAATCCTAAAAAATGGGCTCCGGCTACGTCTAGAAATGTCCTTCATCGCCCATTCATGCAGCCTACACCTTCGCTGCATCACCATCTCCTCCAGCTCCAATATCCTTCACCTGATCCTTGCCACTACCACCAGCCTCGATTGCCAGGACCTCTTCAGCCTCTTCTTCATCCTCCAATTCAGCCAGCCTAGCCTTCCAGCCCTCCATGTCCCAGTTGCTCCTGTCAAAGGCAGGATCCTGAGCTTCTTGGGCCATCTGCAGCTTGGTCTTGTACATGGCAATGGCAGCGGAGACTTTAGCATCCTCCGTGATCTCATGCTTCTCATAGTCAGCATTGATCCGGGCTGCAACCATCTAAGTTTTGGCATCATTGAGATCCTTTTCGAGGGAAGCAATCTTATGATCCTTGAGCACCGCCACTTTTTGGAGGTCAGAGTATTTCTCCTCAAGCTCTTCAACATTCCCAACATAGTCCTCGATTTCGGCAAATTTCTGCAAAGAAGACAATGTAAAGTTAGGATCACATGATCCTCAAGTGGGTAGGATAACTAAGCTAATCCAGTGATCCTTACATCTGCAAAGTAATCGAGGAACTGATGGCAGATCGGGGCAAGCCTTCTAGGTTGTCAGCTTCAGAGGTCTTCCTTTTCTTTCCACCTCTTCCCTTTGAAGTGGTTGCCTTGGGGATTACGACGGAGGGACTAGCAGCAGACTTTTTCTTTGAAGATCGGACAGTGTCAAGATCAGTGACACTGAATTTGGAGGCAGATTTTGAAGATTTCCCAGCACCTACACACCCAAAACAGATAAGTGTCCTTATCCTATTTCTATTTAGCTATTTATTTAAACATTTAACTATACAAAAAACAGGATACTTACTCGACATAGTGACAGAACCTGAGGATACTTCCTGAGAATCCTGGGTGTTTGTTTTAAATGATCTTTTTGCAGGATCAAGTCTCCGGAAAGCGGCGAGCCTTTCCTTTGTTGTAGGTGTTGTGATAAGGTGTGCGACAGTAATAGCTGCAAGATAGAAACAAAAGAACGTTAGTGATCCTTAAACAGATATAAGGTCATCTGGTGATCCTTCTCAGGATCCTCTATCCTACCATGGGTACTCCATTTCCTTGGCAGATCCTTTCCATCAGGGAGAGAATCCCTTCTGACAAAGAAGAATCTCTGTTTCCAGTTAGTATCATTCTTAGTGGCTTTGAAGATGGGGTATTCTTCACCGGGTTTACACTTGAGTAGATATCGGTGGGATCCAAATGTTACGAGATCATACATCTCTGTCAACTCTGACATTCCCAGAGCAATTCCTTCTTGCTCAATGATCCTTTCAAGGGTATATAAGACCCTCCAGATCATTGGCATAGCTTGAATGAAGGAGATGCCGGTGAGGGAGAAGAAAGACTGGGTGAATTCAGGGAAAGGATACGAGTATCCTATTGTGAATGGTGTGACTGGGAAAGCTACCCATGTTTCAGAAATATGATCACTTAGAACGGTGGGATCAAATGGTTTAAAATCGGTATTTGCCGGAAAACAATGGCAGATTCTATCTATTTGTGGATCAGTGAAGCAGCATCTTTCTTTCGCTGAATCTTTGATGATCCCCTGGCTTTTAAGAGGACTATCTTTTGTGTGATCCTTAGCCGGAGAGGATCTTAGCATCATCTTGGTCATAATGGTAGAGAAGAAGATGGACAGAGAAAGAAAACGAAAAGGGAGAAGAGGAAGAGAGATACATGCTTGATCTTCGGATGTGGATTTAAAGGGATTTTCTCTTGAATTTAAATGCGAATTGATCCCTATCCATAACTTCAATTTATAATGATGGTTTTGCAGGATAGTCACCTCAATGACGTCATGCTCGTAATGGCTAGTCCGACTCCAACGGCTAGTTATCTGTTGATTTGTTACGGATAAGAACAAAAATATAACTCGCTTATTTACAAATTACTCCTTATATTTTGGGGGAAATTGTTAGGGGATGATTTTTGAAGAATCAGTGATCCTCATTTACTGTTGGGTTTAGTGATCCTCAATTCTGTCTGAGTTAGTGATCCTCAGAAGTGTTGCAGGATCAGGATCATGGATCATCTTAAGGATCCTTATACTAACGATTGTCTACTTTGAATATGATGTTGTTTTGCAGGAGTACAAGCTTGGACTTGGTCTTGGTGATATTCCTGGAGAATATTCCATACTTATTCCGCACGTGCATGGCAGAAATGGACGTTATGGAGGTCGTGGGGGACTTGCACCAATTGCGGAATGTTTGTTAGCTTAGATATTTCTCATTTTTAAAAGGGGTAGCGAGCTAAATAAAACACACTTGGCTATTTTTGGCTAAACACACACTCTTACAACTGCTCTCACCAGCTCTCGATAATTCACTTGGCGATTACACACTTTTTTACACAATACACTATGGTGATTCTTGTAATTAGCTCGCTATCATCCGAAGTTGTAATACACTTCTTGTTTAATTTGAGTTGGTGATCGGTAGTTTCCATCACCCGAGGTTTTTTATGCCAGAGATCATTCATTGATCAAGGGCTTTTTCCTCGTATAAACCTTTGTGTCACTTGTTTATTACATTTCAGAGTGATCCTTAGTGTTATTCATTGATTCAAGCATCATACCTCACAACAGAAAGTTTGGTTGCATCATCATTGCTTGATTTTTGACCAAAACAATAGGGTGTAAGAGCTCTGCTGGTTGATGAAGGATATTACTATGTCTCTGACAAGGATCACACTTCTTGGAATAATCCATAGCATCCTTCTTTATTGTCGGCCAATAGTATCATGTCCTCAGGATCCTTGAGAACAATGCCCTGCCCCCAGTGTGGTTTCCACAATCTCTTTCATGAAAATCCTTTAGGACTTCTTGGATTTCAGGATCCTCAATGCATCTTAGATATGGACCTACAAGAGATCGTTTATATAACATGTTATTCAATATTGTAAATTGAGATACCTTGATTTTGAAAGCCCTGGGGTTTTCTCTTGTAGGAATCTCTCCATGTTGTATATATCTCATGATTGGAAGGATCCATGATCCTGAACGAGACTGTGCACCATCACTAGGAACCATTGCCGAATCTTGTTCTATCTCCATAGTTATGTGATCCACAATAGCAGGAGACAAAACATGGATGATAGGGATCTTGATATCCTCTGGAATTTTCAAGGATGATCCTTGGTTGGCTAATGTATCAGCTTCTGCATTTTCCTCCCTGGGTACCTGTGTCAAACTAAAAGAAACAAAAGAGAGTGCCAATTCATTGACTATCTCTAGGTATTTAATTAGCTTTTCACCTTTAACAGCAAAGGATCCATTAAAGTGATTAGTAATTAACAATGAATCTACATGTACCTCAAGATACCTGATCCTCATATGCTTGGCAATTTGCAAACCAGCTATCAAGGCTTCATATTCAGCCTCCTTATTGTTTTGGTCAGAAAATTTGATGATGATATTGCAACCAAACTCTAGATTACGGGGTATGATGCTCAAAATGTGTAACAACAATGAGGATCACTTCAATGTAGAATGCACAAACAACACAAGGATTTATACGGGGAAAAAGCCCTTGATCAAGAGTTGATCTCCGGCACAAAAAACCCCGGGTGATGGAAACTACCGATCACCAAGCTAAAATAAATGATTAAATGTTTACAACTTCGGATAGTAACGAGCTAGGTACAAGGATCACTACGGTGAAATGTGTAAAAAGTGTATGAAATCGCTAAGTGTTTGAACGAGAGCTTGTATGAGCGTGTTTGCGAGTGTGTGTAACTGCCGAAATGACTAAATGTCACTAACTTCTAACTTAGCTCGTTACTCCCTTTAAAATAAGAAAATTATCTAGCTAACAAACTCTCCGACTTTCGGGCCAAGCCTCCACGTTCTCCATAACGTCTACTTTTGATTTAGCACGTGCAGAATACTTCGGGAATATTCTCCAAGAATGTCGTTAAGACTTGGTCAAGCTCGTTATACCTGCGAGATATTATAAAACATAAGTAAACAATCGTCAGTTATGAGGATCCTATAAGTGATCCATGATCCTGATCCTAAAGCCCTTTTGAGGATCACCACCTGTCACAGAAGTAAGGATCACTAATGAGGATAACAAATAAGGATCACTAATTGTTAGAAAATCCTCCCCTAACAATTGCCCCCAAAATATAAGGAGTGAAATTGTAAAATTAGCGAGTTATGTTTTCTTGATCTTATCTGTAACATACTAACGGATATATAGCCGTTAATTTTGAACTAGCCGTTGCGATGATGATGTCACGGAAGTGACAACCTGCAAGATCATGATTATAAATAGAGATATAGATAGGATCAAATGCATTTAAATTTTCAGAGAACTCCCTTTATAATCCTCATTCCGAAGACGTTCAGGTATTCTCTCTCTCTATCCTTTTCCTTCTCTTGCTCTGTTTTTATCTTTCCATCAAAGATGTTGCTCCGAAGTTCTCCGAGCAAAGATCACCCAAAGAACAGTCCTCCGAAAAGCCAGGGGATCATTGAAGATTCCATTAAAGAACGTTGCTGCTTCAATGATGCTCAGATAGATAGGATTCGCTATTGCTTTCCGGCGAACACCGAATTCAGGCCTTTTGACCCCAATGCCTTGAGCGATCATATCTCCGACAAGTGGGTTGCTTTCCCCGTCACTCCTTTCACCATAGGCTACACATATCCTTTTCCAGCCTTCACCCAATCTTTCTTTTCTCTAACCGGCATCTCTTATATCCAAGCCATGCCGATGATCTGGAGGGTTTTGCACACCCTTGAAAGGATCATTGATGAGGAGGGAATAGATCTAGGAATGGCAGAGCTGGGAGAGCTATATGATCTTACCACCTTTGGCTCTCACCGTTATTTGTTCAAACGTAAACCTGGTGAAGAACACCCGATCTTCAAAGCCACCAAGAATGACACTAATTGGAAGCGACGATTCTTTTTTGTCAAGAGAGATTCTATCCAGGATGGAAAGGATCTTCCTAAAAATTGGGCTACCCATGGTAGGATGGAGGATCCTGATAAGGATCACCAAGACCTTTCTTTTGATGTAAGGATAACTTATATTTTTGCTTTCTTTTTATGCAGCTATCACCGTCTCACACCTCAAACTGTCCCCTGCTGCTAAGGAGAGGCTCCTTGCCTTCAAGAAACTTGACCCTGAGATAAGAACTTTCAAGACAACAACCCAAGATTCACAGGAGGTATCCTCAGGCTCTGTCACAATGTCAAGTAAGTATCCTTGTCCAAAATTTAAACAAATAGTGAAATATGAATTAAGAAAAGATACTTATCTTATTTTGATTGTGTAGGTGCTGGAAAATCTGCCAAGCCTGTATCCCAATTCAACACAGCTGACCTTGATCTCGTACGACCCAGGAGGAAGAGATCCACCAACAGTCCCAGCATTTCCATTCCAAAGGCACCCACTAAAGGAAAGGGTGTCAAGAAGAGGAAAATTTCTGATGCTGAGGATCTTCAAGGGCTGCCACTGATCCGCCACCAATTCCTTGAGTACTTCAATGAAGTAATGATCCTTAACTTTGCCTAGGTATCCAGCTCTTATGAGGATCACTTGACCTTGAACTGCCTTATCTTCTTTTTGCAGAAATTTGCTGAGATCGAGGACTACGTGGGTAATATTGAGGAGCTGGACAAGAAAATAGCTGATCTTCAACAGGTTGCCGTGCTCAAAGATCTTGCACTTGCTGATGCTCGGAAGGAACTCCAGGATGCCAAGCAGGCAATGGCCAAGGTGTTGGTTAACTTTGATTATGAAAAGCATGACCTCATCGAAAATGCCAAGCTCTCTGCTGCCATCACAATGTATCAGACTAAGTTGAAGATGGCCCAAGAAGCTCAAGATCCTAGCTTTGATAAGAACAGCTGGGATATTGAGGGTTGGAAGGAAAGGTTGGCTGAGCTTGAGGATGAGGAAGAGGAGGCTACTGAAGTCTTGGCGATTGAAGCAAGTGGCAGTGGGAAGGATCAGGTGAAGGATACTGCAGCTGGAGGAGAAGAAGATGCAGCAAAGGTGTAGGCTGCACAATTGGGCGATGATGGATATATGTGCTAAGGCCGGAGCCCAATTTTTTAGTTTGGTGGTTGTTTTTTGTGGTTGTGATGTTCAAGACAATTTCATGGTTTGTACTCTGAACAATAGGTTTTTAGGATTAAGGATCATGTATGATCCTTTGGACAATAGGCAGGATTGCAATTGGTGGAGGGATCCTCTGTTTGGGGGGATGAAGCCATTGTGATCCTACTGCCTTTATATTCCTGCACTACTTTTGAACTCATTATCATGGACACCCTTTACCTACCCCAGCGGACGGGCCACGTTTTGCTGGTAGAAGCTCGGGTAGGTAATTTTGACAACCTTTAAAGGGTTAGTCTTATGTTAATAAATAAAAACTTAACCTTTTGTCGCTTATCTTGTGTTGTTATCCTTTTTAGTATGTTATTTTCCAACTGTTATAATGTTCAATTTGTTTATACTTATCAAGCCTTGAAAATTAGAAAAGATATCCAAAAAGTTTAAGATATGAACAAGGATCACATATCTCATAACCGATAAGTTTTAAAAATGGTATAGTTTAAGAAACACAAGTTCAGTTGTCAAGCATAGGGGTTATTCAAATGAATGATGAATAAAACCAAAAAAGTTAAGGATCATACCTGAGGATCCAAGTTAGAATCCTAACCATTATAAGGATAACTATAAGATAAACCTTAGAGTGAAATAAGGATCAAGGATCCCTAGCTGCCTATCTTCAAGGACCTGAAATAGAGCATAACTTGGGACTAAGCCGATATAAGAAAAGAGTTAGCAACTGGGGACAAGCCCAAGGATAACTGGGGACAAGCCCAAGGATAACTGGGGACAAGCCCAAGGATAACTGGGGACAAGCCCAAGGATAACTGGGGACAAGCCCAAGGGTAACTGGGGACAAGCCCAAGGATCGTATGTAAACTGGAGTATGGCCCTAACTGGCGACTATCCAAACTTAGTGACATGAAGATGCCAAAACCTTAGCTAACGTGAAAACGTTAGAAACCTTAGCTAACGTGAAAACATTAGAAACCTTATGAACGGATGTATGGTACGTCTACCATTATACGTAGGATCCTAAGCATAGCCAGAACAATGGAATTATCAGCCCCTATAATGAGTACTGGTCCCAAAGCCTTGAACTATACCAGGATCATCGTGCGCTGCAGGCGGAATCTGGGGACAAGCCCAAATAACTGGGGTTAAACCCAAAGGACGGATTGCTTCTGTGGATAACCAATGTTGTGCTGAAGATACCTGAGCTTTCAAAACTTGAACTCACGTGAGAGATGGATAAAGGATACATGATCCTTATCCTTAGATGAAAAAATTAAGAAATGAAATAGTTCAAGATTAGGATATTACCTGAGTAAGGATCACCGATGCTTTGAGGATCCTTTAAGGATATCTCTTCGATGAGGATCACCTATACCATAAGGATCCTGCCTACATGAAATATTTCTTCAAGTGGACAGCATTCCAAGCTCTTGGTAGCAATTCACCTTCCATGGTTAGCAATCTATATGCCCCCTTTCCTGCTTCAGCTTCAATCAAATAAGGGCCTTCCCATTTTGGAGCCAATTTTCCATCAGCAGGATTGGTGGTATTCTGAAATGCTTTCCTTAACACCATATCTCCAACTTAAAACCTCCTGATCCTGACATTTTTATTGTAAGCACCAGCCATTCTTTGTTGATAACTGGCCATCCTGATCCTAGCCATATCCCTGATTTCTTCAATAGTATCCAGGTCTTGAGCCAAGTTTTCATCATTTTCCTCAGGATCACGGGTACTTGTTCTAGCAGTAGGAACCACCATTTCTGTTGGGATCACTGATTCTGCCCCAAACACCAAAGAGAATGGTGTTTGACCAGTAGCATTCTTAGGGGTTGTCCTGTCAGCCCAGAGCACATAGGGTAGCTCTTCTGCCCATTTTCCTTTCTTGGATCCAAGCTTCTTCTTCAAGTTGTTGATGATGATCTTGTTGGATGATTCTGCTTGACCATTAGCTTGTGGGTGGACTGGTGTTGATGTTATCATCTTAATCCCCCAACTGTCACAAAAATTAGTGGTTCTGCCCCCAATAAATTGGGAACCATTATCACATATAATCTCAGAAGGAATTCCAAATCTAGTTATAATATTTCTTTTAATGAAGGATATAACTTCCTTTTCTCTAACTTGAGCAAAAGCTTCAGCCTCTATCCACTTGGAGAAGTAATCAGTCATAGCTAGCATGAATACTTTTCCACCAGGTGCCTTAGGGAGCTTGCCAACTATATCCATACCCCATCTCATAAATGGCCAAGAGGAGGATATAGGATGCAATAGTTCGGCTGGTTGATGAAGGATATTGCTGTGTCTCTGGCAAGGATCACATCTTCTGGCATACTCCACAGCATCTTTCTTCATGGTTGGCCAGTAGTATCCTGTCCTCAAGATCCTTGAGAATAAAGCCCTGCCCCCAGTGTGATTTCCACAATCTCCTTCATGGAAGTCTTTTAAAACTTCTTGAACTTCAGGATCCTCAATGCATCTCAAGTATGGTCCTGCAAGAGATCGCCTATACAACATATTATTCACAATTGTGAATTGAGATACCTTAGATTTGAAAGCCCTAGGGTTTTCTCCTGTAGGAATCTCTCCATGTTGTAAGTATCTCATAATTGGTGAGATCCATGATCCGGATCCTGAATAGGATTGAGTATCCTCACTAGGGATCATTGCAGAATTATTCCCTATCTCCATAGCCACATGATCCTCAATAGCTGGGGTCAGGATATGGATAATAGGGATCTTGATATCCTCTGGGATCTTCAAAGATGATCCTAAGTTAGCCAATGCATCAGCTTCTGTATTTTCTTCCCTTGGTACCTGTGACAAACTAAAAGAGACAAAAGAGAGTGCCAAACTTTTGACTATCTCCAAATATTTGGTTAGCTTTTCACCTTTAACAGCATATGATCCATTAAAGTGATTTGTAATTAACAAAGAATCTACGTGTACCTCAAGATACCTGATCCCCATATGCTTTGCGATTTGCAAACCAGCAATTAAGGCTTCATATTCAGCCTCATTATTAGTGGTTTGGAACTCACAAGCTATAGAATGGGGTATTATGTCCCCCTGTGGCGATTTTAGTAGTATCCCAAGCCCTGTGCCTTTGACATTTGAGGATCCATCAGTGTGAAGTATCCAAGGATCCTTGGTCTCCTCTAGCTGCTGGACTTCTAACTCAGCTTCTTCTTGTAAATCACTACAGAAATCAGCCACAAAGTCAGCTAATGCTTGGGATTTGATAGCTGTCCTAGGCTCATATCTTATATCATATGCACTCAATTTCACTGCCCACTTAGCCATCCTTCCTGACATCTCTGGTTTCCTGAGGACATTCTTAATTGGAAAATTAGTTTTAACAGTGATAACATGAGTTTCAAAATAATGTCTTAACTTGGTAGATGCCATTATTAATGCAAGGATAAGCTTTTCAAGGTGTGAGTACCTGGATTCGGCATCAAGTAAACTTTTACTTACGTAATAGACAGGATGTTGTGTACCTTGATGATCCTTAACAAGGACCGCACTTACTGCTTTTGAGGATACTGCAAGATACAAGGATAACACATCACCTTTTTCTGGTTTCATCAAAGCCGGGGCCGAGGATAGGTAATCTTTGAGGGCTTTTAAAGCATTTTCATGCTTCTCCGTCCACGCAAATTTCTTGTTCTTCCTTAGGATATCATAGAATTCTTTACACTTCTCGGAGGACTTGGATATGAATCTGTTCAAGGCTGCTATCCTTCCTGTTAGCCTTTGAACATCCTTAGCATTGGCCGGAGATTTGATGTTCACTATTGCTTTGATTTGTTCCGGGCTAGCTTCGATGCCTCTCTTAGTCACCATGTATCCTAAGAATTTCCCTGCTTTAACACCAAAATGACATTTTGAAGGATTAAGCTTCATGTTATATTTGTCAAGGATATCGAATGCTTCCTCCAAGTCTCTTAGGTGATCCTCAGCTTTTAAGGATTTTACCACCATATCATCTATGTAAACCTCCATAGTTTGTCCAATCTGATCCTTGAACATCATATTCACCAACCTTTGGTACGTTGCACCTGCATTTCTCAATCCGAACGGCATAGCAATATAGCAATATATACCAGTTGGAGTCATGAAGGCCGTATCCTCTTGGTCGGATGGTTCCATTTGGATTTGTTGGAATCCAGATGAAGCATCCATAAAAGTTAACAGTTCATGACCCGCAGTTGCATCCACCATGGAGTCAATGTGGGGTAAAGGGAAAGGATCCTTGGGACATGCCTTATTTAAATCGGTAAAATCGACACATACCCTCCACTTTCCGTTTTTCTTTTGAACAACAACCACATTCGCCAACCATCTTGGATACTTGACCTCTCTAATCATACCTGCCCGGAGCAATTTCTCTACCTCTTCCTGGATAATGGCATTCCTTTCTGGTGCAAACTTCCTTCTCCTTTGATGGATTGGTTTGAAAGATCTGTCGATGCCGAGCTTATGAGTGATAACATCCTTGGATATGCCAGTCATGTCTTCGTGTTTCCATGCAAAGGTAGTCTTTCTCCTTTTGAGGAAGGATATGAGGTCTTCTTTCATTTCGCCAAGGATCCCTGACCCGATATAGATTTTGGATTCATGATCATCAGGATCCATGAGGATTTCTTCCACATCCTGCTCTCTGGCCTCCAAGACACTCCTTGGAGGATACCTTGATTGCTATTGCTCCCTTGACTTCGAAGCTGGTTTCATCGATGAAGTGTAGCAATCCTTAGCTTCCTGCTGATCGCTATCAATCTTTACTATTCCCCAAGGACTAGGGAGCTTCACACATTGATGATAAGTAGATGGGACTGCTTTCATATCGTGTATCCAGGGCCTGCCAAGGATAACATTACAACAAGATAAACAGTCAATAACACAAAACTTTTGATAAGAGTGTAAGCCTTCAATATATATTGGGAGTTTAATGTCCCCCAGGGTGTTCTTGGTCTCGCCACTAAATCCCACGAGCACGGAGGATCTTTGTATGATCTCTGATTCAGGAATACCCATCTTCTTTAGAACATCAAGCTGGATAATGTTCACTGAACTTCCTCCGTCTATTAGGATCCTGCGGACAAAATAGTTAGATATAAAAAGAGTAATAACTAAACCGTCGTGATGAGGATCCTGGATATCAATACGATCCTCTTCATCAAAGGTTATGACTTTTCCTTCGGAGACACTCGATGTTCGAACTGGCCTTTCTCCGTTATCCATTTTAGTTTCCTTCGCATGCCTCTTAGCTGCTGAGAAGGATGTGCCACAAATGTCGGATCCCCCAGAGATAAAGTTTATCACTTGTGCGTCTGCTGGAGGGGCTGGAGCCTTCTCAGGGATCCTTTCAGGATCCTGAGTCCTTGACTTTTTTCTTCCCAACAACTCTTTTAGATGCCCTTTGCTCAGCAAGTATCCAATTTCCTTTCTTAATGCAATGCATTCTTCTGTGAGGTGCCCAAAATCTTCATGATATGCACACCACTTTGATTTATCCTTAGTTGCAGCTGGCCTATCATTCTTTCTTGGCCATCTAGCTTTATCACCTAGGTTCTGCATGGCAAGGATTAGTTCATTGTTATCAACACTAAAGCAATATTCAGAAATGGGAGGATAATCCTCATCATCCTCTTCTTGATCAATAGAATGCACGTTCTGATTATCAGATTTGTTGTAGGATCTGAATTTGTTGTTTCTTAATGAGGATCCTTGCTTATCCTGCTTTGAGGATCCTTTTATCCTCTCTTGAATCCTCTTATCATCCTCTAGCCGGATGAACCTGAGGGCTCGGGTTCTTACCTCATCTAGGTTCCTGCATGGTGTCATAACAAGATCATCATAAAATAACGAATCCCTAAGCAGTCCCATTTTGAAGGCTTCAACAGCCGTGGCTATATCTAAGTTAGGAATGTCTAAGGATTCTTTACTAAATTTGGTAATATAATCCCTTAATGATTCATTATGACCCTGGGTTATCCTATATAAATCACTAGTTAATCGTTCAAATTTTCTACTACAAGAAAACTGAGTATTAAACAAGTTAACTAGGTTTGCAAATGAGGTAATAGAATAGGGAGGAAGACTTAGCAGCCATTTGAGAGCTGATCCAGTAAGAGTGGATCCGAATCCTTTGCATAGGCATGCTTCCTTTAACTTTTATGGGATTGGATTGATCTCCATCCTCTCCCTGTATTGTGCTATGTGTTCTTCAGGATCCGTCGAACCATCATACAGTTTCATTGTAGGCACATGGAACCTCTTGGGTATCTCAGCATCACAGATTGGTGGTGCAAAGCGAGATATCTTGTGGCTCCCATCTGCAATCTCTGGAATAGGTTTGACTACTCCCGGAACACTCGAGATCATATCCTTTAGCTTTTGCAATTCTCTGGCCATGGCATGATTAATACCTGGATCCTGCATAAGACCATGGTTAGTAGTATGAGGGTTATTAAAAGTGTTACCTCCCATTGGATTCAAGTTAGGAAATATGGAGGTTAATCCATATTGTTGAGATTCTGGAATGATCGAGGGACCGGTAGAGGCATTGGTCTGCATTGGAATAAAATCTCCTTGATGGACATCTGAACCTCCTGTTTGCAGACTCCTTAAGGATCCTGGCATCTGGAAGGATCCCTGAAACTGGGATGATCCTGGAACAAAGGAGGATCCTTGAACCTGGGATGATCCTGGAACGAAGGAGGATCCTTAAACCTGGCATGATCCTGGAACGAAGGAGGATCCTTGAACCTGGGATGATCCTGGAACGAAGGAGGATCCTTGAACCTGGGATGATCCTGGAACGAAGGAGGATCCTTGAACCTGGGATGATCCTGGAACGAAGGAGGATCCTTGAACCTGGGATGATCCTGGAACGAAGGAGGATCCTTGAACCTGGGATGATCCTGGAACGAAGGAGGATCCTTGAACCTGGGATGATCCTGGAACGAAGGAGGATCCTTGAAACTGCTGCATTCCTGAATATCCTCCTGTACTCGTGAGGGATCCCATATGTTGGGGATAGGATCCTGCTGGCTGGAAATATGAACCTAGTGCATGGGTCATAGCTGTTGTTCCGTAGTGCACTCCTTTTGGTCCACCCACATATTGAGTGTCTGGAACCACTGACGGCTGAGAAGTAACCACCGGAGTATCAAAATTCAAAGATCTGGGCATCAGTGGGGAATGATCCTCTGCCGTTTTCTTCTGTTTCTTAATTTCGTCAATCTCCCGGAGGATCCTTTCGTTGGTCTTATCCTGCTCTTGTGCATGATTCCTCATCTGCAAAATCAAGGCATAGAGATCATTAGTAGTAGGATTAGTTGAAACAGAAGAAGTAGGTGGTTTTGAGAAAATGGGAGTCGGTTTCTTCGCAGCATTTTCTGTATTCTTCTGGGATCCAGAAGGTGGTGGAGGCAAAGGAGGAACGCCTTGTGAGGAAGTGAATGAGGGCATCAAGTTTGAAGCATTCTTCGATGAGGAAGCCATCTGCTTGGTTGTAGTGAGCCGAATTAAGCACATAAATGCGTATTTTCTTAAGGACGAAGCACCAATTGCCCCACGGTGGGCGCCAAACTGTTTTGGTCAGAAAATCTGATGATGATATTGCAACCAAACTCTAGATTACGGGGTATGATGCTCAAAATGTGTAACAACAATGAGGATCACTTCAATGTAGAATGCACAAACAACACAAGGATTTATACGGGGAAAAAGCCCTTGATCAAGAGTTGATCTCCGGCACAAAAAACCCCGGGTGATGGAAACTACCGATCACCAAGCTAAAATAAATGATTAAATGTTTACAACTTCGGATAGTAACGAGCTAGGTACAAGGATCACTAAGGTGAAATGTGTAAAAAGTGTATGAAATCGCTAAGTGTTTGAACGAGAGCTTGTATGAGCGTGTTTGCGAGTGTGTGTAACTGCCGAAATGACTAAATGTCACTAACTTCTAACTTAGCTCGTTACTCCCTTTAAAATAAGAAAATTATCTAGCTAACAAACTCTCCGACTTTCGGGCCAAGCCTCCACGTTCTCCATAACGTCTACTTTTGATTTAGCACGTGCAGAATACTTCGGGAATATTCTCCAAGAATGTCGTTAAGACTTGGTCAAGCTCGTTATACCTGCGAGATATTATAAAACATAAGTAAACAATCGTCAGTTATGAGGATCCTATAAGTGATCCATGATCCTGATCCTAAAGCCCTTCTGAGGATCACCACCTGTCACAGAAGTAAGGATCACTAATGAGGATAACAAATAAGGATCACTAATTGTTAGAAAATCCTCCCCTAACACTTATTAGTAGTTTGAAACTCACAAGCTATGGAGTGGGGTATTATGTCCCCCTGTGGCGATTTTAGTAGTATTCCAAGTCTTGTTCCTTTGACATTAGAAGCTCCATCTGTGAAAAGTATCCAAGGATCCTTAGTCTCTTCAAGCTGCTGAACTTCTAACTCAACTTCTCTTTGCAAGTCACTACTAAAATCTGCCACAAAGTCAGTTAAGGCTTGGGATTTGATGGCAGTCCTTGGTTAATATCTTATATCATAAGCACTAAGCTTCACTGCCCACTTAGCCATCCTTCCTGACATTTCAGGTTTCCTGAGAACATTCTTAATTGGAAAATTAGTCTTAACAATAATGGCATGAGTTTCAAAATAATGTTTTAGTTTAGTAGACGCCATAATCAAAGCAAGAATAAGTTTTTCTATATGTGAATACCTGGATTCAGCATCAAGCAAACTCTTACTTACATAATAAACAGGATGTTGTGTACCTTCGTGATCCTTAACAAGGACCACACTTACTGCTTTAGAGGATACCGCTAGATATAAGGATAATATATCCCCTTTTTCTTGTTTCATCAAGGCAGGAGCTGAGGATAGGTAATCCTTAAGGGCTTTGAGAGCATTTTCATGCTTTTCAGTCCACTCAAATTTCTTGTTCTTTCTCAAAATGTCATAGAATTCCTTGCACTTTTCTGATGATTTTGATATGAACCTATTCAAGGCTGCGATCCTCCCTGTCAACCTTTGCACATCCTTGGCATTGGCAGGAGATTTGATATTCACAATAGCCTTAATTTGCTCTGGACTTGCTTCAATGCCTCTTTTTGTTACCATGTATCCTAGGAACTTGCCTGCTTTAACACCAAAGTGACACTTTGAAGGATTCAACTTCATATTGAATTTGTCAAGGATATTGAATGCTTCTTCCAGGTCTCTAAGGTGATCCTTAGCTCTCTTGGACTTAACCACCATGTCGTCTATGTAGACTTCCATAGTGTGTCCTATTTGTTCCTTAAACATCATATTGACTAGCCTTTGATAAGTAGCACTTGCATTCCTTAGTCCAAATGGCATAGCAATATAACAATAGATACCAATTGGGGTCATAAAGGTTGTATCCACTTGATCAGATGGTTCCATCTGAATTTGTTGAAATCCAGATGAAGCATCCATAAAAGTCAACAACTCATGACCCGCGGTAGCATCCACCATGGAGTCAATGTGGGGTAATGGGAAAGGATCCTTGGGATATGCCTTGTTTAAATCAGTAAAATCGACACATACCCTCCACTTTCCGTTTTTCTTTTGAACAACAACCACATTGCCTAACCATCTTGGATACTTAACCTCTCTAATCATACCTGCTCAGAGTGTTTTGTCTACCTCCTCCTAGATAATGGCATTCCTTTCAGGTGCAAATTTCCTCCTCTTCTGATGTATAGGCTTGAATGACCTGTCAATACCAAGTTTATGGGTAATTATATCTTTAGAGATACCTGTCATGCCTTCATGCTTCCAGGAAAAAGTAGTTTTTCTTCATTTAAGGAAGGATACTAGATCTTGTTCGACGTTGCTGAGGATCCCTGATCCTATGAAGACTTTTGATTCAGGATCATGAGGATCCATAAGGATTTCTTTCACATCCTGTTCTCTTGCCTCCAAGACGTCTCTTGGAGACTTTAGTTGCTATTGCTCCCTTGGTCTTGAGGCTGGCTTCATTGAACAGGTGTAGCAATTTTTTACTTCTTGTTGGTCACTCTCAATCTTTATCACCCCCCCACGGACTAGGAAGCTTCGCACATTGATGATATATAGATGCAACTGCCTTCATGTCATGTATCCATGTCCTGCCAAGGATAACATTGCAACAAGATAAGCAATCTATAACACAAATTTTTTTATAAAAATGAAGTCTTTCAAGGTAAATGGGAAGTTTAATGTCCCCCAATGTATTCTTGGTTTCTCCGCTGAATCCCACAAGAACTGAGGATCTTGGGACAATGTCTGATTCAGGGATGTTCATTTTCTTGAGGACATCTAGTTGAATGATATTCACTGAGCTTCCTCCATCGATTAGGATCCTGTGAAAAAAATGGTTAGAAATAAACAAAGTAATAACAAGACCATCATGATGAGGATCCTGAACATCAACACGATCATCCTCATCAAAAGTTATAACTTTCTCCTGTGTGACAGTAGAGGTCTGGATGGGTCTATCTCCATTATCCTTCTTGGTCTCTGTTAGGGGTGGATTTCTAAATGACCCGTGATCCTCAATTATTATCCTGTTTGGTGATCCTTACTTATGTGTAAGTTAGTGATCCTCATAAGTGCCACAGGATCAGGATCATGGATCATCCTAAGGATCCTTATGCTAATGATTGTCTGTTTTGAATTCGTAACTGTTTTGCAGGAATATCATTTGGGACTTGGTCTTGGCGATATTCCTGGAGTATATTCCTTGAAGAATTCCGCACGTGCTTGGCTGAAAATGGACGTTGTGGAGTCGTGGAGGAGTTGCACCATTTGCGGACAATTAGTTACTTAGATATTTTCTAATTTAAAAGGGGTAGCGAGCTAATTACACAACAATTTTTGCTATTTTTGGCTACACACACTCTGAAAACCGCTCACAACAGCTCTAGTTCATTCACTTAGCAATTTCGTACACTTTTTACACAGAACACTATAGTGATTCTTGTATTTAGCTCGCTATCATCCGAAGTTGTAACACATTACTTGTTTAATTTGTGTTGGTGATCGGTAGTTTCCATCACCCGGGGTTTTTTGTGCCGGAGATCAACTCTTGATCAAGGGCTTTTTCCCCGTATAAACCTTGTGTCACTTGTTATTTATTTTTCATAGTGATCCTTATTGCTATAAACCAATTTAAGCATCATACCCCGTGACAGAGAGTTTGGTTACATTATCCTCATCTGATTTTTTGACCAAAACAGTTTGGCGCCCACCGTGGGGCAATTGGTGCTTCATTCCTAAGAAATTCTCATTTTTTTTATCATTTCGGTTCGTTACGTTCAAGCAGATGGCTTCATCATCAAAGAACACCTCCAGTGCGATGTCTACAGTTATTTCATCCCAGGGCATTCCACCATTGCCTCCACCACCTTCTGGACCTCAGAAAAATGCCGAGAAGAAACCAACTCCCATTTTCTCAAAACCTCCAACTTCTTCTGCTTCTTATACTCCTACTACTAGTGACTTGTTTACTCTGATTTTGCAGATGAAGGAGCATATCCAGCAGCAGGACAAGACCAATGAAAGGATCCTTATAAAAATTGGAGACATCAAGAAACAGAAGAGATCGGCAGAGGATCATTCCCCACTAATGCCCAGATCTTTGAATTTTGATACTCCGGTTATAACTTCTCAGCCTTCAGTGGTTCCAGACATTCAATATGTGGGAGGACCAAAAGGAGTGCATTACGGGTCATCAGCAATGACTCAGGCTTCAGGCTTTCAACCATCAGGATCCCATCCTCAGCATATAGGATCCTTTGCAAGCTCAGGAGGATACTCGGGAGCGCAGCAGATTCAAGGATACTGGCCATTTCAAGAATCCTCTCAGGTTCAAGGATCCTCCTATGTTCCAGGATCCTCTCATGTTCAAGGATCCTCCTATGTGCCAGGATCCTCTCAAGTTCAAGGATCCTCTTATGTTCCAGGATCCTCACAGAATCAAGGATCCTCCTACATCCCAGGATCCTCACAGGTTCAAGGATCCTCTCAGTTTCATGGATCCTTAAGGAGTTTGCAATCAGGGAATACCGATATCCATCTGGGAGATTTCATTCCAATGCAGACCATTGCTTCTACTGGTCCATCAATCATTCCAGAGCCCCAACAATATGGATTCACATCCGCTCTTCCTAATTTGAATCCAATGGGAGGTAACACTTTCAACAATTCTTATACCACTAACCATGGCCTTATGCAGGATACAGGTATCAATCATGCCATGGCCAGAGAATTGCAAAAGTTAAAGGACATGATATCAAGTGTTCCAGGAGTGGTCAAGCCTATCCCAGAGATTGCAGATGGGAGCCACAAGATATCTCGTTTTGTACCAGCAATCTGTGATGCTGAGATACCCAAGAGGTTCCATGTGCCTACCATGAAGTTGTATGATGGTTCAACGGATCCTGAGGAACACATAGCTCAATACATGGAAAGGATGGAGATCAATCCCATCCCAGAAAGGTTAAAGGAAGCATGTATGTGCAAGGGATTTGGATCCACTCTTACTGGATCGGCTCTTAAATGGCTGCTAAGTCTTCCCCCTTACTCTATTACCTCATTTGGTAATCTAGTTAATCTATTTAATAATCAGTTTTCTTGTAGTAGAAAATTTGAGCGTTTAACTAGTGATCTGTATAGGATAACCCAGGGTCATAATGAATCATTAAGGGACTATATCACTAAATTTAGTAAAGAATCCTTAGATATTCCTAACCTGGATATAGCTACGGCTGTTGAAGCCTTTAAAATGGGATTGCTTAGGGATTCGTTATTCTATGATGATCTTGTTATGTCACCATGCAGGAATCTAGATGAGGTAAGAACCCGGGCCCTTAGGTTCATCCGGCTAGAGGATGACAAAAGGATCCAGGAGAGGTTAGCAGGATCCTCAAAGCAAGAGAAGCAAGGATCCTCATTCAAGAACAACAAGTTCAGATCCTATAATAAATTTGATAACCAGAATATGCATGCTGTTGAACAAGAAGAGGATGACGAGGATTATCCTCCAATCTCTGAAAATTGTTTTTCTGTTGATAACAATGAACTAATCCTCGCGATGCAGAATTTAGGTGATAAAGCTAGATGGCCCAGAAAAAATGATAGACCAACTGCAACTAAAGATAAGTCAAAGTGGTGTGCATACCATGAAGATTTTGGGCATCTCACAGAAGAATGCATCGCATTGAGAAAAGAAATTGGATACTTGTTGAGCAAGGGGCACTAAAAGGATCCCAGAGAAAGCTCCAGCCCCTCCAGTGGATGCACAAATTATAAACTTTATTTCTGGAGGATCAGACATTTGTGGAACATCCTTCTCTGCAGCCAAAAGACATGCAAAGGAAACCAAGATGGATAACGGAGATAGACCCATTCGAACATCCAGTGTCTCCGAAGGAAAAATTATAACTTTCAATGAGGATGATCGTGTTGACATCCAGGATCCTCATCATGATGGTTTGGTTATCACTCTTTTTATTTCTAACCATTTTGTTCGCAGGATCCTTATAGATGGAGGAAGCTCTGTGAACATTATCCAGCTTGATGTTCTCAAGAAGATGAACATCCCTGAATCCGACATCATACCAAGATCCTCTGTGCTCGTGGGATTCAGTGGCGAGACTAAGAATACTCTGGGGGACATTAAACTCCCAATCTATATCGAAGGCCTACATTCTTACCAAAAGTTTTGTGTTATTGACTGTTTGTCTTGTTGTAATGTGATCCTTGGCAGGCCTTGGATACACGATATGAAGGCAGTCCCATCCACTTATCATCAGTGTGTGAAGCTCCCTAGTCCTTGGGGAATAGTGAAGATTGATAGTGATCAGCAAGAGGCTAAGAACTGCTACACCTCATCAATGAAACTAGCATCAAAGTCCAGGGAGCAATAGCAATCAAAGTGTCCTCCAAGGGATGTCTTGGAGGCAAGTGAACAGGATGTAGTGGAAATCCTTATGGATCCTGATGATCCTGAATCTAAAGTTTATATAGGATCAGGGATCCTTGGCGGAATAAAGGAAGACCTCGTATCCTTCCTCAAAAGAAGAAAGACTACCTTTGCATGGAAACACGAAGACATGACAGGTATATCTAAAGATGTAATCACTCACAAACTTGGCATTGATAGGTCCTTCAAACCAATCCATCAAAGGAGAAGGAAATTTGCACCAGAAAGAAATGCCATTATCCAAGAGGAGGTAGAGAAACTACTCCGAGCAGGTATGATTAGAGAGGTCGAGTATCCAAGATGGTTGGCCAATGTGGTTGTTGTTCAAAAGAAAAACGGAAAGTGGAGGGTATGTGTCGATTTCACTGATTTAAATAAGGCATGTCCCAAGGTTCCTTTCCCATTACCCCACATTGACTCCATGGTGGATGCAACTGCGGGTCATGAACTGTTAACTTTTATGGATGCTTCATCTGGATTTCAACAAATTCAAATGGAACCATCCGATCAAGAGGATACAGCCTTCATGACTCCAACTAGTATATACTGCTATATTGCTATGCCATTCGGACTAAGAAATGCAGGTGCAACTTATCAAAGGCTAGTGAATATGATGTTCAAGGATCAGATTGGACAAACTATGGAGGTTTACATAGACGATATGGTGGTAAAATCAATAAAGGCTGAGGACCACCTAAGAAATTTGGAGGAAGCATTCAATATCCTTGATAAATATAATATGAAACTTAATCCTTCAAAATGTCACTTTGGTGTTAAAGCAGGTAAATTCTTAGGATATATGGTGACAAAGAGAGGCATTGAAGCCAGTCCAGAACAAATAAAAGCTATAGTGAACATCAAGTCACCTGCTAATGCTAAGGATGTTCAAAGGTTAACAGGCAGAATTGCAGCTTTAAACAGATTCATATCCAAATCCTCAGAAAAGTACAAGGAATTCTATGATATCCTAAGGAAGAACAAGAAATTCGAGTGGACTGAGAAGCATGAAAGTTCCTTAAGAGCTCTTAAGGATTACCTATCCTCGGCCCCGGCTTTGATGAAACCAGAAAAAGGAGATGTGTTATCCTTATATCTTGTTGTATCCTCAAAAGCAGTAAGTGCCGTCCTTGTTAAGGATCACGAAGGTACACAACATCCTGTCTATTATGTAAGTAAGAGTTTACTTGATGCTGAATCCAGGTATTCACCCTTAGAAAAACTTATCCTTGCATTAATTATGGCATCAACTAAATTAAGACATTATTTTGAAACTCATGCCATTATCGTCAAAACTAATTTTCCAATTAAGAATGTCCTCAGGAAACCTGAAATGTCAGGAAGGATGGCTAAGTGGGCAGTAAAGCTGAGTGCATATGATATAAGATATGAGCCTAGGACAGCCATTAAATCCCAAGCATTAGCTGACTTTGTGGCAGATTTCAGTAGTGATTTACAAAAGGAGGCTGAATTAGAAGTCCAGCAGCTAGAAGAAACCAAGGATCCTTGGATACTCTATACTGATGGATCCTCAAATGTCAAAGGAACAGGGCTTGGAGTACTACTAAAATCGCCACAGGGGGACATAATACCCCATTCGATAGCTTGTGAGTTCCAAACCACTAACAATGAGGCTGAATATGAAGCCTTGATAGCTGGTTTGCAAATTGCTAAGCATATGAGGATCAGGTATCTTGAGGTACATGTAGATTCTTTGTTAATCACTAATCACTTTAATGGATCCTATGCTGTTAAAGGTGAAAAGCTAATCAAATATTTGGAGTTAGTCAAAGAATTGGCACTCTCTTTTGTATCCTTTAGTTTGACACAGGTACCAAGGGAAGAGAATGCAGAGGCAGATGCACTACCCAATTTAGGATCATCCTTGAAGATCCCGGAGGATATCAAGATCCCTATTATCCATATCCTGACCCCGGCTATCAAGGATCACGTGGCTATGGAGATAGGAGAGGATTCTGCAATTACCCCTACTGAGGATACTCAAACTCATTCAGGATCATGGATCCTCCCAATCATGAGATACATACAACATGGAGAGATTCCTACAGGAGAAAACCCTAAAGCTTTCAAAATTAAGGTATCTCAATTCACAATTTTAAATAATATGTTGTACAAACGATCTCATGCAGGACCATACTTAAGATGCATTGAGGATCCTGAAATCCAAGAAGTTTTAAAAGACTTCCATGAAGGAGATTGCGGAAACCACACTGGGGGCATGGCGTTATTCTCAAGGATCCTGAGGACAGGATACTACTGCCCAACCATGAAGAGAGATGCTGTGGAGTATGCTAAGAAGTGTGATCCTTGTCAGAGACACAGCAATATCCTTCATCAACCGCCTGAATTATTGCATCCTATATCCTCCACTTGGCCATTCATGAGATGGGGCATGGATATAGTTGGTAAGCTCCCTAAGGCACCTGGTGGAAAAGTGTTCATGCTTGCTATGACTGATTACTTCTCCAAGTGGATAGAGGCTGAAGCTTTCGCCCAAGTCAGAGAAAAGGAAGTTATATCCTTCATTAAAAGGAATATTATAACTAGATTTGGTATTCCTTCTGAAATTATATGTGATAATGGTTCCCAATTTATTGGGGGCAGAACTACTAACTTTTGTGATAGCTGGGGGATTAAGATGATAACATCAACACCAGTCCACCCACAAGCTAATGGTCAGGCAGAATCCTCCAATAAGATCATCATCAACAATCTGAAGAAGAAGCTTGGATCCAAGAAAGGGAATTGGGTAGAAGAATTACCTTATGTGCTTTGGGCTGATAGGACAACTCCTAAGAATGCTACAGGCCAAACTCCATTCTCTTTGGTATTTGGGGCAGAATCAGTGATCCCTACAGAAAACGGTGGTTCCAACTGCTAGAACCAGTATTCGTGATCCTGAGGAAAATAATGAGAACTTGGTTCAAGACCTGGATACTATAGAAGAAATCAGAGATTTGGCAAGGATAAGGATGGCCAGTTATCAGCAAAGAATGGCCGGTGCCTACAACAAAAATGTTAGGATCAGGAAATTCCAAGTTGGTGATATGGTACTAAGGAAAGCATTTCAGAATACTACCAATCCTGCTGATGGAAAGTTGGCACCAAAATGGGAAGACCCTTATTTGATTGAAGCTGAGGCAGGAAAGGGGGCATATCGATTGCTAACAATGGAGGGTGATTTGCTACCTAGAGCCTAGAATGCTATCCATTTGAAGAAATACTTCATGTGATAAGGATCCATGATCCTCACATGATAAATATCCTCAAAGGATCCTTAAAGCACAGATGATCCTCATTTAGGTAACATTCTAATTTTAAACTATTTCATATCCTTATTTTCTCACAAAATGATAAGGATCCCGCATCCTTTATCCTCCTTTCACGAGATTTTGAGTTTTGAAGGTTCAGGTACCCTTAGCAAAAGCATGATTATCCACACAAGCAACCAATTACTTGGGTTTGACCCCAGTTATTCGGGCTTGACCCCAGTTCCGCCAGTAGCGCACGATGATCCTGGTATAGTTCATGGCAGTGGGACCAGTACTCGTTTTAGGGGCTGATAATTCCATTGTACTGGCTATACCTAGGATCCTACGTATAATGGTAGACGTACCATACATCCGTTCTTAAGGTTTCTAACGTTTTCACGTTAGCTAAGGTTTTGGCATTTTCATGCCACTAAGTTTGGATAGTCGCCAGTTAGGGCCATACTCCAGTTCACACACGATCCTTGGGCTTGTCCCCAGTTATCCTTGGGCTTGTCCCCAGTTATCCTTGGGCTTGTCCCCAGTTGCTAACCTTTATCTTATAATGGCTTAGTCCCAAGTTATGTTCTATTTCAGGTCTTCAAAGTTAAACAACTAAGGATCCTTGATCCTTACTTCTTACTAAGGTATGTCTTATGGTTATCCTGGTTATAGTATTAAGAGTTAGGATCCTAACTTGGATCCTCAGGTATAATCCTTAACTATTTTAATTTTATTCATTGATTATTTGAATAATCCTAATACTTTGACAACTGAACTGATGATCTTTAGAATATACTACTTTCGGAATTTTTCAGCTATAGGATATTTGATCCTGGATCATTTCCTAAATATTTTCTATCTAATTTGTTCAATTTTTTCTGTTCAGACAAGTGAATATCAAGATAAATGAAAATTTAAAAAAGAACAGAAAAGGATAACAACACAAGATAAGCCAAAAAAGATTAAGGTTATTTTATTAACAAAAGTTTAACCATCGAAGGTTGTCAAAATCACCTACCCCGAGCATCTACCAGCAATACGTGGCCCGTCCGCTGGGGTAGGTAAAGGGTGTCCATTGTCTAAAGGTCTTGGTAGTGAAGGAATTAAAAAGATGGCAGGATCACAATGGCTTCATCCCCCAAACAGAGGATCCCTCCACCAGTTGTAATCCTACCTATTGTCCAAAGGATCATACATGATCCTTAACCCTAATAGCTATTGTTTAGTTATTACAGACCATCATTGTTTTAAAAACATCACAACCACAAAAAACTACTACCAAATTTAAAAATTGGGCTCCGGCTACGTCTAGGAATGTCCATCATCGCCCAATTGTGCAGCCTACACCTTCGCTGCATCCTTATCCCCTCCAGCTTCGGTATCCTTAACCTGATCCTTCGAACTACCTCCAGCCTCGATCGCCAAAACCTCCTCAGCCTCCTTATCATCCTTAAGATCAGCCAACCTCGCTTTCCAGCCCTCAACATCCCAGCTGCTTCTGTCGAAGTTAGGATCTTGAGCTTCCTGGGCCATCTTTAGTTTTGTCTGATACATTGTGATGGCAGCGGAGACCTTTGCACCTTCTATGAGATCATGCTTCTCATAGTCAATGTCGATCAAGATTTTAGCTGTCTTAGTCTTAGCATCTTGAAGGGCTTTTTCAAGATCAGCGATCTTAAGATCCTTAAGCACTTCAACTTGTTGGAGGTCAGCAATCTTCTTATCCAGCTCCTCAACGCTTCCCACATAATCTTCAATCTCAGCAAATTTCTATAAAGAAAAAGACAAAGCAATTCAAGATCAGATGATCCTCAAATGAGTAGGATACCTAGGCAGAATTGGTCATCCTTACCTCATTGAAGTATTCAAGGAACTGGTGGCGGATCAGTGGCAGGCCCTGTAGGTCCTCTGTATCAGAGGTTTTCCTCTTCTTGCCACCCCTTCCTTTAGTGGGTGCCTTGGGGATGGAGACGCTAGGGCTGGCAGTGGTCTTCTTCTTCCTGGATCGAACAGTATCAAGGTCGGTCATGTTGAACTGGGAGGCAGGCTTGGAAGATTTTCCGGCACCTACATTTTTAAAGCAAGATAAGTATCCTTATCCTATTTCAATTTAATTATTTATTTTAATTTTCAACTATATAAAAAGCAGGATACTTACTTGACATGGTGATGGAACCTGAGGATACTTCTTGTGAGTCTTGGGTGTCTATCTTGAATGACCTTATTTCAGGATCAAGCCTCCGAAAAGTAGCAAGCCTTTCCTTAGTATCAGGAGATGGTATGAGGTGTGAAACGGTGATAGTTGCATAACATAAAACAAAAGGGGGTTAGGGATCCTTATACGAAAGCAAGATTACCTAGTGATCCTTCTCAGGATCCTCTGTCCTGCCATGGGTGGACCACTTCCTTGGTAGATCCTTTCCGTTTGGAATGGTATCCCTTCTGACAAAGAAAAAGCGTCGTTTCCAGTTTGTATCATTCTTGGTGGTCTTAAAAATGGGATGTTCTTCGCCGGGTTTTCGCTTAAACAGATATCGATTGGATCCAAACGTTGTGAGATCCTACATCTCTGCCAGTTCCGACATTCCTAAATCAATCCCTTCCTGCTCTATGATCCTCTCCAGGGTATACAAGACCCTCCAAATCATCGGCATAGCTTGGATGTAAGAGATGCCGGTAAGGGAAAAGAAGGATTGAGTAAAGTCTGGAAAAAGGATAGGTGTATCCTATGGCGAATGGAGTAACTGGAAAGGCAACCCATGTTTCAGAAACATAGTCGCTCAGAGCCATGGAATCGAAAGGTTTGAAAAAGGCGTTTGCCGGAAAGCAATGACGGATCTTATCTATTTGAGCATCGAAAAAGCAACACCTTTCGTTCACAGAGTCCTTGATGATCCCTTGACTCTTCAAGGGGCTATCATTCTGGTGATCCTTGGCAGGGGAGGACCGGAGCATCATTCTTAACGAGATGGTGGTAGTGAAAGTAAAACAGAGTAAGAGAGGAAGAAGTAAGAGAAGAGATACCTGATTGATCTTCGACTGAGAATTTAAAGGGAGTTTCTTCGGATTTAAATGCATATTGATCTTATCTCTAACTCCTATTTATAATGATGATTTGCAGGATTGTCACTTCAGTGACGTCAGCTTTGCAACGGCTAGTCCGGCTTCAACGGCTAGTTATCCGTTAGTTTGTTGCGGATAAGATCAACAAAATACACCTCATTTATTTACAATATAACTCCTTATATTTTGGGGGCAATTGTTAGGGGTGGATTTCTAAATGACCCGTGATCCTCAATTATTATCCTGTTTGGTGATCCTTACTTCTGTGTCAGTTAGTGATCCTCGGAAGTGCCTCAGGATCAGGATCATGGATCATCCTAAGGATCCTTATGCTAATGATTGTCTGTTTTGAATTCGTAACTGTTTTGCAGGAATATCATTTGGGACTTGGTCTTGGCGATATTCCTGGAGTATATTCCTTGAAGAATTCCGCACGTGCTTGGCTGAAAATGGACGTTGTGGTGTCGTGGAGGAGTTGCACCATTTGCGGACAATTAGTTACTTAGATATTTTCTAATTTAAAAGGGGTAGCGAGCTAATTAGACAACACTTTTTGCTATTTTTGGCTACACACACTCTGAAAACCGCTCACAACAGCTCTCGTTCATTCACTTAGCAATTTCGTACACTTTTTACACAGAACACTATAGTGATTCTTGTATTTAGCTCGCTATCATCCGAAGTTGTAACACATTACTTGATTAATTTGAGTTGGTGATCGGTAGTTTCCATCACCCGGGGTTTTTTGTGCCAGAGATCAACTCTTGATCAAGGGCTTTTTCCCCGTATAAACCTTGTGTCACTTGTTATTTATTTTTCATAGTGATCCTTATTGCTATAAACTAATTCAAGCATCATACCCCATGACAGAGAGTTTGGTTACATTATCCTCATCTGATTTTTTGACCAAAACAGTCTCCTTGGCATGTCTTTTGGCTGCTGAAAAGGAAGTACCACAAATGTCTGATCCACCAGATATGAAGTTTATAACTTGTGCATCTGCTGGAGGGGCAGGAGCTCTTTCTGGGACCTTCTCAGGATCCTGGATCCTAGACTTTTTTCTTCCCAAAAGTTCCTTCAAGTGCCCCTTGCTTAACAAATAACCAATCTCTTTTCTTAGTGCAATACACTCTTCAGTGAGATGCCCGAAATCCTCGTGATATGCACACCATTTGGATTTGTCTTTTGTTGTGGCTGGTTTAACACTTTTTCTTGGCCACCTAGCCTTTTCACCTAGATTCTGCATTGCAAGGATCAGTTCATTGTTATCAACAGAAAAAAAAGTATTCAGAAATGGGAGGATAATCCTCATCATCCTCTTCCTGTTCTACTGCATGCGCGTTCTGGTTGTCAGACTTGTTGTAAGGCTTGGACTTGTTGTTCCTGAAGTAGGATCCTTGCTTTTCTTACTTCGAGGATCCTGCCAGTCTTTCCTAGATCCTTTTATCATCCTCTAATTGGATGAATCTAAGGGCCCTGGTTCTCACTTCATCAAGATTCCTGCATGGGGTCATGACAAGATCATCATAGAATAATGAATCCCTAAGCAAACCCATTTTAAAGGCTTCCACAGCCGTAGCTATATCCAGATTGGGAATATCTAAGGATTCTTTACTAAACTTAGTGATGTAATCTCTAAGTGATTCATTTTGACCTTGTGTTACCCTATATAGATCACTAGTTAATCGTTCAAATTTTCTACTACATGAGAATTGGCTATTAAACAGGTTAACTAGATTAGCAAATAAAGTAATAGAGTAAGGGGGAAGACTTAGCAGCCATTTAAGAGTTGATCCTGTGATTGTGGATCCAAAACCCTTGCACAGACATCCTTTCTCTGTATTGAGCTACATGCTCCTCTGGATCCGTCGAACCATCATACAGGTTAATAGTTGGTATCTGGAACCTTTTGGGTATCTCAGCATCACAAATAGGTGGTGCAAAACGAGATATCCTATGGCTGCCATCTACAATTTCAGGAATGGGCTTAACCACCCCTGGAACGCTGGATATCATATCCTTCAGTTTCTGTAATTCCCTAGCCATAGCTTGATTGATACATGTATCCTGCATAGAGCCATGGTTAGTGTTATAAGAATTATTAAAAGTGTTACCTCCAGGAGGATTCAAGTTTGGAATTCTAGATGTGAATCCATATTGACGGGGTTATGGTATGACTGAAGGACCAGAAGAAGCAATGGTCTGCATTGGAATGAAGTCTCCTTGATGAACATCTGTGCTTGAGGGTTGTACACTTCTCAAGAATCCTTGATCCTGAAAGATATTGGATCCTTGAACCTGGAAGGAGGATCCTTGAACCTGAGAGGTTCCTTGAACCTGAGATGATCCTTGAACCTGAGAGGATCCTCGAACCTGAGAGGATCCTTGAACTGTGTACGTCCCCATATATCCTCCTGAGCTGACGAAGGATCCCTGATGCTGGAAAGAGGATCCCGAAGGCTGAAAATAGGATCCTGAAGGCTGGAAGTGAGACCCTAATGCCTGACTCATGGTTGTTGTTCCATAACGCCTTCCCAATGGTTCACTCTGGTACTGGATATCTGGAGCTACAGATTGCTGGGCAGTTATAGCTGGAGTGTCGAAATCCAGTGACCTTGGTATCAGAGGAGAGTGATCCTCCCCTGATTTCTTCTGTTTCTTGATGTCACCAATCTCCCGAAGGATCCTATCTTTAGTCTTGTCCTGCTCTTGTATGTGATCCCTCATCTGCAAAATCAAAGCAAAAAGATCACTAGTAGTAGGGTTAGAAGAAACAGCAGAAGTTGGTGGTTTTGGGAAAATGGGGCTTGGTCTCTTTGCAGCATTTTCAGCATTCTTCTGGGATCCAAAAGGTGGTGGAGGCAAAGGTGGGACGCCCTGTGAAGAAGTGACTGTCGGCATTGAACTTGAAGTGTTCTTCGCTGAAGAAGCCATGTGGTTGAAGATGATGAACCAAAATGAACACAATGAGCAAAATTTTTCAGAAATGAAGCACCAATTGCCCCACGGTGGGCGCCAAACTGTTTTGGTCAAAAATCAAGCTAGGATAATGCAACCAAATCTTTGTTGTGAGGAATGATGCTTGAACAAATGTATGAATATCTTGCAAATGAAATGAACAAGTGACACAAGGATTTATACGAGGAAAAAGCCCTTGATCAACAGTTGATCTCCGGCATAAAAAACCTCGGGTGATGGAAACTACCGATCACCAACTACAATTAAACAAATGAATGTTACAACTCGGGATGATAACAAGCTTGTTACAAGGATCACTATAGTGTAATGTGTATGAAATCGCCAAATGAACGGTTGAGAGCTGTTTCGAATGTGTGTGTTTGCTAAAATTGCCCAGTGTTCTAATTCAAGCTTGTTATCCCCTTTTAAAATTAGAAATAACTAAAACAACTAACTATCCGCTAAATGTGCGAGCTTCCCACGATCTCCACAACGTTCACAAAGCCATGCACGTGCGGAATATTGAGGGCATATTCCCCAAGAATATCGGCAAGACCAAGTCCGAGGTGTATACTCCTGCAAAACAAACTTAAACGTAATGAAGGATAACGTTAGTACAAGGATAAAAACAAGGATCCTGAATTCTGATCCTGCAATGTCTTCTGAGGATCCTTAATTCAAACAGAATTGAGGATCCGTGATCCTGGCAGTGCTTGAGGATCCGTGATCCTTAGGATTGGAATATCCTCCCCTAACAGTAATCATGCCAAGGCATGCCCATGTATGATTACCGTGTGGCTGTTGGCATGTCTTAACACATAGCTAATGCCTCATGTAAATAAGAGTGGCCATGTATGGACAAGTAAGGTGTACATAAATATGGGACATTCGCATGTGCTGCCACATGTAAATACTAAATAAGAGTAGCACAAGTAAATAAGGGACATTCCCATGTGCCAATTATTTCAACCAATACGTTTTTTTCAGAAACGTAAAAAGAACAATATCAATTCCACGATCCTTTCAAAGATGCCGATTTCCTACTGAATTGATTGGAAACCTCCCATTCAAAGGATGGGGACGTTGACATATTGGATCGATATATAGGTACGCCACCCAACAAGTGACATAGACTTATGTGTTCCGTATTTTTTTAACCGCTAAACTTATTTTTCCCATACTATACTAAATTACACCCCTTCGAATGATTAAATTTTGGTCTCCCCACATGAGGTAATTCCTCTTAACCATTAGGCCAAAGCCCAAGTGACCTTATGTGGTCCATATTGGTGAGTGACTAAATTAAATTCCAAGCGTTGCGGCGGGAGATACGCATAGGAACCAAGCAGTAAAGACTAACTAACAATGAAATATAATGTAACAAATAGAAGAATAAATGGTGATGTGGTGCCTATGATGTGGTGTCATGACCCAACACGTCTAAGATTACCCACAGGGCCGGTCTAACATTTTTGGAAGACCTAAGCGAACTACAAAGTCGGGGCCCTTTTGAGTTGTTATAAAGAAAAATCGCTTCTGTTTTTGCCTTCCAAGTCTCAATTGGAAATTCACAAGCACACCTCAATCGCAAGCTCAATATCAAAATTTAAAGATTCGAAGTATCAATTAGAGATTTATGGAAAACAGTGATGCATTATATCACAATATATATGATCCTTGAAACACCATTAATTCCCCCTAATATTTCCGCTAATTTCTCCCCAATTCGCGACACCATTGAGTGAAATGAGCACACATGGGGTTACAGTTAGCGAGAATGACGATGACAGCCTAAAATGAAAACGAACCACATATTGCTTGGAGTTGGAATTGGTTTTTTTTTCTTCTTCTAAAATTGGTTATTTAGTTGGGCCTTACTATAAATATAGATTTTGTTTAGCTTTTTGGGGACTGATACACTAATACACATCTATATCTATAATAAACAAAACCATTAAGGGACACTTATCACCCATTGGTTTAAGCCAAATAAGCAGCCATGTCATCATACATGTGGCATAGGTAAAATTCAAGGATTGAACAAGCTTCTTTGGTACGTCTCTTTAATATTCTCTCTCTCTCTCATTCAATCATTCGCACAACCGTTTACCCCAAAAAACCCTAAACGGCGATTTTGATTATCGCCTCTTCAATCAATCTTCTTCCTCGGCGATTGTTCTTCTCACTGTTTTAATCGATCCTCTTCTACATCCTTTATCAATCTCTAGACTTCCATCAGTAATAATCGATGGTAAGCATTCCGATAATCTCTTATTTTCAGATTGATTTAAAGAATAAGCTTGGTTTCGTTATTTTTTTATTCAGGCACTTAATGTTAGTTAAAGATCCATGTTTGATTGTCTGTTTGGTATTGTTTGTTTGGCAAAAGTTTTCGGTTTGGTTTGATTGTATGATTTTGCTTCGATCTTTTGATGAATACAGCCCCTGTTTGTAGTTATTGTTTAGAATAAACCGCGATTGATGTTCTTTTTGTATACTGTTTGACTAATTTTTGGATTATTGATTGATGATGATTATAGTTAGGGTTTTAATTGACGATATTAGGGTTAAATATTGATTTAGTGATTGAATGTTAGTTAAATATTGAATTTATGTTGTCTGTTTAGTATTGTTTTTTTGCACAAGATTTCGTTTGGTTTGATTGTATGATTTTGGCTCCATCTTTTGATGAACACATCCCCTGTTTGTAGTTATTGTTGAGAATTAAACCGCAAATTATGTTTTTTTTTTGTTTACAGTTTGAATGTTATTTGAAAAGTCTCTTCATATGGACTGTGTGTTTTTTGTTTTAGATGAACACATTGATTGTGGATATTCAATATTGAAATTGATACGCCGAGTTTTGTTGGTTTTTTTATACTAATAAGTTTGTATAAGGAAGTCTTATGTGAACTGTTATTTTTTAATAAATATTATATATGTTGGTTTATTGTTCCTAACTTAAATTAAATTTTATTTTGTCATTTACTGTACATCGTTTGAAGGCGAGATGGTCTACGGATTTGTTGCCCGTGTGTGGAAGAACGACAAAAAATCGCTGGTTAGTATAGATATTAAAAGCATTTATAAATTCTCTGAAATTATAATTGCCACTAACGAGTTCGCCTTTTCCTTTTACAGAAACTTCCTGCTGATTATGGTGACTGGATTAAGAAGTTCGCTTATCCAGATAAGAATGCATTTATCCGGACCTTCGATGGGAGGACCTTTGAAGTGAAAGTGATGAACCTTGCAGGTGACTACTTTCTTTACAACGGCTGGTTGGATGTGGTCACGTCATTGAAATTACCAGATAATTTGTGGGTTGTTTTCCAGTACGAAGAAGCTTTGACTTCGTTCCGCCTGTTCCACTTTTATCAATATATTTCGCTTGCGCCTTCTAACTACTTCTACTACAAAGCTGGGAATGATGTAAAAGACCGAGACGACTGCATGGTAATTGAACATATAAAGTTTTAAATTATTTTATGCTTGCATTCATACATTGTTTGTTTTAATGTATACCATCGATCCTGATATTGTTTTGTACTATGTGTAGTATGTGAACAGGTTGTTTGTTCATCACTCGATGCTGAATACCTGTCCTTCAGATCCTGTTTTGGTTCGTTCTGCTGGAAATCGTAAATGGGTTGTTCGGATGGATGTTTTAGACCATGAGCTTTATATTACTACAGGTTGGAGTAGAATTAAGAAGGAGATATCGATAACGGATGATCATTTGTTGGTTTTTGAAATGGTTGATTTTAAGACGTTTGATTTGAGTGTTTTTAGCTGTAAGCCTGCCCTTCTCACTTTCCCACCTGAACTTTGTGTTATCAACAAAGAACCGACTGATGAGTTAATTGAAGTGTCTGATGATGAGGTTCCTAATCCGGTTGTTACACCTGTATTTGAACAGAGTGATGATGACGAAGTACAGGTTACTTTTGTTGTTGACAATCATTATGTAAGTCTCTATTATTTACTTCTTCATATTGTTAATGTATGTTTGGGGATTCCATTTGAATTCATCAGTTTTAGGAAAACCTTTGTTAAGAAATGTAATTATTAAAATTTATATTCTGTTTTGTAGCGTCTGAAGAAGAAATGGGCACAAATTCATGGCTTGGATCGGAAGATGGATTTGACCATTAAGGACAGCGCTGGTCGAACTTGGGAAGTGGCTATTGGTGTGGAACATTCGCAAGGCTATCCGCGGTTCAATGTCACCGGTATGAGAGAGTTTGTTAGAGACAAACAGTTGGTATATGGTTCTTCGTTTCAGATTATATTTGTTAAAAGTAAAGGTATGTTGCTTTTTAACTGAGTTGGTGAAGGTCCATGGTATGTTTTGGTATTCCTTTTTTGCACATATTGTTGGTGGTTAGAATACATTTGGTGGTATGTTTTTGGTGTGGTCATTACGTTGAACTTATGTCAAGATAGATTGGAAGAAACTTATTTTGGGCCGTTTATATGTGTAGCCGAAGGACGTAGTTTTATAGTGCTTATGACTAGACGTTGTTTCTGTTTTTTGCTACCTGTTTGTGTTTAACAATCCATGTTTTAGTGAAATAATTAGTGCTTGAAATTGTATGTCTCTTAGTTTAAGAATCAAGTAAAGTATTCATCATATTAAACACCATTTAAGTAATTTGTTTGATTAGTGCCAACTGTATTATTTCATTAAATTGTTACCATTACCAATATTTTAAAACTTATAATATAAAATTTTATAATAAACCGCCAGTTTTTTTAAAATTTATGTCAAAATAAAAGTTAATATGATTTTGTTTCCTTTTTTAAATTGTATAACCCACAATATATAATTTTTTAAGAAAAATTAGGCCAGATTTTATAGATTTACCTCAAATTAAATTTAATTTAAGTTGTTTCCTTTTTTACACCTATAGATTTACCATTTTATTTAAGTACATAAATGTTAAAATACTTTCCTTTTAAATCAATTTAAAATTTTTGTAACCTTCATTGAATATCTACAATTGAAAATTTTAGTTTCAATATGCTACTTTTGTATACATACAAAAGTTTGGTTATTAAAATATAAATTTTTGAAATTAAAATTTTGATTTTATTAAACTTGTGTTTGAAATTTGCACCAAATTTTTTTATTACTATTTATAAGTAAGTTAAATCAGTTATATTTAAGGTACATAAATTGAGTTTTTGATTGCATAAATTAGAACGTATAAATAAAATAAAGTTTAAACAATGAAATAATTAAAATATTTTTTGATATACAGTATAAAAATGATGTATATCAATTTTTTTTTATTTTAATGTTTCAGTTTTAAAATTTCAAAATATTTGTGGCCGTTTTTTTTAGATTTTAATAAAACATTCTTAAGGTTGTTTTATTTAAATTTGGAAAGTAAAACCAGATTTTTAAACTTATATATGGAAGTTTTTTAAAAACCATTGCTGACATATAATATTTTGTCTTTAAACAATGATTTTTTAAAACCATTACTATCATGCCATATTTAATTAATCAATTAACTTTAATAAAAAAATTCCAAAATTAACTACAACCTATTATCAAAAAATCCAAACAACCGTGTACTAAATTATATGGCATGATTTAATTTTCTTTGTTTGGTCACAAACCTAATTTTTTTCGACCTCTTTACACTTTGAGTTTACCTTTTTAATATTAAATTTGATGTATCTTATGTGGTTATTTTTTGGGTGGTATTGCTGTAGAGTGTAGATTTAGCATTTTGTTTGAATAAATGTTGCATATGTTTTTTGTCTATTTTTTGTATCTGTAAGTTGTTTTAAATAATTGATTTTTGTTTCATTTTTTTAGGTATTGGAAGAATTTGGTGCCTAATCTTTTTTAGATTTGTAGTTTTTTAAGAAATGTCAATCCATTTCTAAAAATACTAATCTATTTAATTTCGGTAACATTTTTTATAATAATCAACTGATTTTTCAACTTTACCAAAATAACTAAACGAAATTTGAATATATATTCACTTAATTCATTCATTTGATTCAATTACAAATCATTTTCTAACTTCAATCATCTATATTCGGCTCATATCTCTTAACCAATGGATGAAAACAGTGTTACTTTCTTAAACAATCTTGATTGGAGATCCAAGCTATTTACCATCAAGGTCAAGGTGTTAAGACTTTGGATTCGTGTGAATCAAAAGAGAGAAGGAGAAACCCTTGGTATTGAAATGGTGGTCATGGATGAGCTGGTATGTTTGAATGTCATTTGCATTTTAAAATGTAGGCTAATTTTTATATTGTTGTTTATACTAACCACTTTTAATTTGTGTTTTTTATTAGGGGACCAAGATGCAGGCTAATGTTTGGAGCAAGTCTACGAAAAAACATGAAATTTTGCTTAATGAACATGAGTGTTATTACATTTTTAAATCTCAACTTTCTGTCATTAAGTCAAATTTCAAACACTTTGACAAGGAACATGCTATTAGCTTAAACTTTGATACATCGGTTAAAAAGTGTGATAATTTTGATGGAAGTGTATATGGTATTCGGTTATCGTCGTTTGAGTCCATTAAAGCCGGGGAAGTCGATGTCAAGTATCGAGTTGGTTTGTACTTCATCATTTATAACAACTACATCCGAAATTATAAAATATATAATCATAGATTATTTTTTTAATTTTTGTTTTTTTGTGCTGATTACATTTGTTTTTAATCAATTTTTTTTTTTAGATTTTATTGGATATGTAGATGAGTGGTCTGAACCAGAAGTGACCAAAACGAAGATGGGAAAACATAGTAAATACATGAAGTTGCAATTGCTGGATGAAGAGTCTGTTTATTAAATGCTAATCTAATTTCATTGCAACTTTAGTATGATATATTTTTTACATGATATCCTCATATGTGTTTAATTTCTATTTATGTAGGGGAGTCAAGTTAAACTGCACTTTATGGGATGAGTACTGCGATGAGAAGTTTGGTTACATTCAGAGCCATAAAGAAGAAGTTCATGTTGTTCTGCTTGTGCAGTTTGGTAGTTTCAACAAGTATAAAGGTATTCACTGTTTATAAACTTTGTGGATTTTATATAAATTTTTATATGATTTACGAAATTGAATATCTTAATGTCTGATATTAATTTTTTTACACAGGGAAGACAACGCTATCTAATGCTTTCCAAATAACAAGGTTGTTTATCAATGCTGACATAGAGGAGATTCGTTCATTTAGAACAAAGTAATCAGTTTATAAAATAATATGAACTACTTAGTGATGTTTTTTAACTTTTTTGCTTATATTATTGTAACCAGGTTTGTTGAGAAGATATGGAAAACATCCTCTAATGGTCAGAAATCTATTGGTTCATCTGGAAGCATCAGTCTTGCGGATGACTTTTTATTCAAGCATCTATTTTCCAATTTATGTGATATTACGCTCTTTGATAAGGTGTGTGTCTACTTTTTAATTTTTTAAATAAATACATTAAACAAAATTGTTTCACAAATTTATATTTATAACTTTATTTTCTTACATTTAATTTCAGCCTTGGGAGGTCATAGTTCATGGTACGATCATGGGTGTGGATGATAAAGATGATTGGTACTACCTTGGTTGTGATGAGTGCAATCGGAAGGTGGAGACAACATTTGTTATTGATGATGTTGAAGACGGTGCTTAGGAACCAAAGTGATTCATGGTTGAAGTATTTTTACCAAAAACAATTTATCTTTTTCCGAATATTGCTGCTTTGGTTTGGTTTCTGTGTTTTATTGGTTTGGATTGATTTGTGATGGTTGGTTTGGTTTTTTTTTAAACATATGGTTTGTTGGTTTTAATGGTTGGTTTGGAATATTTCGTATTACCTATACTCCTTTAACCTTTATCTTTTGTTACTTTATCTTTGTTTTATTATGTTGCATGCATAAAATGTTTCCAAAAACATTTGTTTATATTTTTGAAATTAGACATTTTTAAACTTTTATTATAAGGGCATAAACGTTTACAAAGTATTATATTAAAAACTATTAATATTTTTTTTAATACTTAAGTTGCAAATAAAGATTTCAATAACCTAATTGTCTAATTTAATTTAATTTCTAAAATATTTATATAGAAATTATAAGTATAACCGAAAACTTAAATTGGTATGATTTTCTTTCCTTTTTAAAGTTTTATAACCGAAAATGTATATTTTTTAACAAAACAAATCGGCGACCTTTTGAATAAATGATCTAATCAAGCAAAGAAAACACTTATTATTCCGAACAAACTAGCCATAACTCAAATGTTCCAAAAGACTAATTGTCTTTATCACCATTATGTAAAAACTTGAAACCTATAATTCAAGATGCTATGTATATCCTTTATATATAATATCAACTTGGGCCTAATTGAACAAACAAAAAAAAAGAATTCAAATTCAAATATTGTAATTCGATTATAAATGTTAATGTAGATTCGTTTTATGTTTTTTAATTATAATTCAAATATTGAACAAGCATAGTGATTTAATTACACAAACGTTAATTCCTTCGAAGTTACATGCTATTTGATTGGACCCAATTTTAAAGAACATCCGATTTAAGTTAATGATCAATGGTCAATTTCATATGTAACATATTAAATGGCTATTGATGTAAAGCAAGATTAAAGAAATTAATATGGGATCCATAAAGAACATGATAACGTTTGTTGGCTGGAACTTAAATCAAAAGAAGTAGATATTTTAAATGGGCTTAGTGGCAATTTAGTGGGTTTGTTAAGTATTACAAACCATTATAAAGTATTTGTAAATAAACCATTGTATTTCAACATTGATAGTCAACAACCCGTTATAAAGTATTTGTTAATATAAAAGATACCAACGTTACTTACAATAAAAAATATGGTATCTGGGTTTATAATGTACCAAGGAATAAAATAAAACATGGTAACGTGCACTTGCATGTCCCAAAAAAAAACAACGAAACATGTAATAGTAGTAAAAAAGAGTGATCATTTCGTCTACACAAAAACCTGAAGCATTAAGGGTATATTTTTACCTGTTAACCTTCATTAACCGCATCGACTTGAGATAGGATCAGGGCATTTCCTGAACATACAAATCTGAAATGCAATGTGTCACCGAAACGAATGCCATTCTGCTGCATGAACATCGGCCAACCTTCGATAGCATACCTTACACCATCTCCATTCTTCTGCCGCCTAAGATTCATGTCGATGGTTTTTCCATTCATGTTCGTCACTCTTAACTCGTGCACTTTATTTTTGAATCCGGCAATTCTTACAACATTAGTAGGCATTCTCTTCATAAAAACAATAATTGTATAAGTAAATTAGGCTTATTGATGTTATAGTATTTGTGACTGTCATTGAGTATTACAAAAAATCAAACCATGCGGTTTTCTCCCTTTTTTGTGAACTCATAACTACCAGTTTTCTCAACATCATTTATCCTTGCAACACGTTTTGGTTCGACATCCAATATCTTCAATGCATTACCATATCTCTTTCTATTTTTGTTAACCTTATTATTACATATCACATTTTAGTATTAGAGTAATATAGTTAATTCCTTAATTTAAAACAAATATTGATCACTAAATGATGTTAATTTATCCTATACGTACCAACCGGCTGCGATTTCTGCGTCCAATTGTTGAAACGTCTGGCATTTCCACTTCTGTTCCACATATCAACCTTTTACTGTTGTCCGGATTACAATATTCCACAATCTGTTTTCCTTTCTTTTTAAGCTGTTAAGACAATGAGGAACGTTAAATAACAATAACGAACAATAATTAAGTAAATATTTGTACATATATGAATGAAAATACTCATCTATTGTTATGTTTAAAATAAGTACATCTTCTTTTGTTGGTTGGTTTGTCACTTCTATCTTCATACTCTTTCTTCCTGCCTTTGATATTTCTTTTTCACCAATGTTCTTAGTCTCATTTTGTTTGTTATGACATTCATGCACCTGTGTATGACAATTAACAAAATCCACCAAATCTTATTGTAATGTATTTTAATTTGTATAAAGGAGTGGTTATTACCTCAGTAATTAACTGATCTATTGAATCATCATCTTGACAGAAGGTCTGTTATACAATGAAATACATAAAATAAGTCTTATTTTTTAAAATACCGTTATACGTTAGTTCTAAATACTTACAAAGTCAACGTTTTTGTAGTATGTGTCCCTAGGTAATTCCTGCAGAGAGTCATCTTCACTTTCTTCTTTGTTGTTACGGGCTACCTCAACTCCTCTACGATAAATTTTCAAGTCAAATGTCATGATGTCCGTCTTCATCAACAGGAGTATATCATCGTCTTCTATTGCAAGATCCTGAAATAACTTCGGACAACCTTTTGTAAAAACATAATGATCATTGATTCTGTCGGTCTCAACTTTACAAGCCTGGCCTGCTGCATAAATGTTATAATAATCGTTCACTAGCGAGTAAGAGTAACAGTTTGTTACATAAACCTCCGGAATCACCTGAAAAGTTTTGTAACAATTTATTGTCGGATATTTATGTATACTATTTATTTTAAAACTATAATAGAATAAATATTAATTCAAACATGTTAGTAGGCTTACTATAATCTTTAAAATTCCGTAACGGTTTACTGTCACAAAAGATTCACCACATATGTTTTCGACAAAACAATCTATTTCAATGTTGTTGTCTTCGATTATCCTTAAGCGCAATAACGTCCTCCTTGGCAACTGAAGGTCCCTTACGACATTACTCCAACCGTCAGTGATAACGCTTTCCCCACTTACACTTCTCAAAGAAACTGGCCAACTTCTTCCACTTTTATGATGTATCATTATTTTTGTTCTTTGCCAATTATCTCCGTATACGCTCTTAACTGTAACACCCCGTGTTTCGAAAGTCAAAGTCAAGATTGAAGTCAAAGGAAGAAAAGATTGCTAATTGCGATCTATCTCTCCTTGCTTAATTCCTGTTTTGACTTCTTTGACTTGTAACTAGCCTGTTTTGTTATCGCTTTAGTTGTATTATGTGGAGTATCTATTAATAAGCGCATAGTAATCGCTATTTATCGCTTGTTTAATCGCTTTATCGCCATCGCAGTCGCACTCGCAACTCGAATTACGCATTTTGGTTATTGTTATACGTGTGTGTGTGCCTTATGTGTTACGTGTGTGTGTGCCTTATGTGTTACGTGTGCGTGTTTACTTTTGTTATGTTGTGGTGATCAATCGAAATGCAATCGAACTCAATCGCAATCGAATCGCAAACGCTAAACGAATATGAAATAAGGATGCTTGTATGTTGATATAGTAGTTGGGATTAAAAGTAATTTGACTAGGAAGTACTCTCGCATCGCAACGCTCGCAATCGCAATCGAAACGGCAAAACTCATCGCACCGAACACTCGAACCAAGCGACTGATCGATCAGGTGACCAGCCGATCGACCAGCCGTTCGATCGAGCTACCGCTCGATCGGACAGCTGTTCGACCGGGCTGCCACCTGATTGGCCAGCCCCTTTCTTCTTTGGGAAACCCTATAAATACCCCATGTCACCATCATACCTTCCACTTTTAGCAACTCTCCTCCGACCAGCTCATCTTCCCCACTTTTCTTCAGATTTCTCGCGATTCTGGTAAGATCTCATCCTAAATCTTGTACTTCCTTAATCTACACGCACTCCTACACCTTTCTACCTTTTGAATCATAACTTTTAACCGTGAAATCATCAAGATTCAAGGTGTTCTAGGATGACGTCATCATGTGTTCTTGAGAACTTCATGTTTTGGCCTCAATCCACCAAGAACAACTTAGATCTAACTGATTTCCACATAAGCAAACAAAGATCTTTCATAGATCTGAACATACTCACAATGAAGAGGATTGAAAGATGGTTTTCCAACTTTCTTTCAACTCTTTTACACTCAATGCACTCAAAATCGATAGAATCGGAGCTTGTGCCGGCTTACTACTCATTCTTGTGGTTGTGTTGGTTCAAGATCTGGATTCTATCCACGAGGCTATCGATTTCGGGTTAAACATGGAACACCGTCTCGAACAGTTAACTTGTCGGATTTGGGTGATTCCTGTCTGATCAGGGGTACCAAGTATTGACGAGGTTCCTGTTGCTTAATACGTTATCAAAACGTCTTGATAAAATGACAAACAAACAACACAACCAAGTGTAAGACGAACAGGTTGACCAGGACGGAGTGTCGTCTGATCGGACTGCTGTCCGATCGAACAGCCATCCGAACGATCGGTCATCCGATCGACTTGCACCTTGGCCCTACAATTTATTTTCAAATCAACCCTCAAGAGTTTTGGGAACACCGAACGGATTGTCGTCCGATCGAGTTACCACTCGATCAACCGACCATCCGACTATGTGATGTTTCGAAACTTCAACACTTAAACAATTTTCAACATGTTCAATGCACAAGGATCCCACCCGATCGAACAACCATCCGATCGAGTGACAACCTGCTGAGAACTTGTTCTCGCTGAAGTGCCCAACCTATCGGACTATCGCCCGATCGAACGGTCGTTCGATCGATCGACCTGAAAGCTAGAGATACTTCTATGTTTTCAAAATACTACAACGAAAACTTCAAAAGTCAAGCCATCATAGACAAACACATCCTTCCCAAAGGAAGTAACAATCCACTCGAACGGTCATCCGACCGCACGACCATCCGAACGGACTGTCACTCGAACGACGTGCTGTCCGATCGGACTACCATCCGATCAAACTGTTGTCCTACCCACTTGCACCATGTATCATTTTACGCGTCGCTTATCGTTATGCTATCAATCTGTTCAGGCTAACCCTACTCTCTAGCGCTCCCTTCAATCCATCAATCGTTGTGAGTATACTCGAATCCCTTTTTTTTGCTTTACGAACTTTTGGGTGTTACATACGTTACTTATACGAAATCACATCGAATACACTACGCAATACTTTAATCGCTAACCAATTACCGCATGTTATACCTGACTTAATGAATGCTTGTTTGTTATGTTTACACATGGAATGCTGTCTACATGCCTTAGCAACGATAGTACTATAGTTTGGACTCAGCACCTGTTCACTCAGGGGTTGTTAAGGACAGTTACCTACATGGCTCACAGTGGTGAGTGTGTATCGCGAACTGCCTTGGGCAGTCAACCCACAGTCATTGGTATCGATAGGTTCATGTCGATAACTAACATGCCTCATTTTACACTGTGTATGTGCTGGTTATGCGTAACTATTTCAAACTCTATATGCTATTATCAAACTTGTAAGCTCACCTTTACACTATGTGTATTGACTTTTACTTTAACGTATGTGACATGTGCTTAGGATGCTTATTTGCTTTCTTTGTTGTGAAATCGAGGCTAGGAAAGACCAAGGTCAAAAATTAACAATTGTCTGTAATAAAAATCTGAGTTGTCGGAACAGGACAATTTGACTAGATCTTTTCTGTAATAATTGTATTATCATTTATGACATGGTATGGGACGTGTTGCTATAAATATTTGGTAAATATAGTTGTTATGGAAACTTCTGGACAATCTGTTTCGCTCAGTGTCGCGTCCCGATGTTTCCGCCATCGGTTGGGGTGTGACATTTACAAAGTCAATTGGTGGCACCTGCGTTTTAGTTTATGTTGTACATGTTAGTTAATACAAGATATAGAAAATTGTTTGTAACCATTGTAGCATACCAGCTTTAACGATAAAGTGTCTTCTAACAAAGCGACGCATGATCGACTCATTTTTATATACATGTAATGTACCAACATCTATTAGAAACATTTACTATTGAAATTTAAGTCATTCATATATTTTCATAGCAATATAAAAAGTACGTCTTAAGCAATATTAGACAAACTGTTGTTATAAATAGCCGTTTATGTAGGATTTCAAGAATACAATGTAGAATTGACATATACACCATACTAAAGGAAGTATTATCACATCATCATATTTGATTACAACTAAAGAAAGATTCATTTTCGTCAATAATTTATACCAAAATATATAGTTTTTATGACTTCCTTAGAGTATACCTATATTGTAATTGATAATCGTATTTCAATATAGGTGAAAAAAATATTCTAAATCATAAATTTTATCCCCGGATCATAACCCATTCAATTTTCCAAATCAAACTATTATCCAAGAAAATCAAAATTTCATAAGAATATCAACAAAATCTATCAACCAAAACACAATATGAACCCAAAAATCTATATTTCCAAACACATGCAATACATATAATCCATTGTAGATATACATAACATACTAAACTTTGAACTTAAGAAATACCTAACCTCCGATTTTCACGTCTATGAACTCATTAATCGGTGAAAACAAACATCCCATGAGTTATTTGTAGTTCTAAAGACAATTTTAGTTGGTAAATCAAAAAAGAAATCGTCGTAGAAGTGATCAGAGATTTTGTCGGGAAATTACCTTTACGAAATCTTCAACCGGCGATTTGAGAGTTCTTGAACAATGTGAATGTAGGTGAGCTCAATTTGCAGGTTAGTATAGATGATATGTGTCACATCCCCCGACCCATCCTGGATGGAATCGGGAGCCGCGAACAGCCAAGTGGTACCGGTGATTATTTTTAAAAATATTGCAGCGGAAATTTCATCAGGACCGTGAGTTAGGAAAAATATCAGAGTTTAGAAAACACCGGATTTTATTTATTAAATCGATGGGATAAATCCATGTTTTACAAAGGTAGCTTTAATAAGGGATAAACCCAATTACATAAAACAATATTTCTTAATTTGATTTAATTAATAAAATAAGCCACTTCTTGAAGCCTTTCAGTGCCGTATCCATCTCTTACTCCAATCTACTGTAATTACCTGAAACACGTTTTAAAAAGGTTTTGTCAGCAGGAAATACTGGTGAGTTCATTCATTTTGCTTAAAACGACGCATTTGTTATAATTTACAGTATTAAGAGCGATTACAATGTTTCCATATATCAACCAACTACCCACGGTATTTGTCACTCGACTCGTTTCTGTGACTATGGTCATATCACCCATTGGCTAACCCGTTGTCCAATGGTGACGATTATCAAGTAATGTATACAAAACCCCACATACCGGCTGTAATTTGGAGATTACAAAGACTTAATCCATGTAATTATAACTTTGAAAACATTTAAGAATTTATAAAGCACTTTTGATAAAAGGAGAATGACTCACATTGCAAATTCATACGGGCAAAGTTTAGCCTACAGATAAGCCTTGATATATTGCAGATATATACAGGCAGAGCTTAGCCTATTGATTAGCCTTGTAACCTAATTCAAATAATAACGTATATAAAAACTAGGTTAGTAACTGAATACAACTTTTACGATAAGCTCACGAGATTAAAACCTTCACGATGAATGACAAAGTGCAATACTTAAACATCTATCTGATTCGCAACGAATGACAGAGTCTACCCCGAGTTTGGGCGGCACTCAAACATCCTGTCGGATTCACGACTAATGACAAAGTATAGCATTTAAACATCCTATCGGATAGTTTCAATCGATCGGATATTGAATCGTAACAGCGATCGAGTTATTACCCTGTTATTGCGGCAGCGTTTCGTGATTGTGTGTGTTTTGTAGTAAACGGACTATATCTCAGCGTACGAATTGAGTTTTTTCGTCGAACCAACGCAGCTATTCAAGTGCCAAGGCCCTCTATTTATACTGGAAAGTTGTCCCTGTCGCGTGGCGCGACAGGGTGTCGCGTGGCGCGACGGCTCCTCTTCTAACATAGGGTAGCCACGTGTCTTTGAAGTCTTGGTGAGTCGACAGATCGATTAAATTCGAATTACACGTAAAACTGTGATGATAATATCGAATGGGAAATGCCCCCCCTGAGTTTTAGGGGCCCTGATCCTGATTCTGATTGTTCTGAAATTTTTAGGGTTTGTGCAGGATTACTTGGGGTCTCAATTAGGGTTTCCTATTGGGCAACTAAAATAATAGATAGGACTTTTGATGAGAGTTGTTAGTTTGTTACAGAATAAAATGGTGAGAAAAGAGAATGGACCCACTTTGTAACTTTAGGGTTTAACTAGAAAGCCTCCTGGTATAAATCTTAGGTATAACTTCTGAGCTATAAAAATATATAATGGACTTGTGTTAAGTATAGTACCCCTAATTCAACCTTATCCCGATGTCCCGAGATAGAATCCCAACAAACTTAGTCGGGCAGTGCCCTGACATGCGTTATGGGCTTCAGATCAATCGGAAAGGGTAGCGGTGATCGGGAGTTAAAATACTTAAAACGAGGCAGAGCTTTATTATTATTATAATTATTATTATTATAATTATTATTATTATTATGTAAATAATAATAAAAATATATATATGTATAGAATGAGATCGAGAGAAATTATGTAAGAAAATGAAATGTGGCTTCTCTTATTTATACTGGTATGGTGGCTTGGAGTCCTCACCATTTCTTATACACGTATACACTTTCTTTTTATGCCATATTTTTATGATAACCACTAATCATAATTCATGATTCACAAGCATACACGTATCACATAAATTGCCATTTATTTTCTTGTCCCATTCGAATACATACACCTAGCATACATATGCATTTTTTAATATAGTTAAATATTTCCATGACACGTACACACCACATTTCTTAATTTCATATATATATTTTAGTTATGAATATTTTATCCATATTGGATGACACATCCATATAAAATTTCGATTATTATTTTTATTATTTTATTAATTTATATATTATAATTAATTTAACTACTTTACTTATTTGGAGCGTATAACTTGTAAAATATAACGTTTTATATAATAATGAATATGTCATTAGAACGGAAATATTGGTGTCTACATTTTGAACCAAGTTTCATTAAAAACAGAGTAGGTTCAAATATAATGTATTTTTATAATTTAATTATTTAAACGGTTCATGGGTCCTTCTAAATACTTCATATTTCTAATCTTCAACTTACCCGTAATCTACCCGTCTAATAATATAAGTTTATATACTTTTATTTTATTAGAAAGATTACCCATATAGAGGGTCAATTAATATAATATTTCAACCAACTATATAAAATAGTTTTTAAAACTATTTGGGTCGAATAATTATATTAGAAATAAAACTAGTTACTCGTGGTTAATAAATTTAAACAACCCTAAAATTTTTATATGGTAAAAATGGAGATGTTACATCATCCCCACCTTGTTTTAAATCCCGTCCTCGAGATTTGGGCTACGATATTTCTTTTAGACTTATGTCACATCTTAGTCAATAAAACAATATTAAGGTAAATGATACCAACCTGTCACACGCCTAATTCCACGTGTCACCGGTGGGTCCGGTGGGGAGTATCGTGACGTGGTTGGCAACACAATAGTCAAACAACACAATATATAAATGCACAACGGAAGCAAAAGATAAATATATATTACAATTCGAATTTAAAGTAATATCCAGTATTACAACGGAAAGTAAAGGATCCACAGGCGGATCTTAAAACATAGCATTGTTTAACAGACTTTAGGCACCTAGAACTTGCAAGATTCTTTATAAACTCCCTGAGCATCCAGCCAATTACGTTCAGTACCTGTCACTTAACCCTTTTGGAAAATACGTCAGTTTTCACTGGTAAATACACTCAACCGACTCATTTTGAAAAGGTTTAATAAAATTGGTTTGAATGCATGTGGCACAAAATATCTTTTTATGATTTGATTAAAATGCACAGAGGCAAAATTAATCTTTTATACTTGGGACAATTATAGTTATAATCGTGTATACAGATTTACATGTTCGTTGTACGTTCAGGGCCCGATGTAGAAACCGAGTCAGATTAACAGACACGCCACAAGTATAGGCCCACAAGAGAGTGAGATACCGTTATTACTTAAGCAACTGTCAGGTGTATGCCTACACCCCGTGCTTAAGACGTAGCCATTTTATAATACAATGATGTCAAGGATATCCGGGACATGGTCATTAACCCCTAAAGGTCTTTATTTCAAACAATACAGATTAAACCGGGTTATTAAATTATTCAATTAACCACCAAACGATGGAAGATTTAATACCCAACCAAGCGGTATTTTATATACCGTAACCCAAGCCCGTATAGGGAAAATAAGTTAAGAGTATTTACCTGAGCTAGCTCCTGTCTTAAATAGCAAGAATTAATAACTCAGCCGTATTCACTTAAGTAAGCGTAGGTACAATTTACCGGAAGGCTCTAGTCTGGAATGATGGTATAAATAACCAATTAGAATGCTAACGGGTTTCTAATTAAGCCTAAGCTTAGACCGGTTGGTCTTAAGGAAATATACGGTTCAAACGCATGATTAAGCGAAGACCGGAATAGAATGTGTTTTAGACCCGACAAGTTTGAAGACTTGTATAATATGGGTATTTCATACACATTCTGGATTTTGAGATAAAACCAATAAGGTTTGACCCGTTTCGGCTAATTTATGTAAACTTGTTACACAAACCGAACCGTACGCGTAATAAGCGTGACGGGTATTCATGAGAGCCATATACAGGTTTCCTAAGTTAATTATGCCTCAAATATGTTGTGACATCAGTAAGATGTCTTTCATTATGCCCAAAACGTATTTAAACACAAACTAGGCCCCGTAGGGGTAGTTTGGTCATTTAAAAGGTTATAAAAGGGTTTAAGTATTTACCTGAGTTGCAGGTCTGATATAATCAGCAAAAATACTTATTTTACTAAGTTATAACAGTAGGATAAAGTATATATGTGAATTTACCAATTATATACAAACTATGCACCGTAGGGGCATTTTGGTAATTTCACATAAGCCGTAAAGCTCAAAACCGAAGTCTGAGTTAAACAACTTTTGCTTACTGTTAAAATATTATAATTTACCTCAAATATCAGTAGGTATCACCCTTAGTATGTTTAAAATAATTCTAGTACATACTAGGCGTTACAAACGCTTAAAAAGGCGATTAGAAGCCGTTTCCGGGTTCTATATAGAAATATGATATTTTTATTATTCCAGAGGGTTTAAAATAATTTATTTATCATTTAGAATCAGTAGCAAAAGGTTTGGAGTCATTTAGATATGTAAAACTTATTTTATGGCCCGTAAGGGCAAAACCGACAATTACCGGATTAAGCATACGACTATGAGTTATGCTCAGCCTAAAATTGATTAAAAATATTAAAAAATCCCAAAATAATATATTACATCCGTGGGTTATAAGTTTGATACCAAAAAGTAGGCTTAACTAGGCTATACGCTAATTACGCCGTTTAATTAACATAAAGCTTTCATTTTACGCTAACGAGCATAACTCTTAATCTACACCTCAAACTGATTTCAAACTTTGCATACAAGTTTATATATCAGAAATTAAAGTTTCTACTCTTTTACATTTTCAAAAATCACGTTTTAAGGTAATAAGGGCATAATGGTCAACATATGAGCAATTAACGGAATCATGCTTATTAATTGGTTAACTAATGAACCATGGTGTATAATCACAGAGGGTTATACTAGCATGTAACCTGGTCCAAATGAAGCTCTAAGGTATTTCTAAAACATACCATAACGGGTCAGAACTGAAAGTCAAAGTAAAAGTCAAACTATGCGACTTTCGGTTCCGAACCGGGTCTAAACAGGAAATTGTCGGGTTGAACATGTTTAGACATGTTCTTACACTAATTACTAAGTTATAACAATGATCAAATAGGTTGTATATGATCTACATTGCTAATTATGCATAAATTGCAATTTAAGTATCCTGTTGACTTTTTATTAACAAGTTTGACCCGACTTTTGACCTAGTTAGAGTGGTAATCAGGGGGAACCCTTTTGAGGGTTTATTACCCACATAATTACCAACTTATAACTACTTTTGATTCGAGATTTTACTGAGCCATTATTAATTAATCTAGAAGTCAAACCGTAATTACGACGGTTTGACTTTTAGCTAATTAACTAAGCTAAACTCAATTTAAGAAGGTTAAGCAAACTTACAAGTGTTTAATGGTTGATTAGGAAGGCCTGGAAGGTGCTCTTGTGCTCCACAATTGATCGGAAGATGTTTGAGGAATGAATGATCAAAGTGTTGCACTTGTGAGCTTTATATAGTGCTCAAGACACCACAAAGTGTTGACATCTTAGTCTATCACTGACCATAACATTCCCACAGGTGTCCTAGATGTTTAGGGGTTGTTTAGGGGTCAAGAAAGATGTGGAAAATCGTTTAAGGTTCGAAATATGCGTTTAAACAGGCAACAACAAAATTTCTGTTCGCTGGCAACCCCTTGCGCACCGCAAGGGGTATGCTTACGGTGCGCAAGCACCTTGCAGAACCCAAAAACTTTTGATCTTTCAGTATTTCGAAAGGGCAACCACTTATCTCTACTTTGGGACATTATTTTATCAGTTTGGGGCCTCTATTATGGGTCTTTAACAGTTATATACCCTACCACTTTGTGATGTTTGCTTGGATCCTTCTCAAAAGTGCCGAACAAGAAGGTTTATCGTAGAATTTCCATAGGAACCTATCATGCACTTCGAATTCAATTATTGTCAACAAATTTCTGGATTTCAGATATATTAGATGTTTGATATATAGGTAGAGGATCCTGTAAAAAAGACTAAAAGTGTGAGAAGGATAAGAAAGAATCTACACCATTAGATTTTTGATCTAATGGTTTAGATTAATAGGGACCAAATCGTAAAATTTGTTTTATTTTTTGGACTGAATTGAAAATTATAGGGGTAATAAAGTCTTTTAGATCCATTCAAAATAGGTAACTGTAATCAAAATCCCTATAATCTCTCTCTCTCTCCAATCGACATCATAACCCTAACATCGCCACCACCCTCAGCCATCATCATCGTCGCCGGTCAACCACACCCCTCCATCCGACGCCGATTCACTCACAACCACCGGCCTGAACCACCTTCTCCGCTGCTTATCGTCGTCGACACCCTCCCCACTCCTCCCTTTCTCTTTCTCTCTCTTTCTTCTTGAGTAGCGAAGAAGATGGATTTTGATCTGAACCAGCGACGGTTTGGGTTTCCGGTGTGAAGGGTGGTGATCGGAGACTGAAGAAGACGGCTGAGGAACGAAGGCGATGACGGGCGATGTTGATGTCCGATGGGGAATTACAGTCTGACGCTCGAAGGAGATGACTGCGAGCGGCAGCGGCGACGGCGAGATGTGTAGTTACGTGGTAGGACAATTATCGGTGGTGCAGCAGTGGTGGTGCCGGAAGTGGAGAAGATGATACAGAGGTGTTATTTTTTTATTTACTGAATGGTGTTATATCTTGTACTGAATGGTGTTATTTTGTGTACTGAATGGTGTTTTTTTTATTTTCTGAATGGTGTTTTTTCTTTTTCTTAATGGTGTTTTTTATTGAATGGTGTTATACTCTTGTTCTGAATGGTGTTTATTTTATTTACTGCTGAATGGTGCTTTTTTTTGTGCTGAATGGTGTTATTTTTGTGCTGAATGGTGTTTTTTTGTGCTGAATGGTGTTAAATTTTTGTGCTGAATGATGTTATTTTTTGTGTGAATGGTGTTTTTTTTGTGCTGAATGGTGTTATGTTTTGTGCTGAATGATGTTATTTTTGTGTGAATGGTGTTTTTTTTTGTGCTGAATGGTGTTATATTTTTGTGCTGAATGGTGTTATATTTTTCTGAATTGTGTTATAATTAAAACACCATGTATGAACATGTTCTGAATGGTGTTATATTTATGGACGGTTATTTTCCTTAAATCAGGGATTTTCTCTCTCCAAATCCTTAAATCAAGGATTACCATATTTGAATTTGTTAATTAATTTACAATCTTACCCTTTTTCAATTAATTTAGATCTAATGGTTGAGATTATTTCTTACCTTTCTCACACTTTTGGTCTTTTTTACAATAACTCCACCCTTGATATATATATATATATATATATATACTTGGGTCTTGGGATTTATAAATGAGGTCGTTCAGAGGTAAAAATTAACATGACACCATTTTTAAATCCTGCCAAAACATCCTTATTAAATCCGGGTTTACAACGCTTTTTATCTTACATGACACGTGTCGTTATATCATTGAACACGAATTTTCGAGGTGTTACAACATAAATTGCCATTTATTTTCTTGTCCCATTCGAATACATACACATAGCATATATATGCATTTTTTTAATATAGTTAAATATTTCCATGACACGTACACACCACATTTCTCAATTTCATATATATATTTTAGTTATGAATATTTTATCCATATTGGATGACACATCCATATAAAATTTCGATTATTATTTTTATTATTTTATTAATTTATATATTATAATTAAGAGTAAATTACAAGTTTTGTCCTTTATGTATGTCCCAAATTGCAGGCGCTGTCCTTTGTCTTTAAAATTGATGAGTTTTGTCCTTAATGTTTGCAAATCTTGCAAGTTATGTCCTTTAGGGCAAACCCAGTTAATTTTTTTTGTTAAAACTGGTCACCCAAGGGGATTTTTGTCTTTTTACCTATATATTTAATATTATTATTATTATTAAAAAAATACTATTATTATTATTTTTATTATTTATATATATGAATCAATGAATCATACCATACATCTTCTCTCTGCAACTCCTATAGCTCTAGGTTTCTATCTCTATCTCTACCACCATCAATCACAGCCTCAACCACTATCCACCACTGCAACCACCATCCCCGCCAGCCACCCCTGCAACCACCATCCACCACCCCACTCTATCTCTCTATCTATACCCAACCAGAACACCACCGTGAAGAACAGCAATGGCAAAGAGAAGCCTCACTCCCCGTCCCAATCTCACACTCCATATCTACACTCCCTACCCCAAAAAATCCCATTTTTTTCAAGCTTGATGTTATCAGTTTGTGCTGAAGCAAACTTCCCAAATGAAGGTATTGATCTCTACATGTTAATCAGAAAAGATGGCTTTTTTCCTTCAATTGTGTCGTTTAATTTGGTACTTTGAATGTTTGGTTTCTGGTGGGCAGTATAGTATACCAAATTGTTGAGATTTGGGGATTTTTTTTAGTTTAATTTTACTATAGTTTGAGATTTGGGGATTTTTTGTGGGTGGTCGGCGGTTGGGAGAAACAGAGGGGGTTGAGAGACAGGTTGTTGATGGTGATGTTGGAGACGGTGGGGTGGTGATGATGGGTCATGCGATGGTGGAGATAGTGGGTGGTCAGCCGCAGGTGAGGGAGGGAGGTGGTGGTGGTCGGCGGCAGGTGGGAGGTGGTGGCGGCACTTGATGGCAAGTGGTGGGTTGCAACTTTTGAAGATGGTAGGGTATTTACAAAACGAAATTACAAAAATGCCCCTCATGTGCCTTGCACATGATCAATTTTAACCAAAAAATCTAACCGGGTTTGGTCTAAAGGACATAACTTGCAAGATTTGCAAACATTAAGGACAAAACTCATCAATTTTAAAGACAAAGGACAGCGCCTGCAATTTGGGACATACATAAAGGACAAAACTTGTAATTTACTCTATAATTAATTTAACTGCTTTACTTATTTGGCGCGTATAACTTGTAAAATATAACGTTTTATATAATAATGAATATGTCATTAGAACGAAAATATTGGTGTCTACATTTTGAACCAAGTTTCATTAAAAACAGAGTAGGTTCAAATATAATGTATTTTTATAATTTAATTATTTAAACGGTTCATGGGTCCGTCTAAATACTTCATATTTCTAATCTTCAACTTACCCGTAATCTACCCGTCTAATAATATAAGTTTATATACTTTTATTTTATTAGAAAACGTTTTATATAATAATGAATATGTCATTAGAACGAAAATATTGGTGTCTACATTTTGAACCAAGTTTCATTAAAAACAGAGTAGGTTCAAATATAATGTATTTTTATAATTTAATTATTTAAACGGTTCATGGGTCCGTCTAAATACTTCATATTTCTAATCTTCAACTTACCCGTAATCTACCCGTCTAATAATATAAGTTTATATACTTTTATTTTATTAGAAAGGTTACCCATATACAGGTCAATTAATATAGTATTTCAACCAACTATATAAAATAGTTTTTAAAACTATTTGGGTCGAATAATTATATTAGAAATAAAACTAGTTACTCGTGGTTAATAAATTTAAACAACCCTAAAATTTTTATATGGTAAAAATGGAGATGTTACATCCTCCCCACCTTGTTTTAAATCTCGTCCTCGAGATTTGGGCTACGATATTTCTTTTAGACTTATGTCACATCTTAGTCAATAAAACAATATTAAGGTAAATGATACCGAATCAAAACATCAAATTTTGAGAATATGAGTTGTAATAAATAGGACTCAATGGTTCAACTGAATTAGTTTCAGAAATCGATGTCAAATGAACGAGATGAAATGATATAATGACTAGGTTCAAGCCAAAAGAGATATATGATCAGTAAATATTTAAAATGAATGTGAAGTACTTTTAGAATCAATAAAATTCTTTGTCAAAAGAAAGCTTACTTTGATTGGCAACTAAGGAAGACTTAGAATCGACAGGTTCAAAATGAAATAAAAGCATGAAAATGATTTGTCAAATACTAAATTATGATATGAGAAAATCAATGTGCTGAGATAAGTGAATTGCAAGGATACACGAAAAGACAATAGAGTTAGAGTATTATTGTCTTAATACATAATTGTATTAAGACGATTTTTTTTTATGATGAGTTGAAAGACAGATGTGGTTTTGAATGATTCGAATGATTGTGATTAGCCCAAGCTATAAGTTTATACCGATATCGCAAGGTGTCGTAATGATTGAAATAGTTTAATAATTATGGTGATCGAACAAATTCACCGTGTAATCAATTGAAAGCTTTTATTGAAAACTTTAGGGGTTTACGTCTCTGATCTACATAACTCTTTTGTCGATCTTGATACATAATACTTCTATAAGTATTTAATAGTTGTGGAATATTAAACAAGATGAACAAACTTATAAGTATAAAATGTCTTATCCATGAGTATTTAGATAATTTTATTCATCCCTCTAATTCTTGTATTGTTTTATGAAAATATGTCTTCTCCTTACAGTACAAAGTATATATATTTATATATATATATATATATATATATAAATATTTTTACATATAACTAAAATTTAATAAATAAGTATGATGACTTAATTTATATACATTAACTAGTCATTATCATGGTTGGATATTGGTTAGTGCTGCCTTGTTTAAGCATGGGTGATCAGTTCATGCCTAACTAAGGCTAGGCTACCCAATACCTGTCCATGACAATAACCTTATTACCTAAAAATAATACTAACACTACTACTGTTAATATATTATTACTAATAATAAAACTAATATTAATTATCAATAATAAATAACTAAACATAAACTTAAATGAGAGTATACCTCAAACATAATTTTTATACATATATAAAAATATAAATTCTTCACCTCAATGGTTTAACAAGAAATTTATTTATTTATTTATTTATTTTTTAGTAAAACTATATTGTAAATTAGGTAATTACTTATGTAAGTTTCCATATATAATCAATTAAATTTATATAATGTTTTTCGATTGAAGACGAGAAATCAATAATTATCACGAAAAGCTCGATTGATGCTGTAAAAACCATTTAAGAGATACACTGAAATATGACATGAATTTGTGTATCATTATCTTAGCACACATTTGTGTTAAGATTGCTTTTATAGGATAAACCAACGAAGCAGATTTAATATAAATAAATAATTAAATCCGTATATGATATGTACAAACGAGATTTGTGCAAGCTTTAATTTTGTGATAGCGTCACCACAAGGTGATCGTGATTAAAGAAATGATTTAATGAAGTCGAAGACCAAACAAACATGTTATAGTTCAAGAAAATTGAAGTGCTTGTTGGGATTATTTCGAATATGATGGCTTCAATTCATCATATGGAACTTTGAATTGAATACGTAATGCGAGCAGGTTCAAACAATTGAACTTAGTTTAAACAAAACGAGTTTTAATAAGAAAGTTCGGACATGGTTACAACCAAAAACCATGTATGCCAAAGGAAATTGAATTTTTCAAGAAATTCATTGACTCGATATCAAAGAGTTATTATTTTGCACTAATGCGGTTCATAGTGCCAAAAATAAAGTATAGCAAAATGATATTTGAGTTTTGATAAAACAACAAATTAGAATGAAGCCCTCCAGTGGTCTTCATAAATCAAACGAACCACATGCGCAACAACCAGTGCATGTGTAACGTGTGAATTTACCAGGAAATGAAATAGATCAATATTCGCTACTATGAAAGAAATCCTCATGGTATGATGACCATTAGGGGAAGTAGAAACACGAAAGTCAACTTATTATATGCAGAAGTCAAAATTTCAATGAAGGAAATATAAGAACTTTATCTGGAATTTCATGTGATAACCGTTGTTAAGTGACATTACCAGGGAATGTCAAATAAAATGAAATAGGGGATTTGCAAAGGTATGTGACTTCTTTTGCAGTGCCAATAATTATGACTCTGATTAAACTGTGCACCGATAGTTGTGAAATCTTGTTTCAACGTACCTCAGCGAGATTCATGTCGTTTGTAGGATCATGTGGCAAAGTGCCGCTTTTTTATCAGTAGTTCTCCCACTGCTGGGACGAGCATTGGTGTCATCGCGCCCAATCATATTTTCCGAAGGTCTTGCCTTGAAAGTCGTGTGTGATATACTTCGACGTCTATGGACGTATAATTTAAGTTTCATGTGTTTTCTTGTGCACTAGCACAACTTTACTTGCTTCGTTCTTGCGTATTGGAAATTCTTATATTTTTTATGGCGTACCAACTAAAAGGGTTTCCATTGTTTATATTTTCACACGAGTTTCGAGGTAGATGATCAAACGAAATAATGTTTGATATTGGAAAAGAGATTCCTGATAAAGAAATCTAAATTTATTATTGACACATATGCTTGTGCTTTATTCTTAATTGACCTTTGGAATTTCTTATAGATATACATATCTATATAATATTTCACATGCTGTAATATACATACCTTTCATAAGGTCAATGTATTTAACAGATTCTTATTTCCAAAAACAAGTCAAATATTAGGTCATGATACTATTTAGGGAAATCTTGTCACTTGTTTGACATATTATATACCCCATCTTATCCGGTTCGCGCCGGAGAGGTAACCCTTATTATATCAGGACAAGCTGGAGAGTCTGCTACACCATACCCAGTCTTGTCGGAGAAGGAATTTATATTTCCCATAAATAGTATTTTTCTTAAATCATGATTTGGAAAGTGCATTATGCCTTTTAACAAAGACTAAGCAAATTAGTTTTCACATAACAGATCATATTCTAGAACAAATTAGTACTAATAAATAAGAAATAAGTAGTACCATAACTTATACTTGCAACTTTTTAGTTATTATTCTCAAGGCATACCAAAACCTATCACACTTTATTTACACAAGTATTTAGCTTATCTTGAAGCTGATACTAAGGCATCTTTCTTAAGTTCAAGTCTAAATGCTATCATGTTTGCTACCAGTTAATAGCAATCTCCTAACTCTTTTATATAAGCTTAGGTATTATTACCACAACACTTATTGGCTTAAAGCAGTGGCTCTGATACCACCTTCTGTTACATCCCCCGACCCATCCTGGACGGAATCGGGAGCCGCGAATAGCCAAGTGGTACCGGTGATTATTTTGAAAAATATTGCAGCGGAAATTTCATCAGGACCGTGAGTTAGGAAAAATATCAGAGTTTAGAAAACACCGGATTTTATTTATTAAATAGATGAGATAAATCCATGTTTTACAAATGTAGCTTTAATAAGGGATAAACCCAATTACATAAAACAATATTTCTTAATTTGATTTAATTAATAAAATAAGCCACTTCTTGAAGCCTTTCAGTGTCGTATCCATCTCTTACTCCAATCTACTGTAATTACCTGAAACGCGTTTTAAAAAGGTTTTGTCAGCAGGAAATACTGGTGAGTTCATTCATTTTGCTTAAAACGACGCATTTGTTATAATTTACAGTATTAAGAGCGATTACAATGTTTCCATATATCAACCAACTACCCACGGTATTTGTCACTCGACTCGTTTCTGTGGCTATGGTCATATCACCCATTGGCTAACCCGTTGTCCAATGGTGACGAATATGAAGTAATGTATACAAAACCCCACATACCGGCTGTAATTTGGAGATTACAAAGACTTAATCCCTGTAATTATAACTTTGAAAACATTTAAGAATTTATAAAGCACTTTTGATAAAAGGAGAATGACTCACATTGCAAATTCATACGGGCAAAGTTTAGCCTACAGATAAGCCTTGATATATTGCAGATATATACAGGCAGAGCTTAGCCTATTGATTAGCCTTGTAACCTAATTCAAATAATAACGTATATAAAAACTAGGTTAGTAACTGAATACAACTTTTACGATAAGCTCACGAGATTAAAACCTTCACGATGAATGACAAAGTGCAATACTTAAACATCTATCGGATTCGCAACGAATGACAGAGTCTACCCCGAGTTTGAGCGGCACTCAAACATCCTGTCGGATTCACGACTAATGACAAAGTAAAGCATTTAAACATCCTATCGGATAGTTTCAATCGATCGGATATTGAATCGTAACAGCGATCGAGTTATTACCCTGTTATTGCGGCAGCGTTTCGTGATTGTGTGTGTTTTGTAGTAAACGGACTATATCTCAGCGTACGAATTGAGTTTTTTCGTCGAACCAACGCAGCTATTCAAGTGCCAAGGCCCTCTATTTATACTGGAAAGTTGTCCCTGTCGCGTGGCACGACAGGGTGTCGCGTGGCGCGACGGCTCCTCTTCTAACATAGGGTAGCCACGTGTCTTTGAAGTCTTGGTGAGTCGACAGATCGATTAAATTCGAATTACACGTAAAACTGTGATGATAATATCGAATGGGAAATGTCCCCCCTGAGTTTTAGGGGCCCTGATCCTGATTCTGATTGTTCTGAAATTTTTAGGGTTTGTGCAGGATTACTTGGGGTCTCAATTAGGGTTTCCTATTGGGCAACTAAAATAATAGATAGGACTTTTGATGAGAGTTGTTAGTTTGTTACAGAATAAAATGGTGAGAAAAGAGAATGGACCCACTTTGTAACTTTAGGGTTTAACTAGAAAGCCTCCTGGTATAAATCTTAGGTATAACTTCTGAGCTATAAAAATATATAATGCACTTGTGTTAAGTATCGTACCCCTAATTCAACCTTATCCCGATGTCCCGAGATAGAATCCCAACAAACTTAGTCGGGCAGTGCCCTGACATGCGTTATGGGCTTCAGATCAATCGGAAAGGGTAGCGGTGATCGGGAGTTAAAATACTTAAAACGAGGCAGAGCTTTATTATTATTATAATTATTATTATTATAATTATTATTATTATTATGTAAATAATAATAAAAATATATATATGTATAGAATGAGATCGAGAGAAATTATGTAAGAAAATGAAATGTGGCTTCTCTTATTTATACTGGTATGGTGGCTTGGAGTCCTCACCATTTCTTATACACGTATACACTTTCTTTTTATGCCATATTTTTATGATAACCACTAATCATAATTCATGATTCACAAGCATACACGTATCACATAAATTGCCATTTATTTTCTTGTCCCATTCGAATACATACACCTAGCATACATATGCATTTTTTAATATAGTTAAATATTTCCATGACACGTACACACCACATTTCTTAATTTCATATATATATTTTAGTTATGAATATTTTATCCATATTGGATGACACATCCATATAAAATTTCGATTATTATTTTTATTATTTTATTAATTTATATATTATAATTAATTTAACTACTTTACTTATTTGGAGCGTATAACTTGTAAAATATAACGTTTTATATAATAATGAATATGTCATTAGAACGGAAATATTGGTGTCTACATTTTCAACCAAGTTTCATTAAAAACATAGTAGGTTCAAATATAATGTATTTTTATAATTTAATTATTTAAACGGTTCATGGGTCCGTCTAAATACTTCATATTTATAATCTTCAACTTACCCGTAATCTACCCGTCTAATAATATAAGTTTATATACTTTTATTTTATTAGAAAGGTTACCCATGTACAGGTCAATTAATATAATATTTCAACCAACTATATAAAATAGTTTTTAAAACTATTTGGGTCGAATAATTATATTAGAAATAAAACTAGTTACTCGTGGTTAATAAATTTAAACAACCCTAAAATTTTTATATGGTAAAAATGGAGATGTTACATCCTCCCCACGTTGTTTTAAATCTCGTCCTCGAGATTTGGGCTACGATATTTCTTTTAGACTTATGTCACATCTTAGTCAATAAAACAATATTAAGGTAAATGATACCGAATCAAAACATCAAATTTTGTGAATATGAGTTGTAATAAATAGGACTCAATGGTTCAACTGAATTAGTTTTAGAAATCGATGTCAAATGAACGAGTTGAAATGATATAATGACTAGGTTCAAGCCAAAAGAGATATATGATCAATAAATATTTAAAATGAATGTGAAGGACTTTTAGAATCAATAAAATTCTTTGTCAAAAGAAAGCTTACTTTGATTGGCAACTGAGTAAGACTTAGAATCGACAGGTTCAAAATGAAATAAAAGCATGAAAATGATTTGTCAAATATTAAATTATGATATGAGAAAATCAATGTGCTGAGATAAGTGAATTGCAAAGATACACGAAAAGACAATAGAGTTAGAGTATTATTGTCTTAATACATAATTGTATTAAGAAGATTTTTTTTATGATGAGTTGAAAGACAGATGTGGTTTTGAATGATTCGAATGATTGTGATTAGCCCAAGCTATAAGTTTATACCGATATCGCAAGGTGTCGTAATGATTGAAATAGTTTAATAATTATGGTGATCGAACAAATTCACCGTGTAATCAACTGAAAGCTTTTAATGAAAACTTTAGGGGTTTACGTCTCTGATCTACATAACTCTTTTGTCGATCTTGATACATAATACTTCTATAAGTATTTAATAGTTGTGGAATATTAAACAAGATAAACAATTACTTATAAGTATAAAATGTCTTATCCATAAGTATTTGGATAATTTTATTCGTCCCTCTAATTCTTGTATTGTTTTATGAAAATATGTCTTCTCCTTACAGTACAAAGTATATATATTTATATATATATATATATATAAATATTTTTACATATAATTAAAATTTACTAAATAAGTATGATGACTTAATTTATATACATTAACTAGTCATTATCATGGTTGGATATTGGTTAGTGCTGCCTTGTTTAAGCATGAGTGATCAGTCCATGCCTAACTAAGGCTAGGCTACCCAATACCTGCCCCTGACAATAACCTTATTACCTAAAAATAATACTAACACTAGATCAATTGATCGCTATAAGTGTGTATGCAGACAATGGCGTGACGGTCTATCGTCCTTTGAGTTTCTTCTTCTTCATTCTACCTATGTTGAAAATTATTTGGTAAGATCTTATCTTATAGTATTTTTAATATATTCGTTATGATTATACAATTTTTCTTCATATTAATGTCATATTTTAAACATTTTTGTACTCAGTATTATCTTCATTCTATGTCGTTAATGAGTATTATGCAGAATTTTGGCCTCCTGAACAGCTTCAAAAATATGACTTTTTAGATGATAATTAGTAGTTCCGTGATTTTAAATTGTGTGTTTTTTGTTTTGGATGAGTCAGTGGTTCTTTTTATTTTGAATAATAAAATAAGTTTTAATTTTTGATTTATTAACACCATTTATTCACAATTTTCGATTTATAATAATGAATTATAAATGATTTTGTCTTAATAAATGACATATATTTCGTGATATAGTATTCGGCGCCCTTTTTGTTTATTTTTCTTATTTATTAGTTTTTATGTGTTATCAATTCTTATTTTTATGTTTTTCTTATAAATCCCATAATTCAGATATGGTAATTCCATTATAAATGTTAATGTAGATTCTGTTTATGATTTTTAATTATAATTCAAATATTGAACAAGCATACTGATTTAAGTCAACCGAAATTTGTGGTTTATGAATGGAAATGAGATTTTATTTTTAAGAATTGATTTGTTATTTAAGGAATTTTCTAACCAACAAAATCGTTTTTTTTATATTTGAAAATTTTTCGAATTTAGTTTTTATAAAAGTTAACTAACACATTGATCTAAACTAATGAATAAAACTAACCTAATAACTAAAACCGAATTATTCATTTGTCAACTATTTCAAATATAGAAATCACATATTTATATTATTGCTAAGATATACATGGTTCAAAATTTTCAAAAATTCCAATATTTGCAATAACTTTGAACAAATATTTCAATGATAATATACCACTAACATTAAATTTTCAAAAACCTCTTCTATGACAATTAAATTTTATAATGTTCGAAATTATTGTGAAGTAATCAATTCCATATTTGATATCGTAATTCTTATATAATACACCATAGACCCTTCTTATAAATCACTCATGCAAATAGTATTTCATACATTCATTAAGGTATTACTTTTTTCTATGTTCATCAAAATCTTCTATGTTTTCGTGAACTATCATATTAAATGTGATTTGCATAATGTAAAGTTTTTTCTTTTTGTTAAAATCTATTTTTTTATATGTGATTGTAATGTTTTAGGTATTTAACATACAATGGTTGATCTTACTTTTGAACTGATACTTTTCCAAATTTTAATCAAGATTGATACCAAATCAATACATCGATTCAAGTTGGTATCTAAATAATGGCGTGATGGCCTGTCATCTTCTGAATTTGCTCTCAAACGTGGTTGTTATGTTGAAGACTATCTGGTAATATTTTATTGTTTTATACTCTTTACTTGACAATACGATTAGTTTTGTTAACAACTCTTTTTGCTATTAATTTCATATTTGTATAATGTATTTATTTAGGAAATGCTACAAGAACAAGGTTCCTTTATTATTTCGTTCGTTTTGCTGGAATTGTGGCCGCGTCAACTCATTGAACTCTATACGTTTGATGATCAACAATCAATTCAGACAAATGTAAACGTTTCTGAGGAGGTGGTGATAATTGAGAATGGTCAACGTACTGTCTATCAAGTTTTCGATGATGACAACTAAAAGTGTCGTTCAAATCAATATTAAAAGTATTGTTTGCGTTGTTACTCATTTTGAAATCAATGCTACTTGGTTCTCAGTTGTAATCTAAATAATATATATCTATTTTTCTTCTTAGTATTAGTAATTATATGGTAATTGTTACCAGTCATAAATCACATTGTTTGCATAAATTGTATTATATACGATTAACATTGAATCATATTATATATATATCCTCACAAATTTTATAAAACGTACCATTGTAATAAAATTAATAAAATATTAATATCCGAACAGTTAATGGAGAGTTATTCCCCACTTTTAAAGACGCATGCTATGCGATGGGTCTTTTCACATGGTCAGCTTTATGTTGCCTTATCAAGAGTTAAAAGCAGAGCTGGTGTGAAGTTGCTTATACTAGACAACGATGGGAATGTAACGAGTAAAACAACAAATGTAGTCTACAAGAAAGTTTTTTTCCGGCATTTGAATAGTTTTCTGTTTTTTTCTTCCAATGTATGTATTTGTACACAATATTTCATTTCAAAGTAAATAATATGGTTTTGGTTGAAGTCCGCGTATTACGCAGGTATTAACCTAGTATTCTATATAAAAGGTTTTTAAAATATTGGTGGCCCCTATTTTTTTAGGGCCCTAAGCGCTTGCCTAACCTTGAAAGCAGCTGCAAAAGTGAATTTGTGATGTGTTTTTAACAACTACAACAATCTAATTTCACTAATTTTAGATGTTAACAACCTGATGACTAAAGAATTTAGATATTGAAAAGAAAATGATATCATTAAAATTAATTACAGTTATCGATTTCTGTACGAGAAAGTATTTTCTTAACTATAGGACTATGTAAGAAACTAATATGAAGTTGTTTTCAGTGTAAGAGAGAAAAAAAATATAATGATAAATGTACAAGTAATACTATTTAATTAAAAAGAGTTATTTTTGGTGTAATTATATTGATATAGATAAAGAATTAATTGTAAATTCTCTAAGAGCAATATGGTCTGGTTCAGTCAATGTATCCCGAGGCATTCTTTTCAGCTATGGTTAGTGATCAAGAATAAGTTGAAGACTCAAGACCGGTTGAAAGTCTGGGAAGCGGGTAGTGAAACAAACCTAAGATTAATGTGTTGTCCTTTATGTCAGCATGATCGTGACTCTAGAGACCATCTTTTTTTCGCGTGCAAGTTTGCTTCGCAGGTTTGGATGAGTGTTAAATCTATGGTGGATATGAATTATGTTAATGAGTCGTGGAATTCAGTTTTGGCGTGGATGGACCAATACTCGAACTCAACGAGATTGGAGCAAATTGTTTGCAAGTTGGTGGTAGCGGCTTCGGTTTATTTTATTTGGCAAGAAAGAAATAACCGATTATTCTCCCGGCTTCATTGTTCAGCTAATCAAGTGTCAGAGAAAATTAAAAACTCCGTGCGTCTTCGGTTGATGGGCTTCAAGTTCCAAGGATATGCTGATCACAACCGAGTTCTGAAGAAGTGGCAGATCCCGTCAAGGGCTATGGATGAAGACCCGGGCTGAGGATTTCGTTTAGTCGGGTCTAGTTAGTGTCTGTCTGGTGTGGTAGTTTTGTTTGGCTGCTTTGTTTAGTTGTTTGGCCTATGGTTTTTGTTTGTTTCCTAGTCTTGGTATGCCAAGTCTAGTAGGTGTGGTCGCTTTGGCACACCCTTGTACTTAATTTCGTTGTTTTATAAAATTTACCGGGGTAACCCTTTAAAAAAAAAAAAAAAAAGGTGAATAGTGGACCTATGTAGTTAATAGTGACAAAATATTTCTTTCGTGAAAACACATGAATGTGTTAGAGCTATGTAAAAAATATCAAAGATTCCATTTGGCCCACTTAGTTATTAAATGTTTAGTTATTCCTTAGATTCATATGTGACACTGATTTAGTAATTAGAATCATAATACATATGTATGAATAAATAAAATTAAAAAAAAAAATCACAAATATAGTAAGAAACGTGATTTGTTTTAGCAGTTAATTCGTGCTTCAATTTGTTACAAAACGACACAATAAGTGAGTATAAAAATATTAAATATATATTGCAAATACACAAAACTACAAGGTTTTATATGTATATCATGATTGCTCAATGGACAGATTATTTTGTTCCATACATACGTACTTGTCATCAAAGAATAATTTTGGTAGAAAATATTATGGGTGAGATTCTGAGAATGAAAGAAAATATTATAGATCTATATGTATGGATATATAGAAAAAATAATAATAAGTAAACTCTCCGGTCTCCATCATCATTCACCAATCCGTTACACAATTTCTTTAAAATTTAAACTTCATATGTATGATAATACCCTGAGCCGAGGATCAGCTTCGTTTGTCAACGATGGAGATCTGGTTCTTAATGGTTCTTTCCCTCTGCATCGCAGCCATCATCCGATCCACACTATTCCGCCGGAAACACCACAGCAAACTACCACCAGGACCATCACTCCTTCACTCCACCTTCCTACAGCTAATCTCCAAGCCCGTATTCATTAATCTCAGAACCCGGTACGGACCCATCTTCACTCTTTACACCGGTTTGGTACCCGTACCTTCCATCTTCATCAGCAGCCGTTCTCTCGCCCATGAAGTTCTTGTTACACAAGGTGCAGTCTCCTCCGATCGCCCAAAGTTCTTCCTAAACTTCAACATTGGCACTTCATCTTACGGCCCTACTTGGCGACTCCTCAGGCGAAATCTCGCAACTGAAATCATGCACCCTACCCGCATCAAGTCATATTCATGGGCTCGCAAGTGGGCTTTTCATATGTTAATTAGTCGTCTGTTAGAAGAACAGGATGATGCTGCAGGAGTTGAAGTGTTTGATCATTTTTATTACGTTTTATTCCGCTTGTCGGTGGTGATGTGCTTTGGAGACAAGTTTGACGAGAGGCGAGTTAATGAGTTCATTAATGTACAACGTGAGATCGTGTCGGTAGTTGTTTCAGGTAAGCTCAGTTGGTTCCCTGGGAGGTTGGGGAGGATATTGTTTCGGAACTTATGGAAAGAGTTCGATAAATTGCGTGATGATAGAGAACAAATGTTGCTTCCGATTATCAAGTCTAGACTAGAGTCGGATTGCTTGGATGAGCATGGGGTCGTGGCTTATGTTGACACTTTAGCGAATCTACAGCTTCCCAAAGATGAAGTTGATAATAGAAAGGGTGGTAAGCTCAATGACATGGAGATGGTTAACTTGTGTAGTGAGTTCGTTACCGGTGGGACAGACTCGACCGCGAGTGCTCTACTATGGATCATGGCGAATCTAGTGAAGCATCCTAACATTCAAAGCAAGCTCTATGATGAGATCGTTGCAGTCGTGGGACAACCACCTCTACCGCCACGAAAAAGGGTGGAGGTGGGGCCAGAATCGGTTATAAACGAAGAGGATCTACAGAAAATGCGGTACCTAAAAGCGGTGGTTTTGGAAGCGCTAAGGAGACACCCACCGGTTCATTTTCCGCTACCCCATAGGGTAAGGAAGAAGGTGGAAGTGGAAGGTTACACGATTCCCGAGGATGCCACGGTCATTTGCACGGTGCCTGAGATAAATTGGGACCCCAAGGTCTGGAGTGAACCCATGGAGTTCAAACCAGAGAGGTTCTTGGTGAATGATGATGTGTTTGATATAAGTGGAAGCAAAGAGATAAAAATGATGCCTTTTGGTGCCGGAAGAAGGATATGTCCTGGTTCGAGTTTGGCTTTTCTTCATTTGGAGTATTTTGTTGCGAATTTGATTTGGTATTTCCATTGGACGGTTCCTGGTGGGTATAGTGTTGACCTTTCGGAGAATGATGATCAGGCTGTTGTTATGAAAAATCCTCTGAGAGCACGAATCTCCTCTAGGGCTGAAAAATGAACCGTTTGAGTCGATACCTACATACCAATTAATATGTTTAGTAAAATAAGAAGCCATTGGAATATGCATGGTTGAATTACCGTCTTAATGTACAATGTACAATTAGGCATGTCTTTCTATTTTGCTCCTTGATCTTATTCATTAAAGGTGTTTTCATGTTATAAAAAAGGTTCTGACTTCTGATCATTCTGGCTTCCAAATTTGATTGAACTTGATGGTTCCCTTCATTTGTGTACCTTTATTGTCAATGATCATGATAAGATCGATTAATGAACATGAATGCATTGGATGGTTGAACTTAGTGGTCGTAATTAAGTATTAAGTGTTCGTGGACGAAAATGGTCCATTCAAAAAAGCAAAGTCACAAGTTGCTAAATGTTGATGTGAATCATGAGATTGTTCGACTTCATTGTTGGGTTGTTTGTGAACCGAATATAAAGCCCAGTTTACTCCTTTCCTGGGCTTAAATGAATGGGCCATTGTAAGACTCAGTAACTGAAACTGAAACTGAAACCAAAACCAAAACCAAACCAGATCATACCCTTAGGTTATAGCTAGGTTACCCATTTTAAGCCTAGAACGCGTAACCGAAACTAGTTTTTTATACCTCATAGACTACCTGAACTTAGCTATACACTATACCCAAACCCAATTATACCTATACCTGAAATTAAAAGTATTTGCTTATGTTTACTTTACAACTATTTGTTATGAGCAAAAATGGTAATCAAGAACTCAAGAAGAAGAACGGGAGAAGAAATGAAGAATACAAGAGAAGTGGGAGATAATTCACAAATCAGTCAGTGCTGAATCCATTTTGTTGCTGAGTCCATTAGCTTGCTGAGTTTAACTTAGTACTTCAGGATTGTCAAACGAAAGTGGTCCTAGCTCAAGGTTGATTTGAGAATGGGCTCTATGTTTTGCAAGTGGGTCATCATGCTTTAGTCACTTCCACATCGAGGCCTAAAGCTTCTTTTGGAGTGGCATTTCTGTTTGGGACATGTCCATTCTCATGTTAATTTTAATTTACAAAAACTAGGTCTTTTGTCTGTTTCGACACTTTACCTAAACCGAGCAATTGTTTGCCTGCCACCTTGTCAAAAGTCAACGATTGCCTTTTGATATTAATAATAAACGTGCCTTGAACCCACTTGACCTTATTCATTGTGATTTATAGGGTCCATCTCCGGTTACGTCCATTGATAATTACCGGTATTATGTATAGTTTATTGATGATTGTTCTCGGTTTTGTTCGCTTTACCCAGTTAGATTAAAATTTGAATTTTCTAATGTTCTAAAGGTATTCATGAACCTTGTTCAAACTCAATTCTCTCCAAAAATTAAGATTTTTCAAACCGCCTACCTACACATGTTCTCAAAGGTAAGTCTCCTTTTGAAACTCTATTCTTCATGTAACCACCAAATTATAATATATTTCGGGCTTTTGGTTGCCATTTGTTCCCATACTTACGTGACTATTTAGAACCTAAACTTGCTCCATAGAGCATAGCATGTGTTTTCATTGGCTATAGCCCCATTTACAAAGGATATCATTGCCTTAACCCGTTTACATCACGTGTTTATATTACTCGCCATGCGAGATTTGATGAGGAAACTGTAATAACCATAAATTTAAAATCATTATTCTAGAAATAAAAGAATAATAATAATAATCGTATGATCCATCCTTCTGTATATCAACCAAAAGTCCTAATTATTATTTAAATTAGTCTAATAGGAAACCCTAATTAAGACACCCAAGTAATTCTGTACAAACCCTAAAAATTTCAGAACAATCGGAATCAGGATCAGGGCCCCTAAAACTCAGGGGGAGTAAACCCTAGTTAACGATTATCCTTATTAAACGTTGTCAAAATCTAAATTTTCGAAAGTGTTGACTCATCTAGGCTAGTCCCACACGCGGCAAGTCTATAGTGATTAGGTGTCCCTTACGGACCATAAGGGATACTGCTTATGGTCCGTAAGCATGTCAAGCAGGTAGGTAGGCATGTCAAGCAGGTAGGTAGGTAGGCATGTCAAGCAGGTAGGTAGGCATGTCAAGCAGGTAGGCAAGCATGTCCAAATTACAGCTATAAATACAGAACATTGGCACTTGATTCTGGGCACAAAAACGACATTCAAACTTCAAATTCACTCTGAGTTATCGTCCAATTACTCTCCAAACACACACAAAACACTAATTAAGAGTAGCAGGGTGCTGCAGAACAGGGTAATAACTCGATCGCTATTACGATTCATTGTCCGATCGATCAATATATCCAATGGATGTTTAAGTGCTGCCCACATTAGGGTTATACTTTGTTGTTCGTCATTAATTTGACGGATCATCGTTAATTCGATGGATAAAGTATTGTACTTTGTCGTTCGTCATTAATTTGACGGATCATCGTTAATTCGATGGATGAAGTATCGCACTTTGTCGTTCGTTGTGAGAATTTGATCTCGTGAGTTGTCGTAAAGGTTGTATTAAGTTACTAACCTAGTTTGTGTGCATGTTATTTAAATTAGGTTAAAAGACTAATCAGTAGTCTAAACTCTGTCCGTATAAATCTGAAATATTATCACAAGGTAGCGGCAATTTGGAATTATTAAGGTACGGATCCTTACCCCACTTCTTATTACTTCATATTCAAATTGTTATAAAACCCATTAAATTCATACACTCTTCACGTCTTTGATTATCGATTCATTTGACAGTCCGTTCGAATTCTATTCTAATCATTTGATTTAAGCTTTCATGTCGTGCGATATTATTATGTTAGTTGTACTCATTATCGCATGTTCCAATATATGTTCCGTTCTGTTATGAAAATAAGTTTTATAAGTTATGTGAATAAGACCATTTGTACTCTGATACCCTGAGTATCGCTTCTCGTGGAGTGTCCCACGAGCATGTTGTTGCGGCATCAACAACATGTGCTCCATCTGTGACGGAGAGATTAGTTCACGGCGTCCCTAGGTACAAGTGTGGTACAAAGCTACTAGGAGGCGTATGGATCGATCCTAGAATTTAAGTTAATGAGATGGATAACAGGTATGCCAACTGGCCATCTCGTGTGATAAGTATGCAGGAGTAGCTACCTGTGTATTGTCACGTTTTCAGTTTGCTCATGGGTACATCCGTAAGATATGATTATGAAATTATGTTCTTGCATTGTATAAGTTTTGCATAAAGTGTTATTTGTTCTTTGAGCCTATAATTCCGTACTGAGCATTTGGCTCATTCCGTATAAATTTTGTATTTACAGGTCAGCAGGTTATCTTGGGCGGGGGAAAGAGAGAAGAATAAAGCTTAGGAATAAATCTGAAGATGTTAGTTAATAAAATTGAATGTGTCTGCTTGTATATTAATCTTAAGTTTCGTTGTTATATGGTTGTATCCTAGTCAAATAAATAAATGGAATTATGACTTTTGTTTATGATACTACTGTTATTGTGACAAGTCAGCCCTTCCGGGTTGGGGTGTTACAGCTATGGTATCAGAGCAAAGGCTCTTTCCTGTAGAAAACTTGAAGATAGTAATTAAAACCTGTGAGGAATGGGTAGATATCTATGATAGGATTCAACTTGGTCTCTTATTTGGTTTAATTCCTGTATTTATTCGTATAGATATGCCTCCTCGTCGTCCGCTACGTAGGAGTAATCGTAATAACCCTGTACGTAACAACACTTCTTCGAATGAGACTCCAGTCGATCCAAGCGTAATTAATGCTATCAACCAGGCTGTTGCCGGGTTGCTTCCAAACCTGGTTGCTCAAACAGCTGAGGCCGTTATTCAACAAACTCGTCATCCAGAAGGCACTAACACTAATCCAACCTCTGGTGGTGAAACTCGTGAGAATACCACAAACAATACTACTTATAGTATAGACATATGGATTAGTAAATTCCAAAAACAAAAGCCGAAATCCTTTAGTCACGCTACTAATCCAGTCGAAGCAAGAAACTGGATAGCTCATGTTGAAAAGATCTTCGGAGTTCTTGGAGTTCCGGAGCAATATAAAGTTAGATTGGCTACCTACAAACTTGAAGATGACGCACAAACTTGGTGGGAAGGATATAAGAATGTCAAAGGAGGGGATGATTTTGACACTAATCTTTCATGGGTCGACTTTCGTAATATCTTTTACGACAAGTATTTTTCGACCGCTGATAAAGAAGCTTATATCAGGGAGTATGCTGTGATTCGACAGGGGAGTGATGAACCAGCCTCTGAGTTCATTACTAGATTTGCAAGGTTGGCTAGTATTGTAGGAAACGTTGCAGGATCGGCAGAAGCCCAGGCAGAGAAATGCAAGTGGGCAGTCAATGATCGAATTCGAAAATCGATCATGTACATGAAATTTAAGGATATCACCGAAGTTGCCGATGCAATCAAAACTTTTGAGTTCGAAAGAAAAGAATTTTTATCTCGAACTGAGGATAATAAGAAGAGAAACAGAGAAGGACAATTTAAGCAGGCAATCGGCCAGTCATCCACTACGCCACATCATCAAGATCGCAAAGTGCAAGGAAATCAAAACTTTGGAAATCAGGCACGTCCATGGCAACCAAGACCACAAAACCAGAGACCTGCTCAGAACCAGATTCAGTTGTATGCAGAACCTATTAGAGCTCAACCACTGAATCAATATGTAAACCCAAATCAAATTACATATCCTCTATGTAATATTTGTGGTAAGAGACATCAGGGAGTATGTCACCGAAGTACAGGAGCATGCTTTAGATGTGGCCAAACTGGACACATGATCAAGGAGTGTACACAGAAAGACACTAAGAAGAATAACCGATCAAACGTTGCACCACCCAATGTTGGAGGAAGAGCTTTCACACTTTCTGCTACTGATGCTGCTAATGTCCCAGGTACTGTGTCGGGAACCCTTCAGCTTGGTAAACATAGTATCTATGTGTTATTCGACACAGGAGCGACTCATTCTTTAGTATCCCATTCGTTTACTAAGTACCTTCCGATAAGACCAACTCTCTTAAATCATACTTTAACCATTTCCACTCCCATGGAAAATTCATCCGTAATCACTTCCGTATATAAAGATTGTCCGATCCGTATTGAATCTATTGTGTGTAAGGCTGATCTATTTCCAATACATATGTGTGATTTTGATGTTATTCTAGGAATAGATTGGTTGTCTAGACATCGTGTAACTATAGATTGTCATTCTCGCCGTGTTATTTTCGGTGATCTTCATCATCCTGATATTATATATCAGGGAACTCAAGCTCATAAATCCCTTAAAATTATCTCTGCGCTTAAGGCTCGAAAATTCATATCAAGCGGTTGTGCTGGATTCCTAGCATCGATTAGGGATACTTCTGCTAGTGTTAAGAGTATCGATAGCCATTCCGTTGTTCGTGAATATCCTGATGTATTTCCGGATGAACTACCAGGATTACCACCCGACCGTCAGGTAGAATTCACCATCGACTTGATCCCTGGTGCCGAACCTATTTCTAAAGCTCCATACCGTATGGCCCCAATGGAACTGAAGAAGTTGAAGGAACAATTGCAAGAATTGTTAGATCTAGGATTCATAAGACCTAGTGTTTCACCTTGGGGTGCTCCGGTCTTATTTGTGAAGAAGAAAGACGGTAGTATGCGTTTATGTATTGACTACCGAGAACTGAACAAGATTACTATTCGTAATCAGTATCCTCTGCCTCGCATTGATGATCTCTTTGATCAACTTCAGGGGGCTCAGTTCTTCTCAAAAATTGACCTGAGATCCGGTTATCATCAGCTAAAGATCAAGATTGATGATGTTCCCAAGACCGCCTTTCGTACTCGATATGGTCATTACGAATTTTTGGTTATGCCCTTTGGGCTAACTAATGCACCCGCAGTCTTCATGGATTTGATGAATCGCGTGTTTCACAAATTCCTAGACAAATTCGTTATTGTCTTTATCGATGACATTCTAGTGTATTCTAAGAGTCACGAAGAGCATGAAGCACATCTACATGCGGTACTTGGAACCTTGCGACATGAGAAGTTGTACGCGAAGTTTTCCAAATGTGATTTTTGGCTTAGCCAAGTGGCATTTCTAGGTCATGTTATATCAGCAGAGGGAATTATGGTAGACCCAACAAAGGTTGAAGCTATTACAAAATGGCCAAGACCTACTTCTGTTACCGAAATACGAAGTTTCTTGGGTCTTGCTGGCTATTACCGAAGATTCGTTGAAAGATTCTCGGTAATCGCTTTACCACACACAAAACTCCTAAGGAAAGGGGTGAAGTACTCATGGAATGAGGAATAAGAGAAAAGCTTTGAAGAATTGAAGAAACGACTCGTATCCTCTCCGATACTCGCTCTCCCTTCTGGATCAGGAGGTTACCAAGTCTATAGTGATGCCTCAAAGAAAGGATTAGGTTGTGTGCTAATGCAACATGGGAAGGTTATCGCTTATGCCTCCCGTCAGTTAAAGCCTTATGAAGTTAACTACCCTACACATGATTTAGAATTAGCCGCAGTCGTCTTTGCACTTAAGATTTGGCGACACTATCTGTATGGTGAAAGTTGTGACATCTTTACCGACCACAAGAGCCTCAAGTACATATTTACTCAGAAGGAGTTAAATATGAGGCAAAGAAGGTGGTTAGAACTTTTAAAAGATTACGACGTAAATATTCAATACCATCCAGGCAAAGCCAATGTTGTAGCTGACGCGTTGAGCTGAAAGAATTCCGGGACTATATCTTGCATACAAATTCAGCCTCATATTAGGAAAGATCTCGAAAGGATGAACATTTGGCTTCAGGTTAGTAAATCTGATGGATATCTAGCTAGAATACAGATTGAACCCGACCTCATATCACGGATTAAAGATGCACAAAAGCAAGATGGAGAACTTTGGGCAATTGTACAAAATCTTGAGGTGGGTAAGCAATCTGAATTTAGTATAGACCATCATGGGGTGATTTGGTGCGGTAAAAGACTTTGTGTACCCGATGACTCCAGCCTTCGTGAGTCATTGTTAGCCGAAGCTCACAGCTCACCATTTTCAATTCACCTAGGATCTACCAAGATGTATCGAGACTTAAGACAGAACTTCTGGTGGAATGGCATGAAGGAAGACGTTGCTCGATACGTAAGTAAATGCCTCACTTGCCAACAAGTGAAAATTGAACACAAACGAGCAAGCGGTCTATTGCAGCCATTGGATATTCCCATATGGAAGTGGGATGAGATCACAATGGATTTTGTTACCGGTTTGCCTAAGACATTCAAGAAGAATGATGTTGTATGGGTTGTTGTCGATAGATTGTCGAAGTCAGCCCATTTTCTACCGATTCAGCAAGGATTTTCGGTTAATAAGTTATCCGAAATATTTCTTCAAGAAATTATTCGACTCCATGGCACACCATCTTCCAATGTTTCCGATAGAGACCCACGTTTCACCTCACGATTTTGGAAAGGTTTTCAGGCAGCTTGGGGTACACGATTGAAGTTTAGTACGGCTTTCCATCCACAAACAGATGGGCAGTCAGAACGCACGATCCAGACCTTGGAAGATATGCTCCGAGCATGTGCACTTGAATGGTCTGGAAACTGGGATGAATATCTATGTCTTGTTGAGTTCGCTTACAACAATAGTTGGCAAGCAAGTATTGGCATGGCACCTTTTGAGCTTTTATACGGTCGGAGATGTCGAGCACCGATATGCTGGGATGAAGTTGGAGAAAAGATTATTGAAGGGCCAGAACTAGTTCAGATTACAAATGAAAAAGTCACTATGGCCCGAGAAAAACTGAAAGAAGCTCAGAGCAGACAAAAGAGCTATGCAGATCAAGATAGACGACCACTCGAATTTAAAATTGGTGATCACGTTTTCTTAAAGGTATCACCTTGGCGTGGCATTCGTAGATTTGGAATTAAAGGGAAGCTTAGTCCCCGTTTCATCGGTCCGTTTGAAATCCTTGAAAGAATTGGAGAAGTGTCATATCGACTGGCTTTACCTCCTCAGCTCTCTCACGTTCATAACGTTTTTCATGTCTCCTCGTTAAGAGGATATAATTATCATCCACTTCATGTCATTAGTTATCCGTTACTTACAATTCACGAGGATTTGTCCTACGAAGAGGAGCCAGAAGCCATTTTAGATCGACAAGAAAGGGTTTTGCGTAGGAAAGTAATTTCATTTGTTAAAATCCTCTGGAAAAATCACTCTGAACGCGAAGCAACATGGGAATCTGAAGAATCAATTCGTTCTCTATACCCTAATCTATTTTCGCAATAGAATTTTAGTCGAGTAACGGTAAAACTTGCTCTTTGATATATGTTCAATTGTTTCTGTTTACGGTCATTTATGCTTTACCGCATGTGAATATATATTAGCTATGATTAAGCATGTTTATGTATGTGATATCAGTAACAATAGTAACTCTGCTATGAAAGTTCCGTTTCCGTTACTTATATACTATATTCTTATTTGAAAAATTTTGAGGACGAAATTTCTTTTAAGGGGGTAATAGTTGTAATAACCATAAATTTAAAATCATTATTCTAGAAATAAAAGAATAATAATAATAATCGTATGATCCATCCTTCTGTATATCAACCAAAAGTCCTAATTATTATTTAAATTAGTCTAATAGGAAACCCTAATTAAGACACCCAAGTAATTCTGTACAAACCCTAAAAATTTCAGAACAATCGGAATCAGGATCAGGGCCCCTAAAACTCAGGGGGAGTAAACCCTAGTTAACGATTATCCTTATTAAACGTTGTCAAAATCTAAATTTTCGAAAGTGTTGACTCATCTAGGCTAGTCCCACACGCGGCAAGTCTATAGTGATTAGGTGTCCCTTACGGACCATAAGGGATACTGCTTATGGTCCGTAAGCATGTCAAGCAGGTAAGTAGGCATGTCAAGCAGGTAGGTAGGCATGTCAAGCAGGTAGGTAGGCATGTCAAGCAGGTAGGTAGGCATGTCAAGCAGGTAGGTAGGCATGTCAAGCAGGTAGGCAAGCATGTCCAAATTACAGCTATAAATACAGAACATTGGCACTTGATTCTGGGCAAAAAAACGACATTCAAACTTCAAATTCACTCTGAGTTATCGTCCAATTACTCTCCAAACACACACAAAACACTAATTAAGAGTAGCAAGGTGCTGCAGAACAGGGTAATAACTCGATCGCTATTACGATTCATTGTCCGATCGATCAATATATCCAATGGATGTTTAAGTGCTGCCCACATTAGGGTTATACTTTGTTGTTCGTCATTAATTTGACGGATCATCGTTAATTCGATGGATAAAGTATTGTACTTTGTCGTTCGTCATTAATTTGACGGATCATCGTTAATTCGATGGATGAAGTATCGCACTTTGTCGTTCGTTGTGAGAATTTGATCTCGTGAGTTATCGTAAAGGCTGTATTAAGTTACTAACCTAGTTTGTGTGCATGTTATTTAAATTAGGTTAAAAGACTAATCAGTAGTCTAAACTCTGTCCGTATAAATCTGAAATATTATCACAAGGTAGCGTCAATTTGGAATTATTAAGGTACGGATCCTTACCCCACTTCTTATTACTTCATATTCAAATTGTTATAAAACCCATTAAATTCATACACTCTTCACGTCTTTGATTATCGATTCATTTGACAGTCCGTTCGAATTCTATTCTAATCATTTGATTTAAGCTTTCATGTCGTGCGATATTATTATGTTAGTTGTACTCATTATCGCATGTTCCAATATATGTTCCGTTCTGTTATGAAAATAAGTTTTATAAGTTATGTGAATAAGACCATTTGTACTCTGATACCCTGAGTATCGCTTCTCGTGGAGTGTCCCACGAGCATGTTGTTGCGGCATCAACAGCATGTGCTCCATCTGTGACGGAGAGATTAGTTCACGGCGTATGGATCGATCCTAGAATTTAAGTTAATGAGATGGATAACAGGTATGCCAACTGGCCATCTCGTGTGATAAGTATGCAGGAGTAGCTACCTGTGTATTGTCACGTTTTCAGTTTGCTCATGGGTACATCCGTAAGATATGATTATGAAATTATGTTCTTGCATTGTATAAGTTTTGCATAAAGTGTTATTTGTTCTTTGAGCCTATAATTCCGTACTGAGCATTTGGCTCATTCCGTATAAATTTTGTATTTACAGGTCAGCAGGTTATCTTGGGCGGGGGAAAGAGAGAAGAATAAAGCTTAGGAATAAATCTGAAGATGTTAGTTAATAAAATTGAATGTGTCTGCTTGTATATTAATCTTAAGTTTCGTTGTTATATGGTTGTATCCTAGTCAAATAAATAAATGGAATTATGACTTTTGTTTATGATACTACTGTTATTGTGACAAGTCAGCCCTTCCGGGTTGGGGTGTTACAGAAACCTTCCTCTATTTCGGCTCAGGCAACGAAAACCTATCTCAACACTTCAATTAAGCACATTTGAGGATCCTTTACACCATTTTCAACCCCATCGAACCTACATATCTCTCACTCGCCACCATCCTACACAACGGACAATCATCACCGGCCACCTTGTGACCACTGTTTGGTCTTTCCCTCACCACCAAAATCCACAGCCTCCCTTCCCACCTGTCCGTCCACCCCGTATAATAACCCCACTCCCACAACTCACACCGCCCCACCTCAAATCCCACATGCCTCACCCCCTAACCCGCCACCCCCACCCCGCCACTACAACCATCACACCCCATGATTACCTGCACCAATGCTGGTGTCTTCCGCCCCTGACATGTTGCTGATTTATCTCACACTTCTCATCATCCCTTTCTTCGTGCTATTTTTGCAACTGCAAATCCTAAAGGATATAATACTGCAGTTTGTGCTATTTTTGCAACTTCAAATCCTAAAGGATATAACACTGCGGTAAAAGATAAAAAATGGCTCGACGCTATGATAAAGAGTTAGATGCTCTTCACAAAAATAACACTTGTCTTCTCGTTCCCCGACCATTGGACCGCAATGTTGTTGGTTTTGAAAATGCGCATGTTTACCCCCTCTAAATATCTTGGCTCTCTTGTACATGTTGTTTCAAAATGTGTACACAATGTAAAATTACCAAAAGGGTAAAAATCTTAGTTCTCTTAATAAGGTAGTATAGATAGTAATAACAAATTTAAAAAGAAAAGAAAAGAATTAATGACAAAGTGAAGGAGACAAATAGGTAGAAAGGAAAGTGAATATGTGGACAAATTAGATGATAGGAAAATTGAATAGTAAATTTGAGTGTAAGGGAAGATAATTGAATCACTCACCATAAGGTCGAAACGATAAACCGTCTACATCGTCTCGATAAACCTAAATATCAAATAGGTCGAAACGATAAACCGTCTACCATCGTCTCGATAAACCTAAATATCAAATAGGTCGAAACGACACTCACTCAAATCGATTCATCTTACAGGCAAAAAAGGATTTTGTGAACAAGTATCTAACGTTCCTAGTTAATTTTTGTTGTATATACAAAGGGTGTTGGATTCCAATCTGCTGCAACACACACCATGAGATCTCAAGGAATCAAGATTCCTCCATGGAAACACTATAGAGAATAGAGATCTCCAGCAGACCAGCATGATCCATTTACTAAGTCAACCAGAACACGACTCGCTTAGTAAATGACCAAATCTGGACGCAAAAAACGGTTAACCTGTTGACCCATTTAAGGGCTTTCTACAAAAGTTCATCATTCAATCTTAGAGGGTGTTTGGGATTACGTTTTGAAGTGATTATTTCATTATTGCGTTTGTAAAACATAAATAATCTAAAAAAGTGTTTGAATGAAAAAGTGTTTGAATGAAAAAGTGATTATCTGCCTCCAAAACGCAGTTTTGGAGAAGCATGTACCTACATGCTTTTTCAAAACGCAGTTTTGAAAACGCAAAATCTATTTTGAAAACGCATAATCTGTTTTGAAAACGCAACACCAAACACCCCTTAAAGATAAAAAGTGTTATAATTTTAAGTTGGATATTTTGATTTACATTTGACTTTTCATTTCTAAAAATGAAATCTCCTTGAACCCTTTATCAATTCATCATTTACAATAATTTTATTTAATTAGTTCTAACTACCAGTTCCATGATCCTTTTTCATTCAGCCTGGAATCATGTTTTTTTTTAATGGAATAGCTACTGATGAGCAAGTTGTTTGAAATGGGTACAACAACTCCCTTTAACAAATGCACTCGACAAGGTAACCCTTACGAAACAGCTTAGACACATTTCTTTAAAGATGCCATGCCAGTATCCCTTACGAAACAGCTTAGACACCCATACACATTTCTTTAAAGATGCTGAATTGATTAAAAAAAACCACTAAAAGGCTGTGGACGTTGACATATCACACCACTCCACAAGTGACATGGGCCGTGTTGGTGAGCAAAAAAACTGATGCGGCCTGTATTGGTGGGTGAAAAAAGTGATACGAGCCGTAGTGATCATAACGGTGTCACGTGAGCCATTTCCATGTCAATAAAAAAGTGATACCGGACGCATTCGTGGAAGAAAAAAAGTGACACGCCCGGTATCACTTTAGTCAATATCGCCAGCCATATTTTTTTAGTATGGAATATGGGTCCAACAGACCAATAATTGATTTGGGTGACTAATTAAATTATAGTAACACAACATGATTGATCTAAATCTCTCTCTCTCCCTAATTAATACGTATACTATAGTAGTCAACCTTGGCTACAGCGCTCGGTGCCACGATGGTTGGTACGCCGTTTCTTTCTTCCCATTCAAAAAAAGTTAGTATTTAATATATGTTAATGATGTGATACCATGAATCGACAATCAGCACCATTTGTGTGAATAATGGAGACCTGGTTCATAATAGTCGTCTCCCTCTGCATCGCCGCCCTCATCCGATCCATAATATTCCACCGGAAACACCACAACAAACTACCACCAGGACCATCACTCCTTCACTCCACCTTCCTACAGCTAATCTCAAAACCTGTTCTCATTAATCTCAAAACCCGGTACGGGCCCATCTTCACTCTTTACACCGGTTTGGTACCTTCCATCTTCATCACCAGCCGTTCTCTCGCCCACCAAGTTCTTGTTATAAAAGGTGCAGTCTCCTCTGATCGCCAAAAGTTCTTCCTAAACTTCAACATCGGCACTTCCTCCTACGGGCCTACTTGGCGACTCCTCAGGCGAAATCTCGCAACTGAGATCATGCACCCTACACGTATCAAATCATATTCATGGGCTCGCAAGTGGGCTTTTCATATCTTATTTAGTCGTCTGTTAGAAGAGAAGGATGATGCTGCAGGAGTTAAAGTGTTTGACCATTTTCATAATGTTATGTTTCGTTTGTTGGTGTTGATGTGCTTTGGAGAAGAGCTTGACGAGAGTCGAGTTGATGAGTTCGTTAAGATACAACGTGAGATGTTGTCGGTAGTTGTTTCAGGTAAGCTCAGTAGGTTCCCAGGCAGGTTGGGGAGGTTATTGTTTAGAAACTTATGGAAACAGTTTGAGAAATTGCGTGATGATAGAGAACAATTGTTGCTTCCGATTATCAAGTCTAGACTAGAGTCGGATTGCTTGGATGAGCATGGAATCATGGCTTATGTTGACACTTTGGGGAAACTACGGCTTCCGGAAGATGAAGGTGATAATGGAAATGGTGGAAAGCTCACTCACAGGGAGCTTGTGAACTTGTGTAGTGAGTTTGTCACTGGTGGGACAGATTCAACCTCGAGTGCTCTACAATGGATCATGGCTAATCTAGTGAAGCATCCTCACATTCAGAGCAAGCTCTATGATGAGATCGTTGCAGTCGTGGGATCGGTAGAGGTGGAGCCAGAATCGGTTATAAACGAAGAGGATATACAAAAAATGCCTTACCTGAAAGCGGTGGTTTTGGAAGGGCTGAGGAGACACCCACCAATTCATTTTCCGCTACCCCATAGGGTCATGAAGGAGATGGAGGTCGAAGGTTACATGATTCCCGAGGGTGCCACGGTCAATTTCATGGTGGCTGAGATGGGTTTGGATCCCAAGGTCTGGGATGAGCCCTTGGAGTTCAAACCAGAGAGGTTCTTGGTGAATTATGATGTGTTTGATATAACTGGAAGCAAAGAGATAAAAATGATGCCTTTTGGTGCTGGAAGAAGGATATGTCCTGGTTCCGATTTGGGTTTTCTTCATTTGGAGTATTTTGTCGCGAATTTGATTTGGTATTTCCATTGGACTGTTCCCGATGGTTATAATGTTGACCTTTCGGAGAAGGCTGAGGCGGCTGTCATCATGGAAAATCCTCTAAGAGCACGAATCTCTTCTAGGGCTGGAAAATGAACTTGTTGAGTCGAAACATGCATACCAATATGTTTACAATGTACAAAATTAAGAAGCCACAAGAACTTGAATGTTTGAACTTTGAATTACCGTCTTAATGTAAACTTACCTTATATATATATATGATTTACGTACAATAAGGCATGTGCTTCTACAGTTGGTAGATCATATGACAAGAGTAGTGGGTAGACTTGCTACGAAAAAAAAAACAAAGGTTAATGGGGTTGTGCCGCCTTGTGAGGTCAGGGGGCGGCCCTTTGTGTGGTTAAGGGTGTTGGTGCACTTGTGTCTGTACTTTGTCTGTATTTTGTCATGATACAAAACGATGTCTTGTGTTAGTCTGGTTTACGTCTTAGTTTTGTTAATATGTGTGTTTGATGTAAGTTTGACCAAGTCAACCATCCTCCTGGTTTGACTTGGCCAAACAGTTAGAACATTGTTGTAACATGTTTGTGTCGAAGGATGAGTCATCGAAGGATTGTTTAGATCCTTCGATGAGCTCGAAAGATAAACCTTCGATGGATGTTGATGGACCTCGAAGGATATCATCCTTCGAGGTATATGTGGATCCTTCGATAGGTTTCAGATCGATAGATGATCCTTCGATCAGGCTATCTGATCCTTCGACCAGACGAGCTGTGATGGGTATATATACTCATGTAATGTGTTCACTTCAAAGTGTGTGAGATGTGAGTGAACTTAGTCTTGTAGAGAGCATATTTTCAGTTGGGTCAAGGGCTGTAACCGTGTCCACTGAAATACAAGAGAAAACTTTGATATCTCGTGTGTCTACCTTTCTCTTTGTAGCTTGTGTTCTCATATAAACTACCGGTTTGCATTCTAGCTTGGATTCCGCACTTGCTAGTGTGTTAAACATAACAAGGATAAGGTTTGACCTCATCCTCCGAGGGACCTACAAGTGGTATCAGAGCCGTGTCTCTTTTCCTTGTTAAAAACCGAGTTTATACAAGACTTTGGAGTGTTTGGACAAAACTCACATGGTTTAGCACCCGTTTTTAGTGTTTTTCTCGCTTTTCTTGTCGTAAAAACGTGTTCTAAACTAACCGGGTGTGTTAAAGGACGGGTTGGGTAACTTAAAAACTTGTTTTTAAGAAGCTTGGTAATTTCCGGCCAAATTCCGGCTTACTCCGGTGACCGGTTTTCTGGATAAGGACCGTCCTTTTTAAATAATATTTTATTGGGCAATCCTGGTTTGGTGAAAGGTATGGTCTAAGTATACCTTCTGCCGAAAGCTTTCTACCAACCCATCACCTTTTTCACCAACCTGTCACTTTTGTCAACTGTGTCAGTACAGATCGAAGGATATCCTTCGAAGTAGAAAGATCATCTTTCGATCAAAGGAGGTTCGATAGATAATCATCCTTCGAACATCCTTCGAAGTCTGTGACTTATCCTTCGATCCAAGGAATCTTTTCGAAGGATATATCTTTCGATCTACAGCTCTTATTCGAAAGATAAGGATCCTACGATTGGAGAGTCTTTCGAAATCATTGTTCGAAACTCAACAGTGATCTTTCGAACACTGTTGATCCTTCGAACAAGTATTGATCCTTCGATCCTAGTCTGTTTAAGTTTAACAAGTTTGTGTTTTTCTCGTCTTTCGATCAGGGATCCTTCGGCTGGTTGGTTGTTAACAAGGAGAACCCGAGAGAACTAGTGTAACAATTTTCTTGATCAAAAATGAATTCGATGTGGGGTACTCCAATAAATACAGAAATGTATTATGGTACTCCGGCTCCGGATTCGGGAAAGTATAGAAATACCAGTTTATCTCCTGCATGGGCCGAATCTCCCGTACCTGTATCTTCGCAAGCTAATGCTATATCTACCGGTCAATGGGCATTCGTATCAAATCAAACTCCAAGTATTCAAAGCATTTTGTTAAGCGAGAGTGAAACGGGAAGTTTGAATAGGCCTCCAAAGTTGATGCATTTAAGTGAATATCCGGGATGGTTTGATAGATTTCATACATACGTCCTTGGTCAAAATACAGAATTGTGGTTGCGTTTCATCACAGATTTTGATCAAACAATAGAGGTTGCCGCTTCATCTGCTGCTACGTTTGCCGATCTTACGGAAGATCAGAAGAAGGTCTATGACTTAGAGAAGAAAGTGTATGCCATTCTTACTCAGGCGTTAAGCAAAGATATTTATCATCAATTTGTCAGTTTCAAAACAACGAAGAAGTTGTGGGACGCATTGAAGATAAGGGGCGTAGGAAATGAAGCGACACGTCAATTGAGAAAAGACCTGCTAAAGAAAGAGTTTGATGGTTTTACTTGTATGGAGAATGAATCTTTAGGAGATTTGACAAGTCGATTTAATCATTTGCTGACTGAATTGGCAAATATTGGGGTTGTAACAACTTCAGCAGAGGTAGTGAAAAAGTTTGCAGATGCACTGCCACCTCAATGGAATACTTTCTTGGAAATCATGAAGTACAATGGCACTTTAGCTACAACAAACTTCAATGACTTTGTTCAACTCCTGGAAAACAAGAATCAGGAAGAAACTCTCAAGGCAAAAAGAGTTCCAGTGCCACAAAATCCTGAAATGTATTATGGAACTTCTAGCACTTCCACAAAACCTTCTTCACACGCTCCAATTCAAACAGCGTTTGTGTCTAGCACTGACATGTATGGCAATCCTATCCAAGTTCCGGTCAAGCCTCCTCCAACAACAGACATGTATGGAAATCCGCTTGAACCAGTTCCTCAACCAGTACCACAACAGCAAAGCCAACGACCTATCAGAGCAACTGATATGTTCGGAAATCCATTACCTGTTCGATCTACCGGACCAACAGATTTATACGGGAATCCACTTCCTCCTCAACAGCAAGCATGTTATGGAAGCACATCATCTGCTAGTCAGCAATCAAAGCCAAATACAGTACGGCTCGACACCTCAAGTTTCTCTAAAGTCAGTGTTGAAGTAGCAAAAGAACATATGGAGCTTCTAAACACTTTGGTGAGCGCATACTGTGGGTTAGTGGAAGGTCAGATTGGGAACATTAATCTGACACAAGAAGACTATCAGCAGATTGATAAGGAAGAGATGGATTTGATGGATATCAAATGGGCCTTTGCAAGTGCTGTGAGGAGAGCAAAGGATTTCATGGAAAGAACTGGCAGAACCAGCTTGGAAAGCAAGAAAGACACCAAGTATGGGTTCGACAAGCAAGCTGTAAAGTGCTTTAACTGTGGTGAACGGGGTCATTTCAAAAGGGAATGCACAAGACCAGCTCAGCATGGAAACCAGAATCCTTTCAGAAACCAAGGCAACCAGCAGAACCAGAACAGGAATAATGTGCGTACGTTGATACCTGTCAACAACCAAAGCCAAGCAGGACCATCAAATGCCAACCAGGTACTTGTGGTTCAAGTAGATGAAGGTTGTGATTGGTCACTTCAGTTGGGAAGTGATGCTCCAGATGGAACAGCGTGTTTTGCTGAGGTTGTCAAGGATCTTAAACACGCCAGTGGTGGAGAATCTTCCACCAATGGTGGTGAATCTTCTGAGGATGAAGACAGTTCTGGTTATAGTGGAAGCTCAGATGAAGAATCCTCCACTTCAGGCAATGATCATGTGGATGAGACATCAAGTGCGTCAGTCGATGCAGATATTGATGAGCTTTTGGAAGAAGCTACAGCAGGAATTGAAAGAAGATCTATTTTGGTGGATCAAGCTGCTTATTCTTCGTCTTCTCTCCATTCAGCCTTTATGGCTAATGTCGACAGTTCATCAAGTCAGGTATGTGTCGATGAACCCACTGCTGTTATTTGTGATAATTGTGATAGTTTGAGTGTTAAATGTGCTGATTTAGAGGCAAACATGTCTGAGTTGCAAGGCAAACATGATGCTTTACAAGCTAGTTTGTTTGACTTGCAAGACAAACATGTTTCATTGAATGATAAGTGGTGTGAATTGCAAAGCAAACACGAGGCTTTGCAAGAGAAATATGATGTGACATTCATCCACAATCAGAAATTGACCGTGGATCTCTCGAAGTGCACTGAAGCCAACATGTTTTATGAAAACCATGAAAAGGAGTTTAAATCGGTAATTGAAAAATTAAAGAAAGATAAAACCGAGTTAACTAAAATGGCTTCCAGAAAACAAACTGACATTAATTTGTATATAACTCGTCTTGAGGTAATGCAAAAGGAAATGGCTTGTGTGAAAACTGAAAGTGAGGCGATCCAACTTAAGCTAGAAAGTTATTTGAGCTCTAGCTATGTGTTGGATCACATCATTGACGTACAGAAAGAGAAACGGAATGTCACATGCATTGGATACAAGAAATGTCCACCACCTGTGAGACACAATTATGATGCCATGCCTGACGAGGAGGATAGAACTTTCTTTGAACCATCTGTTCCTCTAGATGTTAATGAATTTGCAACAGGACTCGGATACACGAAAGAAGTATCATCAGATTCGGATGTGTCAGCAGATACATGTGTGTCTTCTGCTGAACAGAATCAGGATCCTCCAGTTGTTGTTGAGGATGCTGATTCTTCTGATGATGAATCTGATGATACTGATTCAGCAAAGTCTGATGCGGTGATAAAAGAAAAGGACATACCTCTTGAGAATCATATTCTGTGTGATCCTCCTGCTAAACCCGCTAAGACTGTTGCAATCGAGTCCTTGTCTGCACAAGAGTCGGGGAGTGTGGATTTGTTGTATACTCTTGTTGGTGATAATAAAATTTATTCTGACAAAGATTTTCCGATTAAGAATGTAAATCAATCCTTAATCAGTAAAGTTTTTGAAAATTCGACAAGTAAATTTCTGGGTAAGAAAGGATCACACGTTGTGGTAACACAGTGCCCTCCTATCCCAAAGGCTGAAGTTAGAAAACAATTTGGCAATCAGAAATTACCAACAGAGAAAAGGCAGCAAAATCACAACAAACAAAAAGGAAAATTGCCGGCTCAAAGTCAAAAGAAGCCAAATCAAAAGAAGAACAAGAATGTGAACTTTGTGAAATCTAAGGGAATGGACAAAATTGAAACATTTGAAAATCAATCTAACTTAGATTTTGTCAAGAAAGCAACAGTGATGAAAAGGAATGAACCAAATAGTTCAAAACCTAGTACCTCGGGATCACAAAGTTCATCATCGGCAAGACGATCACATGATACTTCGGGGTTTGTTGAACGAAGATCATGTTTTGAATGTGGTGAAATTGGACATATAATTCGAAACTGTCCGTATCTTCATAAGTTGAAAGCAAAGGATGATGATCCCCGTGAACGCAATCACCAAAAGCGATCTGTTTCTGTAAAACAAGATCCCCGACTTGTAAGAGAAAGGGAAAAGAAACAGAAACGCCAACAAGTCAAGGTGATTGAAAAGGCACTTAAAACTGATGTGGTTCGAAAACAATATGTTTCAATTAAGCCAGAAAACTCAAAATTTTCAAAAATTTCAAACAATCAAACTGGTAAAACTCAACAGACATGGAAACCTAAATTGACCACAAGTTCAGAGGGACCATCACAATTTATGAATCATCAAAGAATAGAAGTTATTGTTGTTGATGAAAATGGAAGACCCAAGACCACAATGGCTTGGGTCCCCATCTCCAACTAATCAAGTGAGTTCATGTGCAGGGTGTTCCAGGAGGAACTATCAGTAGTCATTGGATTGTTGATAGTGGGGCATCCAGGCACATGACAGGCGACATGAAGCTTCTCTACGACGTCAAATCTATTAGAGGAGGTTATGTTGCTTTTGCTGGAGATAAAGGCGGATATATTACGGGTGAAGGAATGATTTCCAACGGGGTTGTTAGCTTTGATAAGATCAACTTCGTACAACAACTTGATCACAATCTTCTCAGCGTTTCACAAATCTGTGATAAGCAGTTCTCAGTACACTTTGATGCAAATGGATGTTATGTGCTGAAACCCGACTTCAAAATTCCAAAAGAATGGATTCTCTTGTCGGCTCCAAGGATAAATGATCTGTATGTCCTTGATATGAGCCAAGCTATCACAACGTCTGCACAAGCAACTTGTTTCGTTTCCAAAGCCACAGAAAAAGACTCAATCTCTTGGCACAGACGAATGGGTCACATTCACTTACGCAAAATGAATCATTTGGTGTCAAATGAATTGGTGAATGGTGTTCCTCTTAAAAACTTCCATCTTCAAGACGTCTGTGTTTCGTGCCAGAAAGGAAAACAAACAAAGAAGCGACATCCGACTAAGAAGATCAACACGGTGGCCGTTCCACTTGAACGTTTGCACATGGATTTGTTCGGTCCTGTCAAGCATAAAAGCATCCGGAATGATCAATATTGCCTCGTGATAACTGATGATTATTCAAGATTTTCTTGGGTGGCGTTCATGGCACATAAGAGTGAAACCTTCGGTATTATAAAAAACTTGATCATTCAGATTGAGAATCTATATAAGTTGAAGGTTAGGCGGATACGTAGCGACAATGGTACTGAATTTAAAAATCATGCCATGGTGGAGTTTTGCACTTCAAAAGGTATTCTTCACGAATTTAGTGCGGCCTACACTCCTCAACAGAATGGCGTCGCTGAACGTAAGAACCGCACATTGATCGAGACTGCTAGGACTATGTTGGTAGAATCGCAGTTGCCCATTCCATTCTGGAGTGAAGCTGTGGCCTCTGCATGTTATACGTTGAACCGAGTCCTTACAGTCAAAAGGCACAACAAGACCTGCTTTGAGCTTATTAACAAACGGAAACCAGATTTGTCATATCTTGAACCGTTTGGAGCTCCGTGCACACTAATCGATCCTAATGGAAAGTTTGGGGCAAGAGCCATTGAAGGATACTTTCTTGGGTATTCCACCCCGAACTTAAGAGTCTGGAATCTAGAGACTAAAAGGGTCGAGGAATGGTCTGAAGTCAGAGTTCAAAGGCACACTTTGCCAGTTAGAAATCCTGGTCAGCCTTGGATGTTTGAGTACGATGACTTTTTCAATTCGATCAATGTTGAAGCAGTTGAAGAAAACGTTGCGGCAAGGATGTTTTTCGAGAGTGACAATGCAACAGATTCACCGTTGGTTCGTCCCATTATTGTCAATCAAGAACCATCTTCAGTGAATAATAATGCTCTCGATAATGAGGATTTTCACGATGCTACCGAATTGAACGAATCTTCAGAGGATGATGAATTTCTAGATGCAGATCAAGAAGCTCCAACAACAGCAGTTCATGGTACTTCAGAGGGTACTCCTCCAGTGGACGCCCCTAGAACAGCTGAAGCTACTGCATCATCCTCTTCGTCAATTCCGGGTATTGAATTAGTTGTTGATCTCAATCTCAACAACCTGGGTACAAACATTCCAGTTCAAGATAATCCAGAAACAAGGATTCACAATACCCATCCTCAACAAAACATCATCGGAAATGTACAAAGTGGCGTTCAAACAAGAAACATGTTGCGAAACAACAACAATGCAGGCTTGTATGCGGCGATTAGAGAATCTGGTCAACAAAACGATTGGTCTTTCGCGTGTTATGTCTCACAGGAAGAGCCAAGAACTTGGAAAGAAGCTTTGAAAGATAACTCTTGGGTTGAAGCAATGCAGGAAGAACTGCAACAATTCCAGAAGCTTGGTGTCTGGAAACTCGTAGAGAAACCTGCTGGTTACAAGAAGATTGGTACCCGTTGGGTGTTTAAATGCAAAAAGGATGACCGTGGAGTCGTTATTCGAAACAAAGCAAGGCTAGTCGTTCAAGGTTTTCGTCAAATAGAAGGGATCGACTACAACGAAGTGTATGCACCTGTTGCACGTCTAGAAGCAATTCGGATCTTTCTGTCTTATGCCTCATTCAAAGGTTTTAAGGTATACCAGATGGACGTGAAAAGTGCATTCTTACATGGTGTGGTAGAAGAAGAGGTGTACGTCGAACAGCCTCCAGGTTTTGAAGATCCTATCCATCCCGATCGGGTTTGGTTGCTCAACAAAGCTCTATATGGTCTACATCAAGCACCGCGAGCTTGGTATGCAACCTTATCTAATTATTTGCTGGAGAATGGATTTCGCAGAGGTCTTATCGATTGTACTCTTTTCATCAAAGAATAAGATGGAGATCTTCTACTGGTTCAGGTATACGTTGATGATATTATTTTTGGTTCTACTAATGATGTTTTGTGTATGAATTTCGAGCGCATTATGCAGGATAAATTCAAGATGAGTGCTATGGGGGGAAATGACCTTCTTTTTGGGCCTACAAGTGCAACAAACTGAGTCTGGGATATTCATCCATCAGACTAAATATGTTGGTGACATCTTGAGCCGGTTCCAGATGTCTGATGCAACGCCCATCGATACCCCATTGCCGCAAAATCACGGAATTAATCCAGACTTGAAGGGTGAAGCTGTTAACCCCTCATACTACCGCGCGATGATCGGATCTCTTATGTACCTCACTGCATCAAGACCAGATATAATGTACCCAACGTGCCTGCTTGCCAGATCTCAAGTCAACCCGAAGGCCTCACATCTTGCAGCTGTAAAAAGGATTTTTCGTTATTTGAAGGGTTACCCTGACACCGGTCTATGGTACCCTAGGGATAATAACTTTGACTTGATCGCATTCAGTGATTCTGATTTTGGCAGATGCAAAATCGACGGCAAATCCACAACGGCTGGATGTCAGTTTTTGGGAAATCGCCTAGTCACATGGCAGTGCAAGAAGCAGACGTGCGTCGCTACATCAACATGCGAAGCTGAATACATTGCTGCCTCAAGTTGTTGCTCCCAAGTCCTATGGATCCAACAACAATTGCGAGACTACGGTTCTGAATTCCTAACTACTCCTATTTACGTTAATAATTCTGCTGCCTTATAGATCACTAGAAATCCTATGCAGCATTCAAAGACTAAGCACATCGAAATTAAGTATCACTTCATACGTGATTGCTTTGAGAAAAGGCTAATCGATGTTGCTTACGTCCAAACCGATGACCAACGTGCCGACCTTTTTACCAAAGCATTTGACAAATCAAGATTTGACTATTTATTATTGGTAAACGGCATTAAGGTCAAGCAAGAGTAAAACCAACATCGGAAAATCATTTTTGTAAATACCTTTGTGTTTTAAATTTATCTTAGTTTGTTGATTTTAGGGGGAGTAAATCCAAATTTGAAAAACCAAAAACATTGAAAATTTTCAAAAACACAAAAACAATAGAAAAACAAAAATGAGTTTCCTGGCGAGCAAAAGAGAAAATGATAGTACATCAGTGGTCTGTCCAAACCTCTTTAAACCTTAAATGAAAAACGATAAGCAGCTCTATATAAGATGTGTCGGTAGGCTCACAATCTTTTTAAAGTGTGCAGGGTGATATAAATCTTAAATCCACTGAAGACAAAGCTACAGCCAGGTGGGAACCACTCATTGGCATATGGTCTTAGTACCGAAATTTCGTTTGAGAGATTGCCGAGGTTCTGAGATATTCGGTCTTTATGCTGCTTATCATCTGGGTATCATGGTTGTTTCTTTTACCGAAAAATAACGGGGACGCAAGTCTAGATCTTCCATGATACCATACATATGTGTACATATTGCATACGACCTCAATAAGTGATCAACAATCACATGTCCATACAAATAAGTGATAATATATCACATCTATCCGGGAGTCAAGTTCGTCTCTCTGCTGTACGAAAGTACTGACCTGTTCACGGACTTGCTCTTGTGCCCTCATGCATCGAAAATCAAGTTCCTCATCAATAAGTGATTCTATCACATAGGGCTTGTTTTCAATCAAAATAAGTGAGTTTCTCACATCATATACGGTCAAACAGATGATAATCGGTATACTCACCGGTAAGATGAACCCTCGTGCATACCTTGATACGGGAATGTGTCGTGATGTGGATGAACACCGGTCGGTAAGTATAAATCATACCTTAACGTATCCCCTCGCCATGATTACATCTGATAAGTTGAGCTTATGTGGACAACAATACCGATAATTGTTATAGGATGCTTATCTTAATGTTAACTAAAAGAACAACAAGAACGTTTTGGCATGACCGTACACTGATATGATTCTCTTAGCCTCGAAACTCGCAAAAAGAATGTCTATAAATATTTATTTAATGCTTTCAGTTTCTGCATCTTTGTATATATTTATTTACTGCTTTCAGTCTTTACATTTGAAATATTCAAAAAGTCCAAAAAGATTTTAGGTGTGTTTTAATATAATCTTTCTAAAAGCCAAAAAGATTTTATTTATGTCTTATTTTCGATTGTACGATTTGGATCTCGAGTCTTCGTTACCTTAAACCTGATTGAAAACCGAAACGACTGATTCTTCATAAACGGTCGAAATTTTCAAGTTTTGAAAGTTAAAAACCTAAAACTGAACAATTTGTTAAACTTTCAAACTGTCGGACGGTGATTGATTGAACAATGGTCACATGTGTGTCGTTTGCTTATGATATTCCAGGCAGTTGTTCTCATTACGCGTTTAGATTTCTTGCATGTGCAGATTCTAAAGGCAAGGAGAACATGGTCGATGACAAGTTTCGGAATGAAGACACGACGTGAAGGCACTCAAGTGATGAAGATGATCGAGTTGCCGCTGACCATCATCAACACCACAAGGATCTCAAGTTGTAAAGATCAAGACATTCACGAGCATAACTCAAGGGGGAGCTTGTGTTAAGGGGGAGTTTGTCAACACACTTCCTACATGAAACGGGGAGTTTGTTGGTACACTTTCTGCTTTCAAGACATGAAGACTTTAAAGATCCTCCGACATTGAAGACTTGAAAGGACGTCAAAGACTTGAAGACACGAAGATCGAGACAAATCTACAGCCAAGGGGGAGTTTGTTGGTGCACTTGTGTCTGTACTTTGTCTGTATTTTGTCATGATACAAAACGATGTCTTGTGTTAGTCTGGTTTACGTCTTAGTTTTGTTAATATGTGTGTTTGATGTAAGTTTGACCAAGTCAACCATCCTCCTGGTTTGACTTGGCCAAACAGTTAGAACATTGTTGTAACATGTTTGTGTCGAAGGATGAGTCATCGAAGGATTGTTTAGATCCTTCGATGAGCTCGAAAGATAAACCTTCGATGGATGTTGATGGACCTCGAAGGATATCATCCTTCGAGGTATATGTGGATCCTTCGATAGGTTTCAGATCGATAGATGATCCTTCGATCAGGCTATCTGATCCTTCGACCAGACGAGCTGTGATGGGTATATATACTCATGTAATGTGTTCACTTCAAAGTGTGTGAGATGTGAGTGAACTTAGTCTTGTAGAGAGCATATTTTCAGTTGGGTCAAGGGCTGTAACCGTGTCCACTGAAATACAAGAGAAAACTTTGATATCTCGTGTGTCTACCTTTCTCTTTGTAGCTTGTGTTCTCATATAAACTACCGGTTTGCATTCTAGCTTGGATTCCGCACTTGCTAGTGTGTTAAACATAACAAGGATAAGGTTTGACCTCATCCTCCGAGGGACCTACAAAGGGGAAATGTCCTTTGTCGGGTTCAATGGCAAGTCCTAAAACCTATACACCTTGTAATACACAAGTGTGTAACTTGCAAGTTTGATGCACCGTTTCTATAGGTTGTTGGTACACATGCTTATAACGGCAAGTCAAACTAGTCACAGTTGTGCAGCCAAAACTTCTAACGTTTGTTTCGCTATTAAAAGTAGTCTTCACGCACATGTAGATTACCATGTGTTTGACCCTTTGCACAAAGCGTAACGAGGTTCACTCCATCATTGTAATTAGTTTTGACTCTCATATATATTTGTCCAACTCTTGACATAAGTGACAATGCGTGTGTGTCCGACTCATTACACCAGTGCATATAACCTATTGAAATGATGCATCCCGTTTAATTTTTCTTTCAATAATATGTCTAAACTCATTCAAAAGTACTACTACGTTAAGTTTCTAATTCAATGTTATATCTATAATCAACTACCATTTAAATAACGGTGCGTCTAACCCATTACAATGATAATAATCATAAAATACAAATTTTACAACATAGAATGATCATAAATCAATCAAAATCAAAACCATGGTTTACTTCAAAACCTTTTAAGTTTCTTTCTTTTAAAAGTTCACAATACTTGCAGGTACTAAATTCTTTTCAATTTTCTATTGCAAAGTTTATAATTAACCATGAATGCTAGAATTTAATGATAATTCTTGTTTACGCTTGTAGTTATGGGGTTGAATTGAATCAAATTCTATAATTTTACATTGTATTTAATTTATGTATGCCAACTGTTCGATGAAATGCTTGTGTGAGAATTTTCATCTTTAAATCAGAATTTCCAAGATTTGTTGTCCTGATTGATGAAATAGATGAAATGACTTCCATTTTATGACCATGTTCTGTACTTATGACCAGCAAAATAAACAGTGCTTCCGGTTAATAATGCATATTGTTTTTATCTTGTAATCATATTGGAATAATCTCTAAATGCATATTTGACATGCTTCTGTTATATCCTTCACAAAGTCTAAAAAACACCCTTTCTAGTATATATGTAAGTAGTGGGATTCTCTTTTAGTGACTATAAATTTTAGGAATTTTATCAATAATTATCACTCCCTAAACTTTTATGTGGTCTTTGGTGTATAGTCCGTAGTAAGACGTTTACGATCTATTTTTTCATTCCAGCTTGTTGAAGAAGAGGAAGTTGATGTTCAAGTGTCAAAAGAACCATCAAAGATGGATATGCATAAGGCGACAGAAGATGTGGCTTCTACCAATGAAACTGGTGTAACTATGCAGGATGCTACCAAGGACCAGACCAATACTGAATCCAGATTAAAACTGGAACCGAAGACCACCCGAGCAACTACAATTCAGTCTGGTTTTCGGGTTTTATTGGTCCAGGTTTCAGGTTTGTTCACCTCTACTTTGGACTATAAATCCTTCATATGCTTCCTAAAATTTTTTATAAGATCTACCCAATCTGTACCATACTATAAAATCGTGATATGCGTGTATGTTGTTCGAGTATATTTTTTTATAAATAGTAGTTGATATTATATAATATCCCGTTTGATCATATCTTTCGAAACCCCACATGTTAATATAATTCTCTTTCAATAACTTATGCAGATTTTGATTAATGATTTAAAAACTCACAACATGACAAGGTTGTCCCTTATCAAAAAGAGTACAATTATTACCATTTCATATTAATTCATTCTTATAAAAACTAAAGATTCCCTCCAAGGAGATGTACACAAATAAGTTTTGATGAGTGTGTGTGTATATAACTATATATATAATGCTTGATGTAGTTATTGCATCTAACATTTCAATCATTTGATATTATTTGTATCACTAATTATTATTGAGCCTCTATCATCAACTTGATAAACCTAAATATATCAAATATAGCTGATCCAAACAACACCCAATCAATTCATCCAAGGGGAAAAATGGATTTTGTGAACAAGTGTCTAAGATTCCTAGTCGGTTTTCTGTTTCTGTACATTGTAGTGATGCTCCTTAAATATCTTTACAAGGCGTGTTTGATGCCGATTATTATACAACGCACCATGCGATCTCAAGGAATCAAAGGCCCGTCTTACAGATTCCTCCATGGAAACACTATAGAGATTTCCGACATGCGAAAACAATCCATGGGTCGACCCATGGATGGTTTTTCGCATGAGATCTTCCCGAGGATCATGCCTCATGTTCATTCGTGGGTGAACTTGTTTGGTAAGAAATCAATATGTACGGATTTATAATCATGTTTATGAGGATATTGAAGTGTTTATTTTTTTTTTATTTTTTTTCGATTGCAGGACGGAACTACTTGAATTGGTATGGTCCTCAAGCTCAATTGGTGGTTACAGAAGCTGAATTGATTAAAGAAATAATGAACAATAAAGATGGTGTTTATCCAAAGATCGAACTTGAAGGTCATGCAAAGAAGCTGTTAGGAGGTGGGCTTTCGTCGACTGAAGGTCATAAGTGGACGAAGCTTCGAAAGCTCGCAAATGGTGTCTTCCATGGCGAAAGCTTAATAGTAAGTGTTCTTGACCAGCTTTTTTTACTTTAACATTATAATTATACCAGCCAAGTAGGGCTGTAAACGAACCGAACATTTAGCGAACAGTTCGTAAACTTTTCGACGGGAAGTTCGTATATGTTTGTTCGTTTAATTAATGAACAAATTAACATGAACAAGAAATTTCATTCGATAAGTTAAATAAAAGAACATGTTGTGTTCATTCATTTATATTCGTGAACGTTCGGTAATGTGTTCATTTATGTTTATTTGTGTTCGTTCATTTAAAGGAATTTTAATGTTATATTTTTTATTATATTGGTTTTAGTATTTTAAATTTGAAACCATAGTAATACTATATGGCTGCGCCAACATTTCCATTTGATCATTATTCTCATACTATAAATTTGCAACATCTTTATGCATTGCAGGGTTGTACACAATGTTTAGGGGTGTTTTAAAAAAATGATATTACACTTTTAATTCAAAACTATTTGATTTTTTACTTTTAACCTAAAAGTTTTTATCTTTTGCAATTTAATCTCACAATTATTTTACTTTCAACTTTGGTTACCTATGCTTTTCATATTTCACAATTTTTTTACGTTTCATTTTTAAATTTTGAGAGTTAACACGGCGCAACGTGCGTGTGTGGTTCAACGTTTTTATGTTTCGTTTAACGCTTCGTTCTAATTTGCGAGTTAACACGACGCAACGTACGTATATGGTTCAACGTTTTTACGTCGTCTATTTTTTCCCGTTTAAAAGGTTCGTCGCAACGAGTGGGTACTATGTCACACCCCGAAATTATCAGAGCATTGGCGTGACTGGACTGGTACCTTCATTGCACAGCGGAAGCAAATAAGCTAAGTCTTTTAGAAAATGAACGCCACTAAGTACTCGACTCTTCATGGTTCTCCTATTCCAACCGTGCCTTGTCTTAGAACTGTAACCTGAGAAAGAAACATGCGAAAAATCAACATAAAGTTGAGCGAGTTCATAGTTTGTTTGTAAAAGATTTGAAATAAATCTTTTTGGATAACCGGTTTTTGAAGTATTGTTGAGAAAACGAATTTAAAATCATTTTCATATATAAATCACGTTTTCATGTGTACCCCACGTACTCATGTATAATTCAAGTTTTTCTTGAGTACCCCACGTACTCATGTATAATTCAAGTTTTTCTTGAGTACCCCACGTACTTTAAGTATAATTCAATCTCTTCTTGAGTACCCCACGTACTCAAGTACTCATTAATTTTTAGTATGGTATGAATTTCATGTAATTAAAATATTCCTGTAAATATCAGGATTGTTAATGGGTTGCAAAGCCATTAACATGTGACACGTCATAGGAAGCCACCAAACCTAAGGCATTTAATTGGTATAATCTGAGACACAAAAGCACCACTCGATTCTCGCCCCGACCGAGTGTGAGGCTGCCAGGCACCTGTTAGATCTAACCTTTTGTTCTGCGGTCTGAATGTATACGTTGATTAATGGTGCTTCTGTACCCTATTCGTGACACTATTTCTCATAACGCCTCCTACTTGGTTCTCGTTCTCACCAAGCGCGTTTCTTGTTATCATTTCTCATAGCGCCTTATACTTGGTTCTCGTCTCACCAAATGCGCTTCTCATATTCATATATTTCGTCACACTTGGTTCTCGTTCTCACCAAGTGTACTTCTTGTATTTATATCATACCATTTGTATACGTTTTAACATTTGTATTTTGTAAACTCTTGTATTTGTATTTTCCCGTAGTTTGGAAAACCAAAATTCGTGTGTAAAAGCTTGTTTGAAAACCGGTAAAAACATAAGCTTTTCGTAAACCATTTGTGTCAGATAAATCTTGTCTAGATCAATGGTTTATAAATATGTAATTCTTGTATGCTTTGCAAAAAGTGCATGTCTTTCCACCCCGAAAACATTTAGAAAAATGTAAAACCGTAAAAAGGTTGGGGTTATGAACTCACCTGAATATTCCTGTGCAAGCTAGCTAATTACGACTCCTTGATGTCGTTTCCAAAGTGAGACTCGCTAGCGTGCATTCTACAATATTCCTAACACGGAATATCTAATAAGTTTCTAAATAACGCAGTAACTAACTACGTGTAATCGAGCTCTACCGAATCGTTAATCGAACGATTTGACAGTAAATTGTCATCTTAAAAGAAGCGAAGAAGTTGTACTTATTAGCTCGTTTTAAGAAGTCGTACGCGTACAAAAAGAATATTTGTATGAAAATATCATATAACCAACTCGTATTATATATCGCGTTTCGTATGATCTTTGTCAAAATATGCGTATATGCCGTTTAGGCGTATAAAATAAATATGAAAAGTTATATTTATTTTATAAAAGAATCGTCGAGTTGCTTTTGAAAGTAAATGCGATCTATATTTATTTTCATAAAGAGAAGTCGTGTCGTTTGCCGTATGACTATATTTATTTTAGAAAGAATTCGACTTGATTGTGTCGGAAATAAATATATAGCTATATTTATTTATGAAAAGATTCGTTTTGTACGGTATTTGAAAATAAATATATAAACTATATTTATTTTTATAAAACGAATGCGTGTTATCGGCTTTTGAAACAATCTAAGTAATTATCTTGGTTTTGTAAAAAGATTTACTTGAATCTGATAGTTCGTTTTATAATAAAACGCGTTTTGTTTTACGGATTTTCTCGAAAAACGGGCAGAGTTTCCTCTGTTTTTGGACGGTCCCGACAACTAGATGTCGATATATTTTTCAAGATTCAACAACAATCAAACAATATATCAAATTTGCCAATATTTCGTAAACTAAAATCATGTCGGTTCGAGCTTGTTTCACACGTAATATCAAAATAACAAATATTAAACGCGTGATTAATTTTTACCGAGTCTTCAAGCCGAAACGTCGAGCCGCTTAACTGAGTTGACCGAGTCAACTGAGTTGACCGAGTCAACTGAGTTGACTCGGGTTGACTGAGTTTGACCGAGTCAACCGAATTGGACCGAGTTGAGTCGAGTTGGACCGAGTCAAGCTGAGTCGAACCGAGTTGAGCCGTATAGAACTAAGTCGAGCCGGAAAGCACCAAATCTGTGAACCGAAACAGGCTGATTCGAGCCTAACCAAAACCTCCTGTTGACCGTCTTTTGACTGGAACTGCACTGATCCGTTTGTCTTGAACCAAACCGGGGCCACGAGACCAGCATATATCCGAAACGAAATAAATCAAATCATCATCTGGAAGCAAATCAATGGAGAAAAGGGATGGGGGTTTACCGGTCGTCGGAGATCACCACCTTCGCCGCCGTACACGGTGGTTCCTGGACGTCGGCACCGTCACCGGAGGCCATTCGAAACCAGAGGCGAGACCCGAACCGAGACTGACCTCCATTGCCATCTTCATCAGCACCAGTAACCCGTCGGTTAAAAGCAAGGTCCGCCGGATAACGAACCGAATCAGACCCGAAGCCGGTGAGTTTGCCGGATAAAGCCAATATCCGGCGGTCAATGGCACCGACCGCCGGTTCTCATACCCTTCTCAGCTCTCTCTCTCAACGCTCCTCTCTCTCCGTCTCGTCTCTCTCTCTCTTCTGTTCGGTCGCCGCCGCACCACCACCGTACGGTGGTGGTGGTGACCCGTTCTGTTAATCGAAAAGGGGGGGGGGGGTGGGATGTTGTTTGAGAGCATCTGACTTTGAAGATGAGAGCATGTGCTATTTGTTTGTGGTCACTGCTTAGGAATCGAGAGAGAGCCAACTATTTGGTGGTGTGTGTATGTAAATTCAATTTTGTGTGTGTTGTGGGTCATGAGCCAGATGTGTATTAATAGAATGGAGGGATGGTTATTGTCTTTTAATTAGACAATTTACATTCAGGTCAAAACATATGTCCATTGATACAAGATCTCATGAAGAGATTTATGTAGATTTTTACAATCTTGAGTATATTTTAGATAGATTTTGTAAAGATTTCTAAATCTTGTAGGATCTAATATAGATTTGGTAATATTTTGTTAGATCTCAAAAGATTCTGTAGCTCTTGTGCATTATGCACGGGTTTAGACTTGTGGGTTTTGGGCTTGGGCCCAGGGCCCACAAGTCCATCTCATGTGCAAGTGGCCCGTGATTCTTACGAGACCCGATATCGCGACCCAAACTTCATGGGCATAAAATATTCGTGTAACATCCATATTAGTCGGTGTCGTAAGTATTTCGTACGGTTTCAGATCGTCATCGTTTACCGTTTAGCAGGCTCTCTGTAGGCCGTCATGCGCGTACTGTAAAGTCGATCGGGCGTTCCTAGGCACTCCAAAGGCCTAATTAAATTGATTTATGCTGTAATCACTATTTATTATTGCGTTAATTTCCTGTTAATCACGTAATTAAGAGCCGTAAATTACCGGTTGTCACAGTCTCCCCCTGTTAATAAAATTTCGTCCTTGAAATTTAGACTACGTTAACTTCTCAGAGTCACGTTACGAATAGTACCAAAGTGAACGATCATGAAGTCGAATCAGGACTTATTCGAATGATGTGAGTTCAAGGACGTATCACAATATGCAAATGAATTCTAGAAATGATTGCACCCAATCAATGAATTTAGATTTCAACAAGCTCAAATGTAATAGTTTACATGAAACGCTCGATCATGATCAGCCCAAGCTGCAAGTTCTATCGACGCCACAAGGTGTCGTAGTGAATGAAACAATTCAAATATAGCGGTGATCGAACAAGTATCACCTGTGTTTTGCATAAAACGCTCAATCATGATTAGCCCAAGCTACAAGTCTGTACTGACACCACAAGGTGTCGAAATCAACAAACGACTTAATGGAGTCGTAGACCAAACAAATCTACTACGACTCAGAATAATGAAACGCTTGTTAAAACGAATTCGAATATGATGTTTTCAATACATCATATGACGTCTTGAATTGAATATGTGTAATGAACAAGTTCAAACAATTGAATTTGACTTCGGCGCAAGCCGACAATAAATACATGTATCGACAAGAAAACTTTCGGCATGGTCACAATGAAAACCATGTATGTAACTTGAAAAGAAAAGAAATTTCAAGAAAATGTGTTGACTTGATAACAAAGAAGCCAACAATTACAACAATGCGGGTCATTCGAATCACAAGCGAAATAACATTTGAAATTTAATGAAACGCTTTATTCGAAACAAAACCACATGCGTAACAAACGATGCATGCGTAACATATGAAAATGAAGCAAATGAATATTCGCTATACTGAAAGAAATGGTCGTGACACAATGACCATTAAGAGGAGTAGAGATACGAAAATCTACTCAGTAAATGTGAAAGTCGAAATTTCAATAAAAGAAATTTAAGGACTTTACCTGGGGTTGCATGTGATAACCGTTTGTTAGGTGACATTACCATAGAATGTCGAAGGTAGCGTACTCGTCATTAGCTGAAATAGGGGGAATACAGTGACTTGTGTCGTTTACAGGACCGCATGCCAACTGCCGCTTCCTGATCGATAGTCGCATGTGACGTACTTCAACCTCCGTTGATGTATAGCTTAAGTCTCACGTATGCCTGTGCGCTAGCGTTTCGTTTTGCGAAGAATGTGATGCACTCCGACATCTGTTGACGTAAAATTTGAGTTCTATGCTTTCTCGCGCACTAGCGTTTCGTTATGCGTAGGCTGCCTGCTCGGGAAGTCAAAATATCATAGACAATATGAATAATAGTGTGTGCCCGAGTTTATATTTGCAGTTCCTACGTGATGACCTTTAATGAACTTTAACATAAGTTTCCGAAGGTCTTAAATGCATGTTTCCTAAGCTCTCAGGGTTTTGTGCATTGTATGCGACTGTTTTGTGTACCGTGTATAAAACACCACTATAGCGTATGTTTGAAATCAAAATTTCGACTGTTCGCTTTTCGGCAACGGTTGGAGACCATATTCGAGTACTATGCGTTCTGTATGTATTCGACGTTTTACGTTCCCAGAGGAAATTGAGGTTAGAGCCTAGGCGTCTCTACAGAAACCTATTTCGCTGTAACCTATAGCTCTGATACCAATCTGTCACACCCCGAAATTATCAGAGCATTGGCGTGACTGGACTGGTACCTTCATTGCACAGCGGAAGCAAATAAGCTAAGTCTTTTAGAAAATGAACGCCACTAAGTACTCGACTCTTCATGGTTCTCCTATTCCAACCGTGCCTTGTCTTAGAACTGTAACCTGAGAAAGAAACATGCGAAAAATCAACATAAAGTTGAGCGAGTTCATAGTTTGTTTGTAAAAGATTTGAAATAAATCTTTTTGGATAACCGGTTTTTGAAGTATTGTTGAGAAAACGAATTTAAAATCATTTTCATATATAAATCACGTTTTCATGTGTACCCCACGTACTCATGTATAATTCAAGTTTTTCTTGAGTACCCCACGTACTCATGTATAATTCAAGTTTTTCTTGAGTACCCCACGTACTTTAAGTATAATTCAATCTCTTCTTGAGTACCCCACGTACTCAAGTACTCATTAATTTTTAGTATGGTATGAATTTCATGTAATTAAAATATTCCTGTAAATATCAGGATTGTTAATGGGTTGCAAAGCCATTAACATGTGACACGTCATAGGAAGCCACCAAACCTAAGGCATTTAATTGGTATAATCTGAGACACAAAAGCACCACTCGATTCTCGCCCCGACCGAGTGTGAGGCTGCCAGGCACCTGTTAGATCTAACCTTTTGTTCTGCGGTCTGAATGTATACGTTGATTAATGGTGCTTCTGTACCCTATTCGTGACACTATTTCTCATAACGCCTCCTACTTGGTTCTCGTTCTCACCAAGCGCGTTTCTTGTTATCATTTCTCATAGCGCCTTATACTTGGTTCTCGTCTCACCAAATGCGCTTCTCATATTCATATATTTCGTCACACTTGGTTCTCGTTCTCACCAAGTGTACTTCTTGTATTTATATCATACCATTTGTATACGTTTTAACATTTGTATTTTGTAAACTCTTGTATTTGTATTTTCCCGTAGTTTGGAAAACCAAAATTCGTGTGTAAAAGCTTGTTTGAAAACCGGTAAAAACATAAGCTTTTCGTAAACCATTTGTGTCAGATAAATCTTGTCTAGATCAATGGTTTATAAATATGTAATTCTTGTATGCTTTGCAAAAAGTGCATGTCTTTCCACCCCGAAAACATTTAGAAAAATGTAAAACCGTAAAAAGGTTGGGGTTATGAACTCACCTGAATATTCCTGTGCAAGCTAGCTAATTACGACTCCTTGATGTCGTTTCCAAAGTGAGACTCGCTAGCGTGCATTCTACAATATTCCTAACACGGAATATCTAATAAGTTTCTAAATAACGCAGTAACTAACTACGTGTAATCGAGCTCTACCGAATCGTTAATCGAACGATTTGACAGTAAATTGTCATCTTAAAAGAAGCGAAGAAGTTGTACTTATTAGCTCGTTTTAAGAAGTCGTACGCGTACAAAAAGAATATTTGTATGAAAATATCATATAACCAACTCGTATTATATATCGCGTTTCGTATGATCTTTGTCAAAATATGCGTATATGCCGTTTAGGCGTATAAAATAAATATGAAAAGTTATATTTATTTTATAAAAGAATCGTCGAGTTGCTTTTGAAAGTAAATGCGATCTATATTTATTTTCATAAAGAGAAGTCGTGTCGTTTGCCGTATGACTATATTTATTTTAGAAAGAATTCGACTTGATTGTGTCGGAAATAAATATATAGCTATATTTATTTATGAAAAGATTCGTTTTGTACGGTATTTGAAAATAAATATATAAACTATATTTATTTTTATAAAACGAATGCGTGTTATCGGCTTTTGAAACAATCTAAGTAATTATCTTGGTTTTGTAAAAAGATTTACTTGAATCTGATAGTTCGTTTTATAATAAAACGCGTTTTGTTTTACGGATTTTCTCGAAAAACGGGCAGAGTTTCCTCTGTTTTTGGACGGTCCCGACAACTAGATGTCGATATATTTTTCAAGATTCAACAACAATCAAACAATATATCAAATTTTCCAATATTTCGTAAACTAAAATCATGTCGGTTCGAGCTTGTTTCACACGTAATATCAAAATAACAAATATTAAACGCGTGATTAATTTTTACCGAGTCTTCAAGCCGAAACGTCGAGCCGCTTAACTGAGTTGACCGAGTCAACTGAGTTGACCGAGTCAACTGAGTTGACTCGGGTTGACTGAGTTTGACCGAGTCAACCGAATTGGACCGAGTTGAGCCGAGTTGGACCGAGTCAAGCTGAGTCGGACCGAGTTGAGCCGTATAGAACTAAGTCGAGCCGGAAAGCACCAAATCTGTGAACCGAAACAGGCTGATTCGAGCCTAACCAAAACCTCCTGTTGACCGTCTTTTGACTGGAACTGCACTGATCCGTTTGTCTTGAACCAAACCGGGGCCACGAGACCAGCATATATCCGAAACGAAATAAATCAAATCATCATCTGGAAGCAAATCAATGGAGAAAAGGGATGGGGGTTTACCGGTCGTCGGAGATCACCACCTTCGCCGCCGTACACGGTGGTTCCTGGACGTCGGCACCGTCACCGGAGGCCATTCGAAACCAGAGGCGAGACCCGAACCGAGACTGACCTCCATTGCCATCTTCATCAGCACCAGTAACCCGTCGGTTAAAAGCAAGGTCCGCCGGATAACGAACCGAATCAGACCCGAAGCCGGTGAGTTTGCCGGATAAAGCCAATATCCGGCGGTCAATGGCACCGACCGCCGGTTCTCATACCCTTCTCAGCTCTCTCTCTCAACGCTCCTCTCTCTCCGTCTCGTCTCTCTCTCTCTTCTGTTCGGTCGCCGCCGCACCACCACCGTACGGTGGTGGTGGTGACCCGTTCTGTTAATCGAAAAGGGGGGGGGGGGTGGGATGTTGTTTGAGAGCATCTGACTTTGAAGATGAGAGCATGTGCTATTTGTTTGTGGTCACTGCTTAGGAATCGAGAGAGAGCCAACTATTTGGTGGTGTGTGTATGTAAATTCAATTTTGTGTGTGTTGTGGGTCATGAGCCAGATGTGTATTAATAGAATGGAGGGATGGTTATTGTCTTTTAATTAGACAATTTACATTCAGGTCAAAACATATGTCCATTGATACAAGATCTCATGAAGAGATTTATGTAGATTTTTACAATCTTGAGTATATTTTAGATAGATTTTGTAAAGATTTCTAAATCTTGTAGGATCTAATATAGATTTGGTAATATTTTGTTAGATCTCAAAAGATTCTGTAGCTCTTGTGCATTATGCACAGGTTTAGACTTGTGGGTTTTGGGCTTGGGCCCAGGGCCCACAAGTCCATCTCATGTGCAAGTGGCCCGTGATTCTTACGAGACCCGATATCGCGACCCAAACTTCATGGGCATAAAATATTCGTGTAACATCCATATTTGTCGGTGTCGTAAGTATTTCGTACGGTTTCAGATCGTCATCGTTTACCGTTTAGCAGGCTCTCTGTAGGCCGTCATGCGCGTACTGTAAAGTCGATCGGGCGTTCCTAGGCACTCCAAAGGCCTAATTAAATTGATTTATGCTGTAATCACTATTTATTATTGCGTTAATTTCCTGTTAATCACGTAATTAAGAGCCGTAAATTACCGGTTGTCACATACTAAGTCGACTAAGTTACTATTTTCTATGTTTTACGTTAATACGTGCTGGTTGTTGGCGGTGGTGTGACATTGGTACTATTTGAAACAGTTTTACGCCCCCACCGTAACGTAGTGGGGCTTAATACTAGTTCATTACAATTTGACAAACTTCTTAGTTTTTGTGTTAATTTTGTTAAGTATTTATTTATTTTTGGTAGATTCTTTATAAAATATTTCTGATGAAAAATTACAGATTATATTTTTAAATGAATATATAATGTCCATTTGGATTCATTTATGTTCATGAACATTTGTTTGTGTTCGTCTACGTTCATGATCATGTTCATTTCCTTAATGAATGAACACGAACAAGTAATTTTATTCGGTTTCCTTAATGAACGAACATGAACAATCAGTTAGTTTACAACCCTACAACCAAGAACTTTTACAAATTCACAATCCAACACTTTAACAATAATTTGAAAAAATAAAGGTCAAAATGGGTTGATTTGACCCGTCTTGACATGTGTATAATGTTACTACTATTTTGAGCCGTTACCCGACCTGTATTAACTTATAAAGTGTTTTGACACCTCTAATGGAACATGATCAAGAAACTCTTTCTCAACATATCTAATAAACTCAAACTAAGTTCATTTCACGATCTTGACACAAAAATATAAGATTTTGAGACAATATTTGCATATCTAGAGCATGACGCCAGCGATGATAACTAGCACCGAAACAATGCTACAAAAGTGGAAAGAACACGACGGGAAAGAACTCGAAGTATTCCAAGAATTTAGAGTATTAACATCGGATGTCATTTCCAAAACCGCGTTCGGAAGCAGTTATTTAGAAGGGAAGAAAGTTTTCGATATGTTGATGAAGCTAACACTTAATGTTTCAAGAAACGCACATAAGATTCGGCTTCCAGTGATCAGGTTCATCACTCAGTCTCTAATACAAAGTCTCATTATTCTGATCTTCCCATTAAGCTAATGCATTTGCTAGTACATGCAGTGATTTGATTAAGAGTGATGATGACATAGAATCGGAGAAACTTGAACAAGGGATCAAAGATTGCATTCTTGAGATTATAAAGAAAAGAGATGAAGAAGCGCAAGGTGACACAGGCATAAACGATTATCTCGGAGAATTGATGGTCGCTTCTCGTGACGAAGATAAGCTGAATAGAATCTCTATAGACGATGTCGTTGACGAGTGCAAAACGTTTTATTTTGCTGGGCATGAAACTACTGCATGTTTACTTGGATGGACTGTATTTCTTCTAGCAACTCACCCCGAATGGCAAGAAAAAGCTCGAAAAGAGGTGTTGGAGTTGCTGGGAAGTACAAATCCGAATCAAGATTCAATCACAAGATTAAATACGGTAACAATAATAACTATTTATTAATCAAGAGGCTCATTCAAAGAATTAATAAAAGAACTAAAACAAGCGCATAAAGACTTATACATATTGTTTTAACTGCGATATAGATATATAACACGGTTATGTAACTACATAAGTCATAACCGGTACTGTTTCTCTCTCATTATATATCTAGTCAGCACTACATACAAACGTTTATGCAGTTCTCATCAGTATTCAAATACTAAACCGCATATAACCGGTTTGGTTGTGTGTATCTCTACCGGTTGGTCGGAATGGATTTTAAATTTATTTTATTTTTGTTTTTTTTTTCCGAAATATCATTTATTGATCTATTTAATACTATAAAGTCTATTTTTGTTTATTTAAGTCATTTGACTTCATTAATATTGCAAAACCAAAACAAAAATAAAAACGAATTATTGTTATATTTATTTTTCAATTTATTGTATATGTTTAGGTTTTAAATTACTTTTGGCGTCATCCGGTTTTAGAAACTGGTCCGCCGAATGAACCGGTAAGGCAGCGTGGCTGGTTTGACGACCGGTGCGATTATGAAAACTGTTAGTTGTAAATAGTTGAAGGACCTAGTTGTTAACTAGAGGTCTCTACATGCAATTATAGATGTCCTTGCATGTAATTATAGGTGTCCCTACATGTAATTAATATTTACTTGTTGGTCTCTCCTTCCCCTATAAATAGAGGGATCCTCTTCATTTGTAAACACACTTACATTTAATACAATCAGATTTCCTTCCTCATTCTATACCATTATCATTTACATGGTATCAGAGCTAAAGGTTTCTTAGCTCATGAGTGTCTTTCGGGTGACCATTTCCGGCTAAATTTCCGGTCACCACCAGTCCCGTATAACCTTCTACTCCTTAAACCCATTCTAGATCTGCCCAAACACACACACCACTCCAGTCCACTTCAGATCTGCTCAAACACCCAAAACCACCACAACCTGTCACCTATTTTCTTAGATCCGACACTTTTTCCGGCGAGTTAAACTACACCGCCACCACCACTGTGCTCGGAATCACCCGATCTACAAAGCCCCCAAAACCGTACCACGAACCACCGCCACACGCGCTCCCACGCGCCACCACTCTCCGTCGTCGGTCCTCCACGCGCCGGCGCGTGGCTCCGCCACCAGTCGCCGTCTTCTTTTCAGTGCAGTCGGAATTCCTTCCCCGTCAGTTCCATCCGGTTAGTTTTTCAATCCAAACATTTTTTGTTTTCTGCCTCGGTTCACGTGCTCGAGTTTCAGTTCGTTTTTTGGGTTAAACAACTTTTCAAATGGGAGACGAACGAACTCACACCATTGCATGCACCAAGGAGGAGTATGATTTGCTTCAACGGTTCCTTGCTTTTTGGTCATCGAGTCCTCAAACCAACTCAGTACAACCAGGTACGTTTTCTGGCTTTGACTTATCCTGGATTGTTGATTCTGGAGCTACTCATCACATGACTGCGAATCAAGGAATTCTCACTAGCCTTCATAATACCTCTTACCCACCGGTTAAACTTGCAGATGGTTCCTCGTGCCCCGTACGCGGCATTGGATCCATTCAGAACCCAGATAGCCTAAACCTGTCTTCTGTTCTTCTTGTTCCTAACTTCCCTGCCAGTCTTTTATCTGTCAATCAGATTACTAAACGAAATAATTGTTTTGTTACCTTTTATCCTACTCATTGTACCTTTAATGAACTAGGTACTAACCGAGTAATTGGTACCGGCCTCGAATCAGGAGGTCTCTATCGAATGTCTTCATTGTCGCATCCCAAAGCAAACATCTGTGAGTCTAGTATCTTTGAAACTCATTGTCGGTTAGGTCATCCCTCAGCAGCCGTCCTACGAAAAATGAGACCTGGCATCTCTATTCCCGATAACTTCCATTGTGAGTCATGTCAGCTCGGTAAACATACTCGGCGTCCTTATCCCCCAAAAGTGTCAAGCTGAACCATTTCAATATTTGAACTTGTCCATTCAGATGTATGGGGTCCATGTCCAGTTAAGACTACATTGGGCTTTCAATACTTTGTTACTTTCATTGATGATTATTCTCGTGCCACATGGGTTTACCTATTGAAATCCCGTAGTGAAATCAACTCGATCTTTCGTGAATTCCATGCATATGTCAAGACCCAGTTCAAAACATCCATCCAAACCTTACGCACCGATAATGCTAAAGAATATATGTCCACCGATTTCTCTACATATCTCAAATCACAAGGTATTATTCACGAGACTTCTTGCGCATATACATCTCAACAGAATCGTGTTGCTGAACGCAAGAACCGCCATCTGTTGGATGTTACTCGCACACTCATGATTCATTCTCATGTTCCTCGTCAATTTTGGGGTGATGCTGTTCTTACTACGGCTTATCTGATTAATCGTATGCCATCGTCTGTTCTTCATAATCAAACCCCGTTCTCTGTTTTATTTCCTAGAGGAACTCCATTTCCTCTTGAGCCTCAAATTTTTGGATGTGTAGCTTATGTCCATGATCATCGTCCCGGAGTCCCTAAAATCGACCCTCGAGCCATTCGTTGTATCTTTGTGGGTTACTCACGTGTCCAGAAAGGTTATCGGTGTTATAGTCCTTCTCTTCGTCGATATTTTACCAGTGCTGACGTCACCTTTGATCAGTTGTACCATTTCTTTCCAGAATCTTCCATTCCAGTTTCTAACCTGTTTCCTGGTCCTGATATACCTGAGTCTCACATCATTCCTACATTTCCTGTGTCATCTATTCCCTCTACCCCTTCGGTCTCAGAAACCACAGTTCCAGCTCCTATAGCTTCGGGCCTTCCGACAGATCCTCCGCCATTACTCTACACATATTCTTGACGAGGTAAGGATCAGACCTCAGCGACCCTTGATCCCCAGCCTACCCATGCCTCTGGTACGTCCTCAGCTCCGCCTGCCATGACCGAACCTGACACACCCTTGCCAGATACTACCTCAGGTACCCCTGCTTATGACCCTCCAGGTGCACCATATCCCGATATACCCATTACCTTCCGTAAGGAACCTGGACGTTCCACTCGTTATCCCATTCAGAATTATATTGCCTACGCTCATCTCTCTACTGAGTCACATGCCTTTACCACTTCCCTGGATTCCTACCCGATTCCCAAGAATGTGATGACAGCTCTGGCTCATCTAGGATGGCGTCAAGCCATGGAAGACGAGATTGGGGCCTTACGGGCCAATCAGACTTGGGATCTTGAACCACTTCCTCCTGGTAAGCGTGTTGTTGGTTGTCGTTGGGTTTTCACAGTAAAACTTAACCCTGATGGTTCGCTACATCGTCTGAAAGCTCGTCTGGTAGCTAAAGGTTATTCTCAAGCTTATGGTATTGATTATGACGAGACTTTCTCCCCGGTTGCCAAGATGCCCTCTGTGCGTATTTGTATTGCTCTTGCTGCCATTCATCATTGGCCGCTCCACCAGCTTGATGTCAAGAACGCCTTTCTCAATGGTGTTCTTGAGGAGGAGGTTTATATGGAGCAGCCACCTGGGTTCATTGTTGAGGAGGAGGCCTCAAAAGTATGCAGACTACGCCGTTCCCTATATGGTCTCAAACAGTCTCCAAGGGCATGGTTTGGTCGTTTCTCTAGTGTTATGGGAGAGTTTGGGATGGTTCGTAGTGCATATGATCACTCTGTATTCTTTAGACATCATCAGGGCCCGAAGGATTATTCTAGTTGTTTATGTGGATGATATCATAATTACAGGGGATGATGAAGATGGGATTACCAAGCTCAAACAGTTCCTTCAGTCTCAGTTTCAGATTAGCGACTTAGGTCGACTTCGGTACTTCCTTGGCATAGAAGTATCTCGTTCCCCACAAGGAATACTCCTTTCTCAGCGGAAGTATGTCCTTGATATGCTAACTGAGTGTGGCTTATTGGGCTGCAAACCGGTTGATAGTCCTATGCTTCCTACGAGGAAGTTCCTTCCAGAGGACGGAAGTCCAATGAAAGATTCTGAGCGATACAGACGATTGGTCGGAAAACTTAACTACTTAACTGTCACCCGACCAGATATCTCCTTTTTCGTCAGTGTCCTAAGTCAGTTCATGGCCACTCCGTACACGGGACACTGGGATGCTGCTCTCCGTGTCTTAAGATATCTCAAGACCACACCAGGCCTGGGGATCTTATATTCTGATCAGGGTCATTGCCGTGTGGGTGCTTTCACAGAAGATGGAGATGGACGTATATCTGGATTTTCAGATGCAGATTGGGCGGGCTGTCCTATTTCCCGTCGATCCACCACTGGGTATTGTGTTTTCGTTGGCGGAAACCTCGTGTCCTGGAAGAGTAAGAAACAACACACTGTATCCAGATCAAGTGCTGAATCAGAGTACAGAGCTATGGCAGATGTTACATCGGAGATGATATGGGTTCGTCGTCTTCTTAGAGAACTTGGGGTTATCTCTGAAGACTTGATGCGATTGTACTGTGATAATCAATCAGCTATACATATAGCCAAAAATCAAGTATTCCATGAGAGAACTAAACACATTGAGGTTGATTGTCACCTAATCAGAGATCAGATAGTCGGTACTCAAAAGGATCCTCCATAGATTCAGCCAATCCATGTTAGGACGGAATTCCAACTAGCGGATATCTTCACGAAACCACTCCGGAAGCCACAAATAGACTTCATATGTAACAAGTTAGGCATGATTAACATCTATGCTCCAACTTGAGGAGGGGTGTTAGTTGTAAATAGTTGAAGGACCTAGTTGTTAACTAGAGGTCTCTACATGCAATTATAGATGTCCTTGCATGTAATTATAGGTGTCCCTACATGTAATTAATATTTACTTGTTGGTCCCTTCTTCCCCTATAAATAGAGGGATCCTCTTCATTTGTAAACACACTTACATTTAATACAATCAGATTTCCTTCCTCATTCTATACCATTATCATTTACAAAAACATTGGTTGTTATAGTTTTCTACTTAAATTCGTTACATCAACACCGATTACATGCGTGTCTTACTGTCTTGTTTGCTTTTGATGCTTGTTTTTCAGATTAACATGATCATTAATGAATCTTTAAGATTATACCCGCCGGTTCCTGCACTAAAAAGGAAAGTCAAGACGAAAGTTCGGTTAGGAGACATGACCCTTCCACCAAACATGGAGTTATACATATGTCCGATAGCAGTTCAACATGACCCTAAAATATGGGGAGCTGATGTGCATCTATTCAAGCCAGATAGGTTTGAAGGGGGCATAGCTAAAGCCACAAACAACACACAAGCAGCATTCATGCCATTTGGGTTCGGACCACGAACCTGTGTGGGCTTGAATTTCGCGCTCGTGGAAGCGAAGATTGCACTTGCCATGATTCTACAAAGATTTAGGTTTAAACTCTCTCCAAGTTATGTTCACTCTCCTGTTCAAGTTTTCATGATTAAACCCCAACATGGAGTTCAGATCATTCTTGATGCTCTCTAAACTGTAGAGTTCGTTTAACAAGGAAGATCAAGAACATAAAACATGTTTTGAACAAATGATTATATCTTTATAATTGTTGCTTTGTTTTATGGTTGAAATCAATGTTATATTTGTTCATCTACATCGTCTTGTAACGTTCTTTTTGTATGACATACTAAATTGGAACCTTATTCTTATAATATGGAATCCAAATTTAAGTAAATGTGGTTTTTTTTTTATATTTTTTAAAGTAACAAATGATTAAAAAAAATATTCTCTACTTCATCTCTATTGCTTAATCTAAAAAATATTTTCTCTCTTCTTTTCAATTAAGAAATATTTTTTTATGTTATTATATTACCTTTTCTTTCTTCCTTCACTCACAACCACTTCCAAAAAATATTAAAAATTATAGAAGGTGAACAAGCATCTTACAAAATTTAATAATAAACAGTAACGTTTTCTCCCTCCTACACTTACAACCACTCTAAAAAATTAGAGGATGCAATCATATAAATAAGGTTCGATTGTGAATCCTCTTATATATAATATCACTAAAAATATTATTTAATTTTTCAAGTCTTTTGTTTCAAAAATTACAAATTCGAACTAGATTCAAAAAAAAAAAAAAAAAAAAAGAAACAAAAAATTTGAAGTCTAATAGGATATTAACCGGATTCGAAAACTCAAAAACACAACTATACTTGTAACTTGAGTTTCGTAAATTATATGTAAATTTTGTTTTTCATAGTAAGTGATATTTTATGTTCTAAGATGTTGTTCTAGTGGTCAAAAGACACGCCCTCCATAGTGGAGACACCGGTTCGCTTCTTGTTTGGGACATTATCGAGTGACATATGGATGAAAGGACGAATCAGAGCTTTAATCCCATATTCGAACCTGACGGGAACGAAAGTTTACGGATTCATCTGGTTCCCACACATCACGAGGGCATGGTCTCAATAAATCGACCTTAAACATAGCGCAAGTAAAGTGAATTTAGAGAGCTTCTTTTCCGTATGTGACAATTTGGGATAAGTAAAAAAATTTGTGAAACAACCCAAGTTACCAAAAAAATCCACATCCACAATATTGAGCGAATCAGATTGTGCCACGTAAGATTTAAGTTTCTCCGTTGTTCTGAAATCTTCTTCCCCAAAGTTGAAAACCATATTGTGCGTGAGAAGACCTAGAAGAAGCTCTCAAAATCTTAATGGCGTACGTCGAAAAAGGTGCGTTTGATATCCCCAAAATTGTACAATTTCATCATCAAATTATGTTTTCGTTTCGATTCTATGAGTATATGAATCGGTGAACTTCTAATTTCCTGTTTTTCGTGGCTGAATTTACCTCTGTTATTGATTATTGGTGTAAATATGGATTCACAGATCTGAGATTGTGAATAATGAGATTGATTTGTTGTTCTCTAACCCTAAAACTACTATAAGATGATTAAGATAAGATGAACATTGATCGGGAAAGTAACCGTGTTAGATCGTTTCTAGATTGTGTTTAGGTTATTTATGATTAGGTGAATTAATTGTGAAATTACCAAAGTTTAGGAGATATTAGGGCTTGTGAATAATATTAGGTGAATTAATTGTGAAATTACACATATTTAATTCTCCTCAATTGTGTTTAGATGCCGATTAAAATTGGATTACTGGTCCGAATGAAAATTTTACTCAAACACACATCTCTCTGCTAGAAATAAGAACATATGATGTTATCTAAGGTACTTTATGCTGTAACTAGTTATGCATGTTGATGTTAGGGAAGTGATTCAACACCGCGCACACACACACACACAAACAATCAAACTGCAGAAACGTAAACGAAGACAAGAACATAACGTGGTTCGCCTCGGTCTAAGCTGGCCATGGCTGCAACTAGGGTTTCTCCTTTATTACTTTTAGGTGCTCGAGGAATTACATGTATAAAGCTTGTTTATATAGAGATTACGTTTCTAACTTATGTAACAAGAAACAAAATCTGGGCTAAAACTCCAAAACCTGGATTGTGATTGCCGATTACCATCGAAACAAAGCCCAATCAAGACTTTAAAACCCAAGAGTTGATACCAATTTGCCAAGGCCTACCAAATGCGTATTGCGGGTGCTGTGTAGAGTAAGCTTCTGTAGGCATTCTTTGGATCTCCTCTCTCTTTCTTTATGGCCTTAGTATAAAGTTGCCCTCATAGTTTACTAAATCCTAAAGGTGGTAATTTCTATCAGGCGAGCGAGACATTCTCAATAGTGTTATATTTATTTAGAGAAAATATTGTAATTAGTGATTATGTATATCCATTCCATATTTAGTGCTAGGATTGTAACCCTATATAAGGGGATGCTTTGTAACCCTAATATTCATTCAGAAAATACGAACCATAATCACTTTTATGGTATCAGAGCATCGATTCTGATATCCATCCCCTCTCTCCTTTTTTTTCCTTTGTTTTGACAAACCCTAGCTGCAGTGTTATGAGTGCCGACGGCAAACCAACAGAGGTCGAATCCTCTGAGAAATCAAATAAAACACAGCTTCATCCAGCCTATTCTGTCACCACCGTGCAGTCCAAAATACGCACGTTGGATGGCACGCAGGTCACATATACCTCCAGGATCAAATTATTCCAACTACACGCCGTCGCATATCAAGTTCTCGATCACATAGATGATACCAAACCCCCTGACGAAAATTCAGCGGAGTACCGCCAATGGAAAGAGCTAGACGCCTTGGTTCTGCAGTGGATTTACAACACTGTATCCGATGACCTCTTAGCCCGGGTTATTGAATCTGACTCGACAGCATGTCATGCATGGCTTAAGCTACAAAAGATCTTTCTCAGCAATAAAAAGGCACTCGCAGGAGCGCTAGAAACACGTTTCTGCAACCTTACTCTCTCCGCATGTTCTTCTCTCGATGATTACTGTCAACGCCTCAAGATCTCGCAAATCAACTCAAGGACGTTGATCATCCCGTTTCTGAGGAGCGGCTTGTCCTTCAGTTGGTGCGCGGTCTCCCAGCCGAATATGACACCACCGCGTCTCTGATTAATGCAAACAACGCAGACTGGGACTTAGCACGTAGCATGCTGCAAGATGAAGTTATTCGACTAGAGGCCCGTCAGAAACCAACCCAATCAGTTTTGGTTGCCCCTTCACAGCCAAATCACAACCCTTCACAACCGGTTACTACACCAAATCAGGAACAGCCTCAACAACCTAACTATTATAGCCGTAGCAGAGGACGAGGCCGCGAACGGGGCCGAAGCAGCCGCGGACGCGGTACAGCAGGCTGTGGACAGAACTCTTACCCTCACAACTGGGCCTCAAACAACCCATCTTACCCGCAATGGGCTTGGTGGAACACTCCACCGTGTCCTTGTCCAACCCAACCCGCTTTCCAGCCCCAAACTCCCTTTTCCCAGCAGCCCAAAGCATCCCCTTATATAGGGTTACAATCCTAGCACTAAATATGGAATGGATATACATAATCACTAATTACAATATTATCTCTAAATAAATATAACACTATTGAGAATGTCTCGGCTGATACTCCCCCGCAGTTTGAGCGGTGATGGGACAAGCGGCCAAGCTGGTCCTGAAGGACTGAAAAAGCTGACTAGATAACCCTTTAGTAAATATGTCGGCATACTGAAAAGGAGCCGAGACATGTAGAACGCGTATGTGACCCACGCGCACCTTCTCTCGGACGAAATGAATGTCAAATTCGATATGTTTCGTTCGTTGATGCTGCACTGGATTGTCAGAGAGATATACCACAGAAACATTATCACAATAGACGACCGTAACCTGTAATAATGGAACCTATGTTGTCAAAAGCGCAAAAAGCGCGCGCCTAGGCGCCCGGGCGCAGCGAGGCGCACCAATAGCGCCTGGTGGCAGCCTAGGCGCAAAAATGGGTTTTTTTTTAAAAAAGCGGCCTGAGGCGCAAAAAAGGCGCACAAAAACCGCCTAAGGCGCAGCAAAAAAAAACTGAACTAAGTCAGAATAAAAACTGCCTCACGCGGGCCCGGGCTTTTCGGAATTGCATTCGTGTCCGCATGAGTTCAACCAAATTCCAGCTCAGAAACTCATTTTTGCACCCCCCCTGCGCGCGGGTAGGACTTGTGGTAAAACATGTCATAAAGCTACAATAGAGTAGTAAAGACTTTACCTTATAAACAACCACTCACTTTGTCCCCACACCGATGTGGGACAAAGTATTTACCACCTTTTGAGACTTTTATTCACACACCCAAAACTTACAACATATAAGTCCTAAACTTTTGCTACTAACTATTAGCTCCATGATCTTAAATGGCATGTATAATAGTTTTTTTAATTATATAGGTGGAATCTTATTTATTTTCAAAGCATAACATATTTTTTATATTTTTTTTCTCTATGTGAGCTTTTCTTAAAAAAGCCCACGCTTTTTTTGCGCCTTGCGCCTAGGCTTCGGGCGAGGCCGATGCGCCTCGCCTGCGCCTTGCGTCTTTGACAACATAGAATGGAACCTGTAATTCGAACAAAAGATTGCGGATCCATGTAACCTCTGCAACAGCATTGGCGACCCCACGGTACTCAGCCTCAGCACTCGAACGGGAGACCGTGGGTTGCCGTTTAGAAGACCAAGAAATCAAGTCGTTGCAAAGAAAAACGCAATAACCACTAGTAGATCTGCGGGACTCAGGACATCCGCCCCAATCAGCATCCGAATATGCAACTAACGACTGAACAGGAGATTTGACCATACGAAGACCGTAGTCCAATGTGCCTTGAATGTACCGAATGATGCGTTTCATAAAAGCAAAGTGAGGGTCATGAGGCTCATGCATAAATAAGCAAACCTGTTGGACAACAAACGAGATGTCGGGGCGAGTAAAAGTAAGATACTGTAGAGCCCCAGCTAGACTGCGGTACAAGTTGGGATCCGGAAATAAGGGACCATCTGTAGCACTGAGCTTTGACGATAAATCGACGGGTGTCGCACAAGGCTTAAATGAAGTCATGGAAGCGATGATGTCCTTAGCATATTGAGTCTGATCCAAAAACAGGCCATTTGAACTGTGTGTGACCCGAATGCCCAGAAAATGATGCAACCTGCCCAAGTCAGTCATGGCAAACTCTCGAGAGAGTGTTTGAATAATGTCATGAAGTAGCTCAGTAGATGAAGCAGTGAGGACAATGTCGTCCACATAAAGTAATAAGTAGGCAGTGTGAGAGCCGTGAGTATAGATAAAAAGAGAATTATCACAGGCACTGCTTCTAAACCCATGGGATAAAATGTAGCTAGCAAAACGAGTGTACATTGCCCTAGGTACCTGTTTAAGTCTATACAAGGACTTCTTCAACCTGCAAATTTATCATAAAAGCCAGGAGGTTGGTGCATAAAAACTGTCTCATTCAAATGTCCATGCAAAAAAGCATTCTTGACATCCAATTGATGGATGGGCCAAGATCGAGAGACTGCAAGGGACAGAACGGTGCGAATAGTGGCAGGTTTAACCACAGGACTGAATGTGTCCTCACAACATAGTTATCAATAGCGTCCATAGCGGACGCTATCGCGAATAGCGTAGCGACGCGGCCACATGCCGCTACAAGGTACTATGCGACACATATCGACCAAATAGCGACGTCTGATGGCAAATTCCGGCGACGGTGCTGCAACTCCTGCCGGAAACGAGGAAGAGGGAGCCAGAGGCTCAAATTGATGGAAAGAAAGAAGCAAGTACCTTGTTTTGATGGCAGTCGTAGAAGTTTTCCCACAGATTTTCTGTAATTTCATGGTGGTGGTAGACTGGTAGCGTATATGGATCTGGACGGGAAACGGCGGAGGTAAATGGGGATGACAATTAGGTTTAACTTTATGTGAGTAGTTTTACAATTTAACCCCTCTGTCTTTCTGTATTTTACATTCATTCTCAAAAGATGTAAATTTTAACATAAAAAGAGTGAAATTAATTGGTGTATTTTAACATTTAACCCCCTATATCTTCACTAGTTTACATTTAGTTCTTAAACTTACAAATCTAGACATATAAAGTATAAAATTAGCATTATAATATATGTATATGATTATAAATAGCTATATTTTTATTTTTAAAATTTTCTACTGCCTTATCGCTAAACACGAAATAGCGAGCGCTATTTTGTCGCTATCGCTACGTAGCATATAGGTAGTCTGTCGCTATTGACCGCTATTCGCTATCGATAACTATGCCTCACAATCGATACCAACTCTGTTTGAGATTTGCCATTGACCACAAGCCGAGCCTTGTATCTCTCTAATGTGCCATCTGATTTAAATTTGTGGCGAAATAGCCACATGCACCGGATAACTGGATGGTCAGATGGTTTTGGGACCAATTCCCAAGTTCCATTTTCCTGTAATGCAGTAAATTCAGCCTGCATGGCGTTCAGCCAATTCGGGTCGGTAAAGGCCTGGTTATATGTGGCAGGAATAGGAGAGATGGTGGTGGTATTGAGCGAATATAAGGGTGGCTTGAGGCTGCCCGTTTTTGAGCGGGTGGCCATGGGATGTGATGGGGCCGGCTGAGAAGTATGTGGTGGTGGACTGGGTGTGGGTGTGCTTGTGGTTTGGGTTGGAATGGACTGTGAGGGGTGTTGGGTCAATGACTGGGCATGTTGGGTTACAAAGCATCCCCTTATATAGGGTTACAATCCTAGCACTAAATATGGAATGGATATACATAATCACTAATTACAATATTATCTCTAAATAAATATAACACTATTGAGAATGTCTCTGCTGATAATTTCAACCCGTTTACTTATAATTTATAAATGGGTCAATTTGAGTTATGTTTTATATTAAACAAGTCAAATCAAAGAGTCTTGCTTAAATGCAAATGGTTTGAAAGGCGCCCAAAGTCTATTTTTAGTGCACATGAACGTTTAAATTGTTTTATTCAAGACTTCTATTACTATTATTTTACGGGATAATGCATGTGGTGGTTAATCAAGTATGCCAATCTTTCCAATTAAGGTCACCCATATGTTGATACTTTATACAAATTTATATGCCGGAATATTATAAGATGACAAAAACACCATAGTTTTTTTTCATCAAACCATTTTTTTTATAGATTGGTATGAGGGTCTTTTCAAAAGATTTTAAGGACATTTTTTGTCATGTGTAATTTATTTGACCGAAATTGGCATAAACAAATCCTGATACATACTTTGCTAACCTGTAGAGTGTTTCAACTTTCAAGTTTCAACTCTTAATATATAGGTGGTCTCCAGAGTCCAGATACATTATCCCTTTTGATAATAATATTGTTACTCTAATCAAATTTAAGTTAGTTCTTACAATGCCATTCCCTTGGTTTTAAAAGGCGCGCCTTAGGCGTGCTTAAGTGCAAAGTGACCTTAGGCGCAAAGAGCTGCGCCTTGTGTGACATAAGGTGAGCTCTGTACAAAAAAGCGCACAAAAGCGAGCTTTTTTGGGAAAAAAAAATCCCACTTGAGGCGCGCGCTTCTTGTACAGAATGTGCTTTTGTGCTTTAAATTGTTATACATGTATAAAATGGTTGTACATGTAAGTGATTTATACATTAAATCATGTATAAACCGTATTTATAACTATATTTTGGGTAAGGGATGCTAAAAACCTATAGGATATATATAAAAAAATATAAGCACCTTGCGCCTCGCATACGAAAAGCCCTCCGCTTTTGCGATTTGCGCATTGATTTTAGACCTTGTCGCTTTTGAACGCTTCACACTTTTTTAAACCAAGGCTATTCCATAATTGCGTTAGGTAAGTAATTTACAGTGACAATGTGTCTCTCATGTTAAATATGTTACCTATACAAGCAGAAATATAACGTATTTTGATGTCATAATTCTATCTTGCGTTTCATCCATCTATCTTGTATATCCATCTGTGTATGTGTGTCATGCATATACATTCACTCACTATCTTCTGTAGGTGTATCGTATATGTTTGTGTGTATGTGTTAAACTAAAAGTTACTTTGTGTTGATTCCTAGGTGTTGTGAAGTCCAATCGATCCCTATGGCGTCTCAGAACAATCATCGATTTCTTTTGGGCAATCATCAATTTCATTTCCGTGTTCTTCGCCACTATGTTTTCGGTAATATCAAATCCTAAAATTCGTCTATTCAAATAACCCATCATTTATGCAATAATGCCCATCAAACATTTCACTATGCATTTTTAGATGGAGAAATCTGACGGCTACAAGAAGTCATCTGGTTCCAGCAAGAAATGGGGTGGTGGCGGCCCTGGTGGCGGTCCATACGGTAGCGGCCCACGTGGGCCACCTCGTGGATTAGACAATGTTAGAGGCATAGACCACAGTATGTTATTCATGTTCTTTTTTTTTTTAATTTGATGTATTTATAACGTGTGGCATTTTTGATGAGACTCTTGTTTTGCCGTTGTGCAGACTCTCTTCCTGCATGTGGATCCTGCTGTGGAGGTTAAAAGGTTGCAGATTCAGTTACGTACAGTCTTTCTGTCAATGTTGTTAACTGATAATAAATAAAAGTTGTGTAAAAGTGTTTTCTTTTGGTATCTTTTTTTTAATAGAGTAAATTACGTTTTTGGCCCCTGTGGTTATATCAGTTTTACTATTTTGGCCCAAAATAAGAATTTCTAACAGATCTGCCCCCATGGTCCCTATATCTAACCATTTTGGCCCCTGAGACTAACTCAATCCATTACCTTGGTTAATTATTAGTACACATGAAGGGTATAATGGTAATTTCTCCTCCTATTTTAAAACTAATTTCTATTATATCATCTGCAAATCAAAAAAACCTTATCTTCAAGAACACAACATCAATTTCATCTATTTATCCATCCCTCTTCACTATGTCAAAACCCTAGCCCCCAAAGGCGTCAGAGAAGAAGGGGGCACCACACCACACCACCGCCACGGACAACACTACCACCGAACCGCCGCCTCCACAGCACCATCACTGAACCACCATCACAACATCACCACCGAACCGCCGCCTCCACAGCACCACCACAGAACCACCATCACAACATCTCTCTCCGACTTCTCTGTAACCGTTTCTATTGATGTTGTCGGCCATCGATTCGGTCATAACCACAGAACCACGTAATTCTTTGAAAAAAGTAATCCTAAATCTACTTTTGATGTTCCAGGCCATCGATTTGGTCATAACCAACAATCAAGGATTTGAAACGAATAATCTGATTTATAGCGGAGTTGATGTGTGGGTTTTTGTTTGTTTGTTTGATTCGAATCGGATTTGGGGGTCTATGGTGGTGGTTTAACGAATCTGAATCACCCAGGTCTGTTTATGTTTGATTCGAATCGGATTTGGTGGGTTTCATTCGAACACAAACACTGATCTGTTAATGTTTGATTCTGGAATTGAAGTGTTCTTGAATATGATGGTTGTTCTTGAAGATCAGGGGTTGAAGATGATGATGTGCAGATGATGAGTTCTTAATGTATGATAATTATTGAAGATGAAGATCTGGGATGATGATGGTTGAAGATGATGATGAAGATCTGGGTTTTATTCATAAAAGGGGAGGGAAATTACAATTTTACCCATCATGTGCTACCCATGTGACCAATTAATTAACCAGAGTTAGGGTTTGGTTAGTCTCAGGGGCCAAAATGGTTAGATATAGGGACCATGGGGGCAGATCTGTTAGAAATTCTTATTTTGGGCCAAAATAGTAAAACTGATATAACCACAGGGGCCAAAAACGTAATTTACTCTTTTTAATATCTTATTGCTCGTTTGACGTTGCGTTTTAACTTAGTTGTGTGTTATGGAATAACCAGAATATGAATTTCAGCTTTAAGATAGCAAAATGGGCTGAAAGAGTGTGTTTTGGATTATTTGAAGTTGTAACAATTATCAAATGTTCTAATTCAAATGTTTAATAATTTGGATTTAAATAATTAGGGGAGTAAACGAGCCAGCCCGAGCCTGACTAGGCTCGAGCTTGGCTCGTCATGCTTTTATGAGTTCGAGCTCTGCTCGGTTCGAGTCTACTTATTTGAGCTTGAGCTCGGCTCGCGAGTAAAATACAAAGCTCGAGCTCGTCTTCACTCGGCTTGAGCTATTTTAAGAACAATCTCGAACGAGCTAAAATCTCGGCTCGAGCTTGCTTAAACGGTCCAAATCTCGGCTTGAGCTCACTAAAACGAGCCAAAGCTTGGCTCACCAATGTTATTAGTTAAAATCATATGGGCCTAAGTTGAAACCGACTTGGGTTTTTTAGGATTGGGTTATAATCATCATTATCGTTATAATATATGTATAAAGTAATGAAATTCTATAACTAAAAAAGCTTTATATTTTATGCTCGAGCTCGGGCTCGATAACTAAACTAGCTGTATTTTAGGCTTGAGTTCGGGCTCGAGCTCGTTAAAGGATCGGTCCGTTCGAACTTTTAACCGAGCTAATCGCGAGTAGCTCTTGAGCCTATGGGCTTGTTTACACCCTATGCGTAGGCAATCGTTTTCAGACGACACATGGTTCTAGCCTGAGATCGAAACCAATATTAGTAGGCCTGTTTAAAGTTTGATGATGGTTGGTGACCTGGTTTAGTCCGAAAATTTCTCACCCGCAGGTCGGGACCACACGAAGCACACGCTCGGTCATTGGTTATGTGCATGGACCACACATCTTTCTTAGAAAAATCCAGTTTTGGTCCACCAAGTTCTAAAATATAAGAGTAAAATTATGATTATGATTGCATATTATTAATAAAACATGTACGATCATAGTTTGGAAGCATCCCATAAGTGGTGGTCAATCCTTGGTCACACTCATTGCTTGGAAACACCCTTTAATCATTCATGGACATCGTTAAGCTTTTGTCAGGTTCCTGTTGTTCAAAGATGCTAATTTCCTACTTAATTGATTGGTGCACGAAAACCCCTTTGGTGTGCTCGCGCTATGCTTCCTAAGTGTCATAATTTGCTTATGGTTGCTGCCACGAGAGAGAATCTCGTCGACGACTACTCTTCTATTCGCCCAAAGGCTATGGACGTTGACATCAACTTGACAGTGATATTCGATAGTTATACAAGTTAAAACTTAAAAAGGACACTTATGTATTTGTTTAGACCCAATGATTGATTTTGATGATTTATTAAATTATAGTGATAGCTACACTCAATTCAAGGTCGAGTTGAAACACATAAAAAACTCGTTAGAAGGTGATCGATTACACTATCTGACGCTTAAGTTGGTTTATATCTATTGTAGTGACATGTAAATAAGTACAAGTGTCATTATCAATATGCATGTCTATTGCATGTTTCTGATCTTTCACTTCAGCTTGTTAAGTTTAGGTCTTATGAATGAACTCCAGGTGACGAGCTTTAGCTTGTTAGCTTTAAACTATCGGGTCTTGATCGTCACCTCAGGATAATAGTAGCGTTTTTAGAATAACCAAAGTTCCTGGAGTGAGTATCACTCAACCAAATAGTAATAATGTTTCATAGTAATCAAAATAATAATAATGAGGCAATGTAGTGAGTTATGTTTTCATAGTAATCGAACGTCATGGAGTAAAGGTTGTTTAGCCGACCAATAGTAAGGCATTAAAGCGACCACGATAGCCAGTTTTTCATTTGAAATGGATAAATTTACATGAAAACGTCGAAGACTAAATATACCTTTTACTGGTGTATCTTACATCGTTTTCAAAATTTCGCTAAACAACGTTTAAATCAAAATGAAATGAAACACCCTTTAAAATAGCCGCGGCTGATACCCTAACGCTCGAGCTCACTCTTCTACAAGAGGTCGGTTGAACAAAGTGATCATATTGTAGTTGAAGCAAATGCAAATGCAAATCAAAACTAAACTCTTCATCACCAATCCTTCACACAAGTTCTTATTAATCATTTAATATCAACAATTCAACACGATTACATCTTACAACATAACGATTTTAACACGCAAGAACTAATAATCATTTTTTAAATAAGTTGAAGGATCACTTGAACACCATTTTTAGGAGTAAGGATGTACACATCAGCCGGGTAATGAACATGATTATCCGAAAGGGTGAACCTGTAACGCTGTAAGATCATCGAAAGCGCAATCTTTGCTTCGTTTGTAGTGAAATTCAAGCCAACACAAGTTCGTGGTCCCATCCCAAAAGGTACAAAAGCGGCAGCATTGTTCTTGGTAGCTTTAGCGACCCCATTTGCGAATCTTTCAGGTCTAAAACAATGAACATCCTTGCCCCAAATCTCTGAATTGTGATGGAGTGCAAGAATTGAGATGAAAATATTCAATCCAGCTGGAAGATTAAGGTTTCCCAGTTTGATATCCCTCTCCACTTTTCTTGTAACTGTAAGCACAGGGGGGTATAGCCTGAGTGACTCATGGATCACCATGTTCATCTGCATTGATCAAGAACTTAACATATTCAATTCATGTTAACTAGATTATATACATTCGATTAGAACAAACACTTTCTTACCATTTTTAATCTTGCGATGCCATCTGAAGTTGGGATTTTCTGACCAAATAACCCGACCACTTCTTCCCTTAACTTGTCTTGCCATTCTTGATTAATCGCTAGAAGGAAAACCGTCCACGAAAGTAAGCTTGTGGTCGTGAGATGTCCCGCCCCATATATGGTTTTGATTTCATCTATCATTTGTTCCACTGTGATCCTCTTGCTTTCATTAGAATCGTTAGCCATTTTCACAAGCTGTCCAAGGTAATCACTTCCATTCTCATCAACCCCTTCATCCATATTCTCCTTTCTTTTCTTCACAATGTCTAGAATCGATGTTTTTATTGCGTTTTCAAGCTTCTCCGCTTCAGTTTCATCATTTGTCTTCATTATCAAACTGAAAGCACAAACAGTAATGATCAGTTACGAATATGCATATTCAAAGACGCAATCATTTATTTTATGGGGCCGGTTGAATCCTACCTGATGCCTGGAAACCGTAACTTGTACACGTTTCTAACGGTTATCGCTGTTAATCTCGCCACCATCTCAAATATATGCTTCCCTTCGACGTAACTGCTACCAAAAGCCGTTCTTGATATCACCTCAGTTGTCACCAACCCGAATTCTTTATGCACGTCGATTTCTTGCCCTTCAAAGTCCTTCCACTTCTCCAGCATCGTCTCGATGCTTCTACTCATCTCAGGAATCATTTTCTGTGACATCAGTTTTAATATATTCAAGTTTCTGATCGAATTACATAAATTTAATTAACCTTTGAAGTTTGAATTGAAATAAATGATTCCCACCTTCAAACTTTCTGCATGGAAAGTATGGTTGGCTAGTTTTCGAACCTTTGCCCATTTTTCACCTTCGTTTGTTATAAGCGATTCGCCTAAAAGCTTCTTTGCATACCCTACCATATCCATCTTTGGATAAGCTCCTTCTCGGTTGTTTAGAACTTCTTTTACAAGCTCCGGATCAGTAACGAAAAGCTGTGCATCCGACCCATGCCAGTTTATAAAATTCAACCCTGGAAAACATTTCAAACACATATATCATCATCATCATCATCATCATACTCAGTATATCCCACCAATAGCAAAGCTAAGGTAGGGTCTGAGGAGGGTGAGATGTAGACAGCCTTACCTCTACCCCGTAGGAATAGAGAGGCTGCTTCCAATGAGACCCCCGGCTCGATTGTGGTTTTGCATCAAGCCTTGGACATAAGGCACATAACACTCAGCAATTGAGACAAACGCCGATTAGTGCATGCACCCCCTTGTCTTTTGGCTATCAACGCCACCACATGATGCATGATTAACCGTCCCCCTCTTTTAACGTTATTTTCACGAAATTAGTAAAATAACGTTAAAATTAATGCACTTTCACTTTTGCCCCCCGAGCGCCCACGCATATATACATTATATGAGCATACCGCAAGCGGGGCGTAATTCGTGGAAACGGACACAACTTATGCATGGTAAAAATCTCACCGTAGGTTTTGATCCAAGAGTTGACGTGCGGCTGAATTCGTGGAAAAATGTCGTGTGACATGATATCCATGGGGTGGTTCATGGACTGGCTTCTCATGGCAGCGATAACTCGGGTGTTTCCATGAGGGAATTCGTAAGGGAGACCTTTGATTCCTTGGGTTTTCATCATTTTCTGAATACTGATGGGAGTCCACCATGCTTTACGAACAAACGTATAGAGTAGCCGAAGGAGAAGAAGAAGACTCGATATCACAATAATCTGAAGGGCTAGAACAAGAGCCATAACTTGGAAGAACTCTTTGTTTTTCTGTCATATATAGGGGGAGGTATTAAGGAACCATAAAAAAGGTATATTTGTCTGCTAGTTCATTGCATTCATTTATTCAAATTTTTATCTTTTTTTTAAACAGCTAAGACTGTGCCGATGAAGTGGCATGGGGATCTCAATCACGCCGGCACACCGCCCAGCATGGGCGAAACTTTTAAGGGGCGGGAGGGGGCAGCCGACCCACCGAACTTTTCGCTCAGTAGTAGTGGAGAGTATGTAGCTTTCGTATAGAAATTTTTGGATATATACGTTTTTGACCCCCCGGTTTTATAGAAATTTTTAGGCCCTGTGACTTTCGTCCCCCTAGTCGGAAATCTCAAGCTTCGCCACTGCGCCCCAGGTGAAGGCGTGGAGGTGGCGTGGGGCACTGGCGTCAAGATCTTCACACGGCGTGGGGCTTGGAGGGTTGTTAGCGTGTAGGTTGTTGGTTTGTTGTTTCGTTATAGCCGTTGAACAACTATAATTAAAAAAAGGAATTTTTAATTAAAAATAAATATATTCAATATCTAGAAAATCAAACACATTCAACCATTTTTATCAATTTTCTTCCAATCCACTCCAAAATTTATATAATTCTCTCTACCTTTATAACAAAAAACTGCATCCCCACAACCATTCCTTTGACCCAAGCAACCCGTATGGCCGAGGCGAAACAACGAAAACTCGTTCGCCTCAAAACCGTCCTCTACAAGTTCCGAGTAACTTACCCGACGTAATGGCATACGTGAATATCTTAAGCGCATGTTTTATCCACCTCAATTTCAACTACCAAACTTCCACCACAAACAACTCGTTCCTATATTCCAAATGCCTCCTACACCCGAATTCGTGTCGGAAACCCAACAGCAAGATGTTGAACCACCATCTTGAAAGGTTAAAAAGAGAAGTCATAGGAAGAAAACCGAGGCGGAGAAGGCCCAAGTTGTTGACCGAGTTGCTCATCCGTGGACAAACGACGAAGAAAGAATTTTAACAAAATCTTAGTTACACATTTCGGAGAACCTGATTTCAGGTACTTTTTATTCGGCTCTGATACCAACTGATGCAGAGTGTGTTACGAAAAATGAAGATCAAACACGTTGATTCTACGAATACCCGTGTAGTTCTTCCCAACCCCCAAATTGCAACCCAAAGGGCACAGAATTAGAAGTTAAAAAAGAGTTAATCCAAAATTCAAGTCTCCCTTTTCCAATTACTAGAGAAACATATAAATAGGAACACAAATTCGAAACGGGCCTCAAAAAGACAACGGGCCAAACACAAGCCCACAAACAAAATGCCCAAAATACTTAAAAAAACATAAATTAAAAAATGTAAATAACTAATAGAAATAAGCGTTTTTTGGCCCGGACGATGACCCAAACCGCCGTAGGCGTTTGCAGCATGATGGAGCTCGTTCTCACACTCGTTTAGCCTGGTCGCACGCCCAAAACGCCGTAGCCCAAGTTAGAGCCATTTTAGTGAGACCCCTTTTGTTACACGATCTTGGGCCTCCAAATACATGATGGCCCGCTCCTCCACACTTGGACCCGCATCAGATGGTTTTCGTATCAAGCCAGTGAAGATCATTCAATCCCAATGAGCGGCTAGGCTTTTCGCGGCTTCCTTCCGGTGGACGGTTTTATAGGTTTTTCATGTCTGAGTTTTTTATACTGTCAATCTATGTTATTTATGTGACAGATATTTAACTTGATTGATTTGGTTGACTTGTGATTTGTCTATATTTTAAGTCCCTTCTTTACAACATGTTCGGTTGAAGACAAAACTTTGAGCGGGTTGGGTGTGACATAAAGAGGGTAGACTTGATATAATTAATTGCTAGTTAACTAATTTATGAACCGGTTGTAACATACTTGCGTTATTTTATATTCACTTACTTTATCTTTCAATGGGCGAGAGTTCTAGTAATTGACTTATATTAGAGGGGTAGGTGGATTGGTAACGGGTAGTTGGTAATTTTGAGATAACCCCACGCTGTTAGGTCAGTCTGGGAAAATGGTCCTTAATTATCACAACTGGCAAATAACCGTTAACAGAGCTATGTCTATGTGGTTCTGTTAAATTAATTAACTCAGAATGTGTCAAATCTAGAACCTGAAATCTGGAGGGGGTTGCTTTGTTTTATTATTGTTTCAGCCGTTTAGTTTATTTTTTTTCTATAATTATTTAAACCGTTCAATTTTTACTTTCAGTTTATTTTAGTTTTTTTTAGATAATTAAATAGAAAACTTAACTGACCACATACTCCCCTGGATTGATACCCTACTTACCCTAGCTACCTAGGTTAATTAGGTTTTTGCATGTTCTTAACGACATACAACATTATATATATTTTACTAATACGTTGTTTTTAAATAAGTATATTTATTAACATGAAACCGTATTTTGGGATTGAATAAACGATCTTTATCACGAAACGATGAAACGAAAGCCCGACCGGAAGAATGCTAGTTTCTCGTTAAAGTGGCGGGAAATAAATCACCACCTTCAATGGGGCTTGGAGGGTTGTTAGCATGTAGGTTGTTGGTTTGTTGTTTCATTAGGGGAGTGGGGCCCATCAATCGTTGTTCTTTATAGCACACTTCCGCCACCATTTCCACCACGCGTGGAAGAAATAACGCGTTGAAGGGATCACGCGTGGAACTTTGGCAAATTTGAAAGTTGGATGATTTTTTGACCGTTTTTCAACAGTAAACTTTAATAAAAAAAAACCTTTAAACCTTTTATATATACTTCTCGATTTTTAAACATTTCACCCACACCAAAACACAAACACATTTCACACAATCTACATCTTTCTCAAATGGAGTTTCCTACGGATTCGACGTTTCCGATGGATAGCGATAGCGATAACGACTCGTCTTCCGACAATGAGACGCTTAAATATTTTGTGTCGGTGTATAACGAACTTGATACTAGTTCGTCCCGCCCAAAGAAGAAGATGGTAGATCGTGATCGTATACATGCACGATTATTTTGTGGAGAATCCGCTCTACAATGCCGAAACGTCTAGAGATCGGTTTCGTTTACCAAAAGAATTATTTTTAAAGATTGTTTGAGACATAGAAGCACGCGAGGAATGGTTTCAAGAAGGTTACGATGCGAGGGGCAAACCAAGTTTCACGGCGATACAAAAATGCACGTCCGCCATTCGCCAACTAGCGACAGGTAACCCTCCCGATCAATATGATGAATACCTAGCTATGGCATCCAGAACTTCCCGTGAATGTCTACAATTTTTTTGCAACGCAGTCATTAAGTTGTATGGTAAAGATTTTTTACGTAAACCGACGAGCCAAGACATCTCACGTATTTACGCCGCACATGAGCTAGATGGCATTTTCCAGGGATGCTCGGTAGCATCGATTGTACACATATCGAGTGAAAAAATTGTCCAAGAGAGTTGTGAGTGGCGTATGTTAGGGGTGACATCAAAAGACCAACCATCATACTAGAAGCGGTGGCGTCGAATGATTTATGGATTTGGCATTCATATTTCGGTGTTCCAGGTTCAAACAACGACATCAATGTGTTTCACACGTCGCCGTTGTTTCAAACCGTAACGGATGGTACCGCACCCTTCTATCCATTCTATGTTAACGGACGATATTACAGACGAGGCTTCTTTCTTGTGGTGGTATCTACCCATCATGGTCTGTTTTTGTGAAAGTTCCTTCATTTCCTATCGAGGCTAAAGAAATCGTGTTCAAAAAATTGCAAGAATCGGCAAGAAAAGATGTTGAGAGGGTTTTTGGTGTTTTAAAGGGTAGATGGGGTATACTACACCGACCGGTTCGTGCGATGAACAAGAAATCCATACATTGCATAGTATATGCATGCATCATATTGCACAATATGATAATCAAAGAAGACGGACGTGCAATATCTCCGGATTGGGTGCCGGATCCTCCTACACAAGTTTAAGTTCCACAAAATATCCAACAAGACTCGCGTGATGAAGAAACTCACTTTCGGTTGAGATGCGATTTAATCGAACTAGTAGATTCTTTAGGTTTGGAGTTTCATGAGTCGGACGAGGAGTAGAGTTTTTTTAGTATTTTTTTTTTAAATTGTAGCCTAAAATATTTCTAGTATGTTAAATTGAGCTAGTATGTTTTAATTTTAATGAAATTTATAATTTTAGTGTTTTATTGTTAATTTCTAATTAAAAAAAACTTAAAAAAATTTGTGAGTGATGGAATTCCATCACTAGTGATGACCACCGCCACTAAAAAATGCTTGTGAGTGGTTTGTTGTTTCGTTATAGCCGTTGAACGACTATAATTAAAAAAAGGAATTTTTAATTAAAAATAAATATATTCAATATCTAGAAAATCAAACACATTCAACCATATTTATCAATTCTCTTCCAATCCACTCCAAAATTTATATAATTCTCTCTACTTTTATAACAAAAAAATGCATCCCCACAACCATGCCTTTGACCCAAGCAACCCGTATGACCGAGGCGAAACACCGAAAACTCGTTTGCCTCAAAACCGTCCTCTACAAGTTCCGAGTAACTTACCCGACGTAATGGCATACGTGAATATATTAACGCGCATGTTTTATCCACCTCAATTTCAACTACCAAACTTCCACCACAAACAACTCGTTCCTATATTCCAAACGTCTTCTACACCCGAATTCGTGTCGGAAACCCAACAGCAAGATGTTGAACCGCCATCTTGAAAGGTTAAAAAGAGAAGTCATTGGAAGAAAACCGAGGCGGAGAAGACCCAAGTCGCTGACCGAGTTGTTCATCCATGGATAAAGGACGAAGAAAGAGTTTTAACAAAATCTTAGTTACACATTTCGGAGAACCTGATTTTAGGTACTTTTTATTGTATTTTTCATGAAAAAAAATGTACATCGTTAAATTAATATATATTTTATTTTATCTTGGATACACCTTTTTTAGTATTATATATATTTTACTAATATGTTGTTTTTTAAATAGGTATTTATTAACACGAAACCGTATTTTGGGATTGAATAAATGATCTTTATCACGAAACGATGAAACGAAAGCCCTACTGGAAGAATGCTAGTCTCTCGTTAAAGTGGCGGGAAATAAATCACCGCCTTCAATGGTTACTATCGTAACATCAAGAACACCAAAGAAGCGGTGAAACTGAAGCCGATTACATGATAAGAGCGTTTAATGCTTATCAAGATAAAAAGAAAGGCCTGTTCAAATTTATTCATCGTTGAGAAGTGGCGTGACACTCTAGCACATGGGCAAATGTATCTCTTGCGGGGGAACCGTCGTCCAAAAGGGCGAAAACAAACTCCTCTACTAATCGTTTGGATCCCCGTAATGATTATGGTCTAAATTTAAACGACGATGATGTCCATGTTGAAGCGCAACGACCACCCGTTATTAATAAATAAAAAAAGAAGGCGCAAAATCATATACTTTGGGTATAGACTACACCGAACATAAATAAACGTATTGGTACGTTTAATAACATCCAACAAGAAAGGCTAGACCAAAAAGAAAAGATTATAACATTTTTTTGAAGAAAAATTGAGTTTGAAAAAGGAGAAGGATTTCGCGAAAAAAAAACAAGAGGATGTGAAATTCCTTGCTATAAACATAGATCACTTTGACGATGTTTAAAGAGAAATGTAGGAGTGAATGAAAAGAGATATCATGAAAAAATATGGTAGTTTGTTTTTTTAATTATGTTTATTAATTAGTTACGTTTTTATTATTTTCATTTTTTTTATTGATTTGTTTTTTTTTATGATAAGTTAAATATAAAAGTGGTAGCTACATGACACTCCACGCCCCATCCTATCCGGTGCTTTTTTTTGGGCTTGAAAGGGATTACCCCTGCTGATATGGCAACCACGTGTCGCTTCATTCCCTCCCTTCAAGCCTCCCACTCCAAATTGCCTAAGCTTTCTCCCCATAAATTCTATATTAAGTTACATCTCTTAAAGATTGAACCTTGATCTGTTCTTTCCAAGAAATAATTACTCTTGACCACTAGACATTCTTTTTAATTTTTTATTTGATTATTTCGTCAATGATATAATCGAATTCATACTATGTTATTTTTTGTGTAAGCTAGGATGTAAATGTATCTTCAGAGTCCGGTATTTTTAAACATTCAATTATGGGTTTGTTTGTTTTTTTTTTTTTTTTTTTTTAATTTGGTTTGATGTGAATAAGGGTATCTTCTGGAATGTAAAATATATTATGTTCGGTAGAGGCAAATTATTTGATGTTTGATGAAGTTATCTGATATTACACTGTAGCGAGTTAATCGAATTAAGATGTAATCGGCTAGATTTCTCTTGATTATCCGATTGGTTACAACTAAGAATCAAAACTAACATAGAGATGTAATGCAGAAACAAAGATGGGAAGATCACACATATCAATTATCTCATAATCCTTTAGGGGCTGTTTGTTTACCTCCTAATGAGACTCTTAATGGTTCAGACCTCTTACTAGTTCAGCACTTAATGGTTCAGATTGTTTGTTTCACGAGCAGATGTCTGAATGTTTCAGAGATTTGCCTCTGAATGGTTAAGCATTATACAGAGTCTGAATGGTTAAGACCTCTAATCTGAATTGGTCAGAAATTTGCCTCTGAACGGTTAAGCATTATATAAGCTCTTAATGGTTCAGACCTCTTACTGGTTCAGCACTTAATGGTGCAGACATCTTACTGGTTCAACACTTAACCATTCAGATGTTTGTTTACCTCTTAATCCTTTAGGGGCTATTTGTTTACATCTTAATGAGGCACTTAATGGTTCAGACCTCTTACTAGTTCAACACTTGAGGGTTCAGACCTCTTACTCGCGTCTATCCAACTTATATCACGCATTAAGGGTTCCTCCGCTCCCAAAGGTTCTATTCAACTTGTTGGACCATCTGATTGAGTTACTTGAGCGAGTTAATTGAATTAAGATGTAATCACATAGATTTCCATTGGTTATCCGGATTGATTACTGTAGGACCGAGTTTCGTGACCGAAACCGTGATTCGTGTGAGATCGGTTCAAGACGGGAGAGATTAGAGATGATTAACAAACAACTTTGTATTAATCCGGTAGTAAAACATTACAAATCGACCCGATTACATGATAACCGAACTAATACCAAAGAAGTATACATCCGGGGAGAGACCAAGTGGTGATCTCTCCCGGTGAGGTCTCAAACCTCCTAAAAACTCTCAGTGTTTGAAATGGCAAGGGTTTTCTATTTATAGTCACACCCCTTGTCTTGCAAACACACACAGTCAACCGAATAACCCTCTCGTTTGACCACTTCAAACGAGCGGGTCTATACACGTTCGATAGACCGTTTCACTAACTATTACAAATTCAGCGTAAAATAAAACTAATCTATTCGACAAGCATCGGACACAAAATCTGCATCAACAAATTCCCCCTTGTCCGTTGCTGTCGAATGCTGAAAATGCAACTGCAATCGATCTTCAGTCAAGTATTCATCTTCTCTGTGTTAACAAATTCCCCCTTGACCGATGATCCAGGTAAGTAGTATCTTGATGCTCCTTGTATAATATTTCCCCCTTAAAGTACGCGTATCCGTGTTGGGTGTTGTGCAATTTCCTCAATTGACCGATCTTCCGCTGATCTTCCAATACTCCAACCGGCATTTGATAAGGGTTCCAATCTTTAAGAACTGCATCAAGTCTTGATCTTCAAGCATACTACATTGGTAGAGATTTCTGGTGAACTGTCTTCTGTAAACCATCTTTGTGGAATCGACCAAGTAATGCACCTTAATCTTCAGCATCAACACTCAGGAAAGTCAGCTAGACCAAGTGTATCCCTTGCAAGCTCAACCAGCATGCTTAGTTGAACTACATCCAGATCTCATTGTCTCGCCTTTGTGAAGTTGACCACGTAATGCACTACGGATCTTCAGCATCAGTACTCAGGAAGTCAGCTAGACCAAGTACATCGTTTGCAAACTCAACGAATTGAGTTACCCCCAGATCCCTGTAAAATCCCAAAGAAACATCAAACCCAAAACCGAATCCTGCAGGTCTTCAGCCTTGAACTATCAGCTTTCATTAAGATTCCCCAGGTCTTCGGTGAACAGCGCTTTTGTAACTACTGTAGACTTTAGAAACCTGTATTTTTCCGTGCAAAACCCTTCACGCTGGCTGGAGAATTAATTAAAATCCTCAAATATGTGTATGTGCAAAACATTCCACGCCGAACCGTTTGTATCACCAGAAAATCACAAACTCTACCACCTGTGATTGTGTTTAGAAATTTACCGAAGAAATTCAACATTTGAAAATTTTTTTTATCCCCCCCATTTCTTTGGTACAATCTCTAAACCTTAACAGATTCTTTCCACTTCAAAGAAACTGTCGTCAAATGTTCACCAATTCCCTCCACTGAGCGGAACTGTCGTCAATCTTCATTGAATGTTCTCGGTTCCGAAAAATCACGAAAACGACTTTCTTCTTTGCATATTCTAGTTGAATAAGAACGTCCCCTAGTACCCCGTAGGATCCGACTTGTATCCCTCCAAAGACTTTGTGAACTCGTTAGGACCGGTATTGACATTCTAGGTTCATTCATTCGTTACCAAATGCGAGAATATGACAATAAACAAAAAGATTTCTTCGTTGCATATTCTAGTTGATAAAGAAATTTCGCCTAGTACCCCGTAGGATCCGACTTGTATCCCTCCAAAGACTTTGTGAACTCGTTAGGACCGGTATTGACATTCTAGGTTCATACGTTCGTTTTCAAATGCGAGAATATGACAATAAACAAAATGCTTTCGAACATTTACGAATAACCGATAACAATCATAAATATCGACGTGCGGAAGTGAACATACCGTTATGTTTTTGGCCCATAATAGTCGCGTCACCATTTTTGACATTTGCATCGGTAACCGTGACTACCCCACATATTTCAAAAATCAAGTTTTCATCATCTCTTGTTTTCATCATGCCGCATCATCTCGCGCGCTCCCAAACCCGTTCAATTTCGACGTTGAAATTTAGAAGCACCGTTTAACTCAACTTCGCGAACACCCGACCAAAACTGATCATCACTCCATCCCTACTAATAAACTTTTAAAATCCATCCCATCTTCACTTCCCTCTTTAATTTCTTTAGAATGGGCCCACTACAAATGGTCCAACGATTTAACATGAATTACCAAGCCTAAAAATGATATCAAAATTTATCATTTCATGAGAGTTTCAACCCAGTTTGACTAAATCTAAACAAATGAGATGTATACTAAATTCCACAAAGCCTGAGATGATGTGACATCATCATACATGCTTTAACAAAATATGACTTCATATGTGGCACAAATAAACATCCTTCATGCACATATTAATTAGTCACTATCTGGGCCTAGTAGAATAAGTAACATAAACGAATCAGCAAACACATAATAGTGGGCCTAGGGAATAAAGTAATTCTTTTGCAACCCACTAATGATTGTTTAGAGATTGGGCCCATATACACCTCCAAAACTTTAAACCAATAACCCTTCTACCCTAGCCGCAAACTTTTATCCTTGTCTGACCCTTTTCTTCTTCTTCGATAACATCAAGCAGCAACTGTAAATCCCCTAATACAAATTGTGCCTACTTTCACTTCGATACACATACAAAAATCAATTTTCCTTGTTTCTGTTTCACTCTCCCACCGAAGCACTAATTGTAATCCGGAGATCTCTTAGAACACAAGGAAAAGCACCAGATTCTTCAGGATTAAAGATGATTTCAGCGAACCAACCAAGAAATCAACAACCCTAAAATCACAAGTAAGCCAGTCGCTGATTATCACATGATCTTCCTCCTTGTCATCTTCGATTCACACCTACAAACCTTCAAATCTGTTGGTAACTCTCTGTATGACCATTCTTCTTCTTCGATGAACAATCAACAGCAACAACCTGGTCATCTTTCTACGATACCAGCCGACGAAACAGAAGATATATGCGGACAATTGATGCTCGAAAGATGAATTGGTCGAAAGATATCCTTCGAGCTGATCAGACTTTTCGAAAGATGGATCAGGTCGAAAGATATCCTTCGAGGATAATCTTTCGAAGTTGTTGAGGGTTCCCACAAATATCTGGTATCTTTCGGGAGTGGTATCTTTCGACCCTTTCACCTTTTTCATCTTTCGGGAGTAGCCGCCAAGAACATCTCAAGAACACAGCAACTGTTCTTATGCAGATTTGACAAAAACTTTGTATTTTTGATTTTTGATGATGATAACTTGATTATATAGGTGAAAAACATAAAACCGAACACTTGTTTCAGCACAGATCTGAATATTCGGGTCTAGATCTGAGTTTTTCTCATTTTCACCCAACTTTTCTTCTTGAACAAAAATCACTAAAATCACAGATCTAGAGCACATGTGACTTAGTAAACGGTTAGATTTACTAAATCGGGCACCATGGCTCTGATACCAATTGTAGGACCGAGTTTCGTGACCGAAACCGTGATTCGTGTGAGATCGGTTCAAGACGGGAGAGATTAGAGATGATTAACAAACAACTTTGTATTAATCCGATAGTAAAACATTACAAATCGACTCGATTACATGATAACCGAACTAATACCAAAGAAGTATACATCCGGGGAGAGACCAAGTGGTGATCTCTCCCGGTGAGGTCTCAAACCTCCTAAAAACTCTCAGTGTTTGAAATGGCAATGGTTTTCTATTTATAGTCACACCCCTTGTCTTGCAAACACACACAGTCAACCGAATAACCCTCTCGTTTGACCACTTCAAACGAGCGGGTCTATACACGTTCGATAGACCGTTTCACTAACTATTACAAATTCAGCGTAAAATAAAACTAATCTATTCGACAAGCATCGGACACAAAATCTGCATCAACAATTACAACTAAGAATCACTACTTTGAATTTTTTATGCAACCCTTTGATTAAAGGTGAGTCTACTCATACATCAATTAGTAAGATTGTTATCAACTTTATAAAATTTTCTTTGCCATTTCTTCATGATTGTTGATGGATCTTAGTAATCCAGGTATGATTTTCGTTGCTCGTGCACATAGCGGAGGTTCAGCCCAGCTTAGGAACCCACACTTAGTGCCCTGCAACCCATAAAACACAACAATTAGGGTTGTTTACCTGTAGATCTTTATATCAAATCAATTACCTCTCTTGCACAACAATGGAATCGCCTCCCTGGATTTGTTGCAGTCCACGAGGTTCGTATGATGGTTGCAGACCCACATGCGCAGACAACTTGATTGATCATGATGAAGATTTAAGGTTTTTAATTTTGTGGAAGAAGATGAAAGGGAGAGATCATGTTGAAGATTTAGGGTTTTTAGTTTTTATGGAAGAAGATGAAAGGGAAACCTTTATAGAGGGATACACAAGAGGTTAAATGGGCACGAAAATACCCCTCACGTGGACTGCACGTGAGGGGACTTAATAGCTGACTTAACAGACATTTAAAAATGGACTCAAATGGTTAAAGAAAATGCTTATAATGACTTAGGTCGTTAAATTTTTTGCATTTAGACTCAACTAGTTAAAACACATAAAAAACAGAGACTCAAAAAGTAATTTACCCTAAATGAATTGCCATCTACATATAAAGGATGATGAAGGACATTAACAGTTTAAGACTATGGGTTTCCCTTGGATGAAGAAAGCGAGAAAGGATCATGAATTCTTTTGAAAGGTTTCGTGGTGTACTTTCAATTTTAGTTAGATTTGTTTATGTTGTGTTGTGTCTAGATTCTCACTAGTTTGCTCGTTTTTAATTAAATCCACCGTTTTCAAAAATAAAGAGAACACATGTGCTCGTAACCTTTGGTACATAATTAAATTCAAATTAAACTAATTACATGATAACTATAAACTAATAAATATTACATCATTTTATTTTAAATTCAAATTAAACCAATAACATGATAAATATAAACTAATAACTATTACATCATTTTATTAATAAACATAATCTTTATAAAAGATCCCGTTCCTGGTGTATTTTGCTTTTGGTAACAATCAAATCATAATATTTATTCTTAGGTCATGGGTGTATACTAACATTTTGGGTGTTAACAATGATATGGCGTGTTAACAGGCATTACAAACCACTTCCTTCTTGTCTTAATGGGCATTAAAGGGATTATTTGTTAACATATTAATCGAATGTTAAGAATTGAATTAATTATTTATTTTTTTTCTTTTTAAAACCAAAAACCACTAAAAATAGGGTTAGATGGAGTTAACAGAATTACACCATTTCCTTGGAGTGAAATGTGGAAAACAGGTAATGTTGCACTTAGGTGGAGTTAAAGAGTGTTAAAGTATACCTCAAGAACTTACAGGTATATATGATGTACGCATGATGCATCACATCGAGCATAGAGTCAATGTTTTGGGAAGGTGTAGAACCAAACTAAGGGGGATCAAGAGGGTCTAATTATTTCACCCTTACCTTTTACTTGCAAGGATTTGAATTCACAACCTCACATTTGTAAGAGATGACACAATACCACTAGACCAATAGGTCATAGGTCTGATAACCCCAGTCACAAGAATTTATTGAATTTTTAATATAAATCTGAGTTTTTCCGAATAAAAACATGAGTTGGATCCTTTTTTTGAACGGCCAACATAATAACCGCTGGGTACTTCGTACGCGCACCCAATGGCTGAAAGGTTACCTGCGGCGGCCTCTATTTCGCACGCACGAAGCCCCTAGCCCACCAAGCCACCAGTTCCGGGGAAAACCCGACCCTACAACCGCCCGAAGGCACGACAGTGCAGGACCGGTAAAACCCGGTCAGGATCAGAAATCGAACGGTGACCTTTCGGCCAGCGGTCTTCCATCACTTCCCATGACCGCTGAGATATAACCCTAGGTCAACATGAGTTGGATCCTAATTGTAAATAGTAAGAAGAGATGATTACCCGACAAAAATTCTCCGATACCGCCACTGCAATAATGGTTCAGTTTTCGGTTCTAGGGGAAACCATTCAGTGAACCACCGGGATCTAGGCAGGCTCAAGTTTTGGATCAAATAACAAGCAAAAAAGTAAAGAAATCTCACCAACGATTACTTTTTTGTTTTTATCAAAACAGGAACTGAAGTAACATCAAATATATAGTCATATATATACCAACCACACATAACAGATTATGAAACAACGTTAACAAAACTATTAGGCGCTTAAGGCTAAGGAAATAGGTGCTTCTATCGCAGCCATTGAAACCAGCAACAAAGGTTGACTTGTTCCTATCATTGTCTTCAACCCCGCACTTGCTCCAAACCATAAACACCGATAAATAAACCCTAAAATAGAGCACACGGCTTTGAAGCACCAAACGGGAATAGATAAAATGAAAGAGAATAGCAACCTTCCATGGCACAAGAACATGATCAAGAAGACGACGGTGACAGGTAGGAAATAGGGCCTGGTAACATCAATCAAACTCTTCAGTTGATCGTTGATCGTCACGCTTTTCTGGAGGAAATTCTTGGTTGAACAAGCCAGTAAGATACAGGAAGAAGTTGGTTAAGGCGGAGACGACTTTAGAAAAGATGTCTCCGACGGGTTGGTTAGATTTTCAGGCAAGTTGTCGGTTAAGAAGATTCCTCTAAGTTTTACTTCAAGTGTACTCGTCATTTTAGTTGTAGGATGTGTGGATACACTTCGAAAACCCTAATCTATAACTTCTAATAAAGCAAAACAAGCTTAGGCCACATGTCATTTGCTTAAACCATTACTTGCCACGTGGCACTCTAATACTCCATAATGAAAAAGAATGAGCGCTAAAACCAATCCCTTTCTTCACAAGCTTTTCATTCATTCAAGCATTATTTTTCCTCTCTCATTTCTATGAAATCGGGGCTTCATTTTCTTCCCTCTTCATCGCCGTAGTATCATTATCAACGGAATTTCTTTTCTTCCTCCTTCGTCATCCTATGTAAACCCTAAAGGAATTCACACAAGTTCTTCAAGGATTACTGATTCATTCTAATAGAATGATGGATCTTTCAAATGTCGTTGTTCTGCGAGCAACAGAGTCCCAATCATGGTGAATGCAAAGATGCTGAAGATTGCCTCAATCAGGTATAAAATTCATCGATTGTGTTTCAATCCGGTTGATTCGTGATTGTTGTTGTAGTTTCCACATGATTCTCATCTATCTCTGATCCATTCACAAACCCTAGATTTCAATCTAAAGCAACTGAGCAAAACGTATGTTCTTTTCTCAATCTTTAATTTAGTTATCATTCATATATGTTCGTATTTTAGGGTTTTTAAACAACTGTTATTCGGTCGAAAATCTGAATCTTGAATTGTGTTTGATTTTTTTTTTTATATGCTCATCTTTTTATTGTTTGAAACTTGACTCTGCGCCTGAAATCTTGAATCGTGTTTGATTTGATGTTACTCATGGCATGTATTTGCTTCTTTCTTTAAACTCTGTGGATGTTAAAAAAATCATGGTAATCTATGAATCTCTAAACACGATATTAACTGTCAAGTATATCAGCCTCAGTAGGTAATGCCTCTGTTTCTTCTTTAGTTTGATATGTTTCCTGTTACCGGGTTGTTTTGTTTGATGAACCTATTGATTTAAGGATTTTTATCATGATTAGAAATAGACAATGTAATGTTTCATTTGGTAAAATTTATGATGTTGTATAAAGAGTTCTTGTTTTGGTTTAACCAAATTAACACTGTCTCTGTACCCCCCCCCCCCCCCATGCCTTGAGTGGTAGCCTTATCAATGATGCTCTAATTTTAAAAACACATTTAATGGTGGGTTTCAAGTTTCAATGGCAAATTTAAATGAGATTGATAGTTTTCTTCAATCACACCTGATGGCTGGAATTTTCTTTTTTGGCATTTGTGTCCAGATTGAGTTTGAAGTAGGGGTTGTTTGGATGATGTAGCAGGGATTTTGATTTCGTTTGGGTTATGTTTTAGAAGTTTTAACAAATATCTCAAATGTGTTGTGTATGGTAAAAAGGGAACAGGCCAAATAGTTGGACATTTGTATTCTTTTATACACCGATTGTTTATGAATTTTGTCAATTTACTTAAAGTAGATTACTTAAAAAGATTCAAGATTGAAGATGCTTTGGTAATTTGCCAATCATTTTGCAGCCAAATGATGATTCTGAAACCATTTTTTTGTTTTCTATATATGCCATTTAATGTGTCTTTTTATATTTAACTAGTCTAAGTCCCCGTGTAATACACGGGTGGCTAAACAACAAAAAATTTATACTTTAATACGTAAATACTTTATTACAGGTTTGTTTGAATATTAAGATAAATAATATCTTATAAAAATTAATTAACGATTACATTTCATATTAATTATCATGTATACGTCTATAAATAATTTTTTGAAATGAAAGAAATGTTGTATTAAATCTATAAATAAATTCCAATATAGCATGCATAGAAGTTGTATCCAATATAAATGAGCCACAAATTTCCACTTAATCAATTCTTAAAAGATTACCCTCTTTAACCAGACCCACTCTGACCCGTTTTAAACATGCATATTTGATAATGTTATATTTTCAGTTTACATATCACATGAATTGAATAATATAAAACGAATAAACGATATAATTCATAAATATCTAAAACTTATTATAATATAATGAAACTGGGGAGATAAACTCATGGTACTTATCCGGCATGTTCTTGAAGGAGATATTTGAATTGTTCCCTGTTGTCTTCAATTTGCTTTGTAGCTTCCGTATAGCCCCATGCCTCTGCTCCATTTTTCCAATATATCACATAGCAAAATTAGATATAATTAAGACGCTATGTCAACAAAAACTGACCACGTTCACTGGTTTTGTAAAAATGATAATAATTAATTTTTGAAGTGCCAATTTTTGACCAATGATACACTGGGGTTGATTTAGTTTGTTTTTCACCTTGAGTATTCAAATGAGTTAAACTAAAAAGATTTAATTAAAAATGGAACATGCCAAGAAGTCAAAAGGCATCAAAAATGTATTCCAATGCTTAAAACCTCCTAAATATCCCTTTCTTTACCCGAACCCAATGTGTTATACGGGTGGCTAAACAGGAAAACTAAGTCCTTTAAAACTGTAAAGTAAAAATTATAATTTTTTATACGTTGAATTATTAAAAAAAATGTTAGAGAGTACACGAAATAATTGAAATACATGAATAGGAAAAAAAATCACAACTCATTGAAGATCTCTTTATAAACAACGTTAGTATTACTTATGCGTAGGTTTACCATCGTTGTCAAGTATTAATAGCTTTACTCCATCTCGTGTTTTAACCCTTGATAAAGCAACATACAATTGACCATGTTTGAAAACAGGTTGTCTCAAGTACAAACCAACTTTTGATAGCCTTCTCCAGATGCTCCATCCTCCAAGAATCATATATAAGTAATCAACCAAAGTCTATAAATATTAACAAGTTAATAACAATACTAACTACTATCCATCGTTTTAAACGTGTTTCCGTTCGGGATCGAACCCGAAAGATCGTTATACGACCGGGAAATTCCCAGAAATATTGCACGATGAGGCCGAAAAACTGCGAAGAACCGGCAATGAGCATGCTTTTTCGGGAAGTATCCCTCTGAGATTCGGATTATTCGACACGCTAAAATGCTCAAGATACGAAGCAGGCAATATATCATAAGGAATCCCATCAAGAAACCTATTTCCAGATAAATGAACATAAGAAACATCACTAAGAATCCTAAAATCCAAATCAATATCACCCGAAAACAAATTATCTTCAAGTCAAATTCGAAAAAGCGAGGAACAATTCGAGATAGACGAAAGACCACCCGAAAAATAATTCGAAAATAACATTAACCTACTCAACTCCCCCCCTGAAGAAATACCTGGTGGAATCACACCCACAAAATCATTCGTTGAAACATCAACCCATTTGAGTTTAGAATGCATACCCAATTCTTGTGGCAGTGTGCCACTAAAGAAGTTATCCAAAATAAGAAGTGATTCAAAATTAGGAACCATATTTTAAATAAAACCCAGTTACTTACAAACAATTGGCTAAATCTCGGTTCTAATGTTCAACCCAAACCAGTTACATTAATTCTTAAAAACAAAATGTGAATACGTAATAAAACAAACGACACTAAACAACCTGGAGCCATTGTCACCAAGACCATGCAATCAAACAACCGTTGCTAGATGCGTCCCTTTTGGCCTCACAACATAAGTCCTTCCGAGACAGCATCATTGCACTTTCTGAGGTTGCATGTATTCACTATGTCATCATCCTATAATTATTAAAGAAATGAATTCATTTAACAATATTTAATGTGAATGAACGATTTAATAAGTTTTATGCATTAAAAAAAAAACTCACATGTCATCATAGTTTCACAACCACTGAACAAAATGTCAAGACTGGTAACAGAATATGCCCAATGAACAAAAGAATTTAACATATAAGATGTTTATGTTTATTACTTGATCCATATTCAAGATGCACCAGCTCGAAAATCATCCATCGATCTCATCAAAGGATAATTTCGGTTGAATTTATTAGCTAATATCAGCATCGAATTTGGAACAACATTACCCATAGGCCATACCAGCTCAAAAATCATCCATCAATCTCTCATCAAAAGATAACCTACAAACAATCAGTCTAAAAGGTTAAATATAAGGAGCTGCATTTTTCTTTTCACTGAAGATAAACAATATTTACAGTTTAGCAAAACCTCAAACATACAAAACCAAATTCAAATCCACAAATCCATGAATATGATTATAGATCAACAAATAGATGGCCTCAATTCAGTAAGTCATGTGCAGAGAAATTACCTCATAGGCTCGTATTTGATGTGAGAAGCTGAAAGAAGCTAATCAATGAATGTAAGCATATTCAAATCAGATGGCCTCATCATTTTCCTTAAACATACACAATCTGCTGTCCTATATGAAGAAACTAATCGGTTCATCATCACTGAAATGATAACTTAAACAAACCGCTCAAAATCAGTCACAACCTAGTCACATTTCAAGACCCGGACATTAAATTAACACACTACGTAGAAGCCTCTCCCCAAGCGGTGAACCAGCTAAACACCAAAATCCACCCACACCATGATACAACCAGTCCCAACCCCAAGATTCAGCTCCCACCCCACGAAAAGACCACTACCCTGACGTGCTGAATTACTCCCACCAGCCTGTACACTAACCACATCTACAATCCATTAAATTTACCATATCATCTCTTGTTACTGAAGGCTCAGAAGAAATAGGCATGACTGTCAATGAAACTGAATCATAAGCAAACATATTCTTCTCAACTCCGGTCTGCTTAACGAAAGAAAATCATTATGATACAACAATCACAGCTATGCCAGAGTCTATGAACAACTTTATTAGTAGGGTAAATTACACTTTTCGTCCTTTATGTTTGTACCTAGTTGCAATGGATGTCCTTTACCTTTAATATTTACAGCCACAGTCCTTTATTTGGAAAACTTAGTACGTCTTTCGTCCTTTAGCACTAACTTGGTTAAAATTTTCAGTTAAATTTATTTAACTAAGGGCAATTTAGTCTTTTTACATTATTAGTTAAAAAAATACTTTAAGAAATTAATATATATAAGATTATTCTCATCAATCCCAAAAATCACCATCAAAACCCACCTGTGCATCAACAATCCCAAAATTCACCATCAAAACCCAAAATTCACAATCAAAACCCACCTGTTCATCATCAATCCCACCTGTTCAACATCTTCCCCCACCCACCTGTTCATCATCAATCCCAAAATTCACCATCAAAACCCAAAATTCATCTGAATGCTTCATCTCCAATGCAACCTCCATGTCGTCAACGACTATTTTCAGATCAACAACGTGGTGATGGGGGTTTCGTGGTGGTCGTCGGATCTGTGGCGATGGGGTTCTATGGTGGTCCTCAGATCTGTGGTGGGTCGTCGGATCTATGGCGGTGGTCTTCTGTGGTGGTACTGGTGAATGTGAAGGCAGTTTTTTCAATGCTCTGTTGAAAACCCTCTCAGCTGAATTACCAGCCTCCTCACCACCAACATTGATAATTGCTTGCCTAAATATGCCGTTTGGATCCGAGATCAACGAAACCAAGATATGCAGCGGTCTGAGCTATGCAACCCCAATTACCCACCTCCTCACCACCCCTTCCTTTGCCGCCGTATACCTCCGACCACCGCAATCCCGTCACAGCCTCCAACCCCAACCACCGTACCCTCCCCACACTTCACACTCTACAAATTCTCTGATTTGTTTCAGATCTGCGAAGAATCTTGTGTCCCGATCTGCAACGAGTCTAGTTTCATTGTGATTTCGTGTTTCTTTTCGCGTGGGATTGAGATGATGGGGTTAGAGGATCAGATTGTAACTTATCTTGTAAAGTGGTTAGGGTTCATATGGTGGTGGCGATGGCAGGATGTGGTGGTGGTTAGGGTTCTAGGGTTGGGGGATTGGGGATTGGGGAAGATGATGGATATATGTAATTATTATTGGTTTTATTTATTAAAAACATTTTAAATAAAATAGTGAAATGACCAGAATACCCTTAAGTGAATAGACTTAATTGATAATTTTAACCTGGTTAGTGCTAAAGGACGAAAGACGTACTAAGTTTTCCAAATAAAGGACTGTGGCTGTAAATATTAAAGGTAAAGGACATCCATTGCAACTAGGTACAAACATAAAGGACGAAAAGTGTAATTTACCCTTATTAGTATGTAAACAGAGATGACTTTTTAAAGCTTAATTTTATCTAAAGAAAGCACGGATGTGCTATGATATGTAATTGAGCACTTATCAACAAAACAACTGATGTACGCAACAAACCCATCAGTTTCATATGTTGGTATTAAATACCAACTACACAACATAACTCATTTGAGGCATTGAGTGGAGCAACTTGTGTGAAGGCAAGAAGAATCAATTTTAACAATTCTATGTTCAGTTTTCTATAAACTACAAATCAACGGCATCGATTATGAAATTAAAGGAAAAACAGACATTGATCGATCTTCACTTATGCTCCCTTTCTTTACCCGAACCCAATGTCACCAAAAAAAATAAGTTTTTTTTGTCTAATTACCTTATAATAAAGTTTTTTAGGCTTTTGAATGCATTTTTTTTGTCTACTGAAAAGCTCACCTTAACCATCAAATAGTTCATGAACAGTACTTCGTTCAGTTCATTTGCAGCCCTAATTACAATAATAATATATTTTTTTATTAAAAACAATTTAGGAAGCTGTATGCATTAAACTTTCAGCACGTTTGACTCGTTTGACCAATTTTGTTTAAGCTAAATGTTTTAAAATGACCCATCTAGAACAGAACAAACCTGACGTAGATCGATCTTCATTAAAACCATCCCGAAAACAGAAACTCTTCTTATTAAGTCAGCGAGGCGACCATCAGCTAGAATTCCCGATCCACATGATTGCTGTCACAATAACAATTAGTGTGAGCTGAAATGGGTTGGGTAGTCGGACCACAAACACATCATTTATCATTTTTGGTTATACAAAATCTGCATTAATACAATGTATTCTAAACATTAATGAGGACTCATTTTAGGTTTTGGTGTATTTACATACACTTCCGCTAAGTTTCAAACCGTTTGACCAAGCTTGACTCATCTAACCAGTTAGATTCGTTCAACCCATTCTTTTTAGTTAAATCATTTAAAACATAATATGTTTGACCCGTTTAAAATAAAAAATAAAAAATTAACCTACTAATATATAGAAGGTAAGGATGAGCATTTGGTACTTGAGACCAGTACTGTACCGAATTATTTTCGGTACCGATTCGGTACCCACTTTTTGGCATTTTTTGTACCGGTACTTTTGGTCAGTACTGCAATATCTACTATAATAATAAATCCACATTAAAAATCACAAATCCTTGATACATCAGATTATTTTTTGTTCATAGGCAAAAAATAAAAAATAAAAAATACGGATATAAAACACACATCACCTTAAAATAGCTGTTGATATATTCTTCAAAACTGTAGCACCGTAAACAAAACATCCTATTTCTTTGTTGTTTGCTTGAAAAGCACAACTTTTTAACAGCTACTAAAACTAAAATATGAAGTAATAAGAGAAAACTGGAATATAATTACCGCAATAACATCTGAAAGTGAAGGTTGTTTCTTCTTCGTGTGGAGAAGATGCGACTGCCATTAACTTAGTATACTGGAAAATAAACTTTGGTCATATAAAAATATTAGAATTCAAGAGATTTTGTAACTTACAACATTCATATTAGCAGCCCATATAGCAAATTAATGTTTTCCCTAATGTAGAAAGCGGTGCTACTAAATGATGGGAGACATTCTCTTTAGATAACGATGCCAAATAAGCAATACTTTGTATCGTTTTCCTGAATGTTATAAAGCATACTATAAAGGTAAAGGATTACTTTTTCATACATATATAAAAACAAAATTTTTAAAAAATTAAGGAAATCTTACCAAGACCCATTTCGTCTGCAAGTATCACATGTGTTTGTTTTGACTTTAGACCATGAGAAACGCAAGAAATTCAATCCTTCAAGCTGGTACGGAAGTAGCTCACCTATAATTACACGTAATCAAGTTTTGAGAACATCTTCTAGCTTATACATATAGCTATTAAAATTGAGAGGCTTATACATATACCCAAAAAGCTTACTTGCGGCAAATAGTTTTCAGCACTTAAATACATATTTAGAAGAGAGATTGATGAGGCAGAACAATAACTTAGGCCCTTCGAGACTACAGCCAAGAAGAAGAAAAGCTAAAACATAAACCCTAACCTTTTTATCAACTTTTTACACCATATCAAAATTATTAGATTTGATATTACATTATTTAATCATCATAATTGAAACAATACACATCTCCAACAACATCATTAACTGTCCAAGAAAGTAGTAGTTAGTTGATGGCTGGCTATTCACTTAATTTATCACAGCACTTTGAAACTCAAAAGTAAAGACATATGCTAGGAGAAGCATGATAGTCATATGCTAGCTAAGAACAACAAACACTCATGAAAACGTAAATGGTTGATATTTAAATAACATTAATTCATTAGGAGAAGCATGATAGTCATAGCTTGTAACAATAAACGGGCCACCTGTAGTACGCCCGAAGTTGGTTCCTTCATGACACTATTACAAAAATTAAATTAACAAATAAAGTTAAATCCAATATTATCAAGTGAGTGGGAACTAAAAATAATACATAAAAAAGGTACAAAAAAGGATATTTTCGGCTGTCTTACTCTTGCCTATCTCACTTACTTGGAGTGCCCAGATCTCTCGTCAGCCTGCAAATGAACAAAACTACCGGAGTTATATTAAATAAATGTAAAAATTAAGACATAAGAAAAGGTACTTATGAATACTCTGAACCACCACCAGACTCACCCAATTCTGGAAAACCCTAACCCTATAAATCGAACGCCACAACCACCTTGTCGACAGAAAAAACTGAGCACCTAACAAATCGGAAAGAACATTCAAATATATAACAAATTAACAATCGGAATAACAAATAAAACTAACCTGATTTACACTTTGAATCAAAACTTGCTATCATAGTACCAAATAACATAAACCACATAAGATCAGGCGAAAATAAAATCCCCAAAATTAAGGTAATCCACATCTAAATATGTAATCAAAATCAAATACAACAAACCTAGTAAAATATTAGCAATCAAATCGAAAATATGAAATACCTCAAAAAGATTTGAAACAGGGAACATTATCGTCTCTCGAATCCTTTGGATGCTTCAAGTGACGCCAGTTCCGATGACTCCTTCAAGAACCCATACCAAAACCTTAGAAACCGATGGTCACATTGTCTCACAATCAAGGGTTCCTAGGAAAAACCAATATTAAAAAGACATGAAACAAAAATTAACATTAGAAACTTTCATGAATCAGGTTATAAATTGAAAAAACAAACTTACCAGGTTACTTTTGACCGTAGAGAGATGAGATCTAGGTTGTTTCAATTGAAAAAAAAAAGAGAACTGATTGGAGGCAAAGGATGAAAAGAAACGCTTGTGTTAATTCTAGATTTAGGGTTCTTGGTATTGCAAATTAGATCCGGTTATCGGACTGACTGGATCACAACAATCGGAGAAGCAGGATACAACTGATTTCAGATGAGATATACAAAACAAAAGAAATTATTAGTTATAAAATCTAAAATATCAAGAACGATAGTTGATCCATTGACAAAATCTAACCTTTATGACGAAGATCAGAGTCGGATTCATAGAGGAATGAATGAGAGGCAGAGAGCGATTCATTGATAACACAGGAATATGAGATTGAAATTAGGGTTTTAATGATTGATTGAAAACGTATTGGAGAAGATTTCTAACTGATTGATTGAGAATTGAGTGGTTTCCATATAAAGCATTTTGCCGCTCAAAAACCCAATTATCTGGCCAAAGAGGATAGCCACATCAAGGTCAAATGGTCAACCATTATTTTGCTTTAGTATAATAGATAGATTGTTTGTTAATAAAGATGTTTTTTTCACATGATTGAGACCTTCTGGATACCCAATTCGTTTTCAAGTCTTAATCTATTGATAATGTATGTTTAGATACTGTATATATTTACAATTCTTATATTATATTTCATTGGATTTAAATGTTGTGTTTTTATAATGTTGAAGTGATAAAATTTTTGGTTGGATGATATGCTTCCTTTGTTCGCAATGGCAGAGCTGTCGTCTCATCAGAGTGGGCGGTTGAAGAAAATTTGGTCAGGATTGCGTGCAAATTGAGAAGAGGGAAAGCAGGTTGAGTTGTTGACGCAGTTATGTTGGATGCTTTCGATTGAATGGAAGATTCACTAAGCACGTTTTTGTGGATTTCTTTGTGCATGTGCTTATGGTACTATTGATCGTGCTTTCTTATATCGATTCTTTTCAACAAAAGTCCAGGTACACATTACACATTGATGCTCATTATGTTAGATGTATGGAAGAAGGGATGTATTTTTAAGTAAATATTGAGATATTGACTTTTTGTTATGTGTCGCAGCATGTGGCATTATCTATTGCAGTGAACATGTGGAAGAAACTTCCATATGATGCAACTGATTTTGTAATGAATGACGTTCCCTTATTGACTAATCTTCTTTAGCACCATGATGCCAAAGTGAGTACTATCAAGTTTAAATTTTATCTGTTGAAGACTGGTTAACTGGTTTTCTTTCTATTTTATTATATTTTAAGGTTTTGGAGTGTGCTTCAGTTTGTTTGACTTGAATTGCGAAGAGGGAAAGCAGGTTGAGTTGTTGACGCAGTTATGTTGGATGCTTTCGATTGAATGGAAGATTCACTAAGCACGTTTTTGTGGATTTCTTTGTGCATGTGCTTATGGTACTAATGACTGTGCTTTCTTATATCGATTCTTTTCAACAAGAGTCCAGGTACACATTACACATTGATGTTCATTATGTTAGATGTATGGAAGAAGGCATGTATTTTTAAGTAAATATTGAAATATTGACTTTTTGTTATGTGTCGCAGCATGTGGCATTATCTACTGCAGCGAACATGTGGAAGAAGCTTCCATATGATGCAACTGATTTTGTAATGAATGACGTTCCCTTATTGACTAATCTTCTTTAGCACCATGATGCCAAAGTGAGTACTATCAAGTTTAAATTTTATCTGTTGAAGACTGGTTAACTTATTTTCTTTTTATTTTACTATATTTTAAGGTTTTGAAGTGTGCTTCATTTCGTTTGACTCGAATTGCGAAGGCGTTTGCCTCATCATCTGATCAGCTAGACAAGCTTTGTATCCATGGATTGGTTAAACAAGCAACCTCTCTCATTTCAACCAGCTGTTCAGTACATCTACATAACATATACTGTACATACGTGATTTTCTTTTCTTTTTTGGTAAGATAGTATTACTATTGAGGGGCAGCATCACTTAAAGTTATCCAATCCAGGGCTTAATCTGATTGATATCCTATATGTGCATCTGGCTCTCCCTTAGGACCCAAAACTTTCTTTTTCTAAGGATCATTGGGGATTTTCAAAGGCATATCATCCGTTTGTTGCAACGATGCATGTGTCACCTTCCTTGAGTAGACCACCAGAGGAGGTAATATTGTTTTACATGTCTTATCTTAATTACCAAAGTCTACTTTCATCACTTACACTCACGAATGACGTGTATTGAATAAATTTGTTTCATTTGGGTGTGCATATTTTTGGGATTGTGAATTTGGCAAACATATCCAAATTTCATGTGAATTTAAACATATGCATTAGACTAGAGAGAGCGAAGTGAACAAAAAAAAGTTTTTGTTAACAAACTTTGGGTTAAAAATCTGAATCATGTTTGCATTGGGACATGTTATGACAAAGTTACAGGTCAAAAGTGAACAAAAGGTGTTGATCAGTTACCCACTTACGGATGGTTGACGAAATCTTCAGGTCTCTATGCAAAAGCACTTGACAAAATACAAATTTATTCATGTCATGGTAAGTTAAAGAAATCCACTTAATCTTCTTTATAATATCACATTTAAATGTGTCGAAATTATGCAACTTTTTTTGTCAAAAATATCATTTTTTGGGGTTTAAAGCAGTGTTTGTTTCAAATTTCTGCACTTTTTTGGGTCATAAAACGACACTTTTATGCGTCAAAAAAGTGAACTATTATGGGTTAAAAACTGCAGCGATAGTTTCAAAATGTTACACTTATGGATCAAAAAATTAACTTTTAGGGTTAAAAAATTAAAGTGTGTGTTTCAAACTTCTGCACTTTTAGGGATTAAAAACCTGCAGCGTTTGTATAAAAATCTACAATTTGTGGGTAAAAAAACTTCACTTTTAGGGGTAAAACTTCTGCACTTCTATGGGTCAGAAAACTGCAATTTTATGGGTTAAATAGTTGCGTTTTTTCTGGTTAAATTTCTACATTGTTTGTATCTATTTTGTAGTTGCAATATTTAGCTTTGTAGGTACTATTTTTGCAACTATGTTCATGTGTACGCTAAAGTGAAAAAGGGAAAAGAGATGAGAAGTGAAAAAAGACAAAAAAAGGCTATAAATTAAAAAGCATGTGGGCGAAGTAAACCTCTTTTCATCATCCCAAAAATACATGTATCTAATCTAATTTGGTTGTTTTATATCTGGCTTCATTTGGTCATTTACAAGTGTGTTTATTCCTTCTTATACTTACTTTTTGATATATAAGTAGTCACATGTAGTTCTGAATGAAGTTGGGAACCAAATGTAGTGGATGATCTTAACGGGTCAAACGGTTTGGATACGGTAACTTTTGATACAAAAACAGGATATCTAATGTTAAAATTGGTTGCTTTTGTGAGTGTGGTTCAATTGGAATCATCACATAGTGGTGTATAATATCTTTTGAGGTTCATTCTTGGTCCATGCTTTCATTTATAAAAGCCAAAAGGTTCATAATGGATGGATTTTGTAGCCATCTTAATCTAACAAACCTGCAATCTTGAGTTCAACAAGCAATTCTGAGTTATTTTTTTGGGTAATTTTGTTTGACCACATTTATTTTTAAACTTCTTGATGCTAAGATTATTATTATTTTTTTAAATTATTGTAGGATTTGCATGAGGAAATGGTGACAACGCGTGAGGTGTTTCCGACTGTTGACAGAGGGAAGTGTTGAAACTAGCAACTCAGAGTAAACTCGATTGTCATCTTTGCCAAAATTTATGTCGTGTCGTGGTTGATGTCTGAGCATTCAATTAAAGCTCTGATTGCGCCAAACGTTGGGATTGCTATGAGGCATGTGCATCGCTCGCATTCTGAAAAAAAAAGGTGTGTGTAGTTTTCATAATTAGGAATATATTCTTTTGGTATTGCTGTTTTGCCTAATGTTGAACATAATGAACGGTAAAATAAATAAAATACTAGCGCATAATGAGCAGGTCAAGTAGGCGCCAGTCTTTTTATCATCTGGCAGGCTTAACATATTTGGGAATACATTACATAGTTTTCCTTCATTTAACCATAAGTATTTCCAGAAAAAAAATCGCCTCAGCATCTCGTGGTTCGTTTACTCGAACTAGATTTGGGTTAAGGGTAGGTTGTGGCAGCAGTGAGAAGGGTAGGTTGCAGCAACGTTCATGTCTGGCGAGTGCATAGAATGGTAGTTGGTGGTATTTGTCGATTTAGATCTTTATAAGTTCATAGGTTTCGTGAAATCTTAATTAGTTATATAACTTAAATTGACCCAAATCAACCTACTTTAAACACAAAAATTACCCAAAGCAACTCAGCAACTCATATTTTTTGTAATAAATCATGTCTACCATGAGTAGTTTACTTGATAACTTTCAAAATTATTGGACAGACTATTATTTTATGTCCAGAAATTACAATATAAAATAGTTGACTGTTTTTTGTTTAAACAGTTAAAACTAACACCAGAGCATGATTTGGTTTTGAAAGATGAACTTATAAATAAATACTCTCATTTTGTCTTTTCAACAACCTACATTTGTCAACTGGAATTCTACTAGATATATATATGTCACATTTGACACAACCGAACCAATGCTCACATCTGCTTGCTTTTTGAACCTTGATTTTTTGAAGTTTTGTTTTTCATTTATCTAAACTTTTAATAGATTTAGTTTCTTTGTGTTGGCAAGGTCTATTTATCATAGAAAACCTAAGAATCATTGCTATGAGAAAAAAATGATTTTACACAAACTTTAATATGTGTATGTGAAAAAATAATAACTATAAGAATATTTAAATATTATTTGTTAGGGTGTTCAGAGTGGGAGCCATGGAGGTTGCATTGGCACAATACCTATAGTGTGTAAATAACATGTTTATAGCAGAAGTTTCTACGAGAGCTTGCTAGCCGAACACTTAATAGCTTAAGGACAACAAATAAACCAAAGGCTGGCTTGAAAGGTTTCATATAAATGAGAAACTAACACTGGGATACATCTTACTACCTCCGAATTTGGTGATATTGATCGTGATACAATCATGAATGATAGCAGCTCAATCCCTGCACGGCTGCCCCGATAAATGTGGCACTACTACAAAACAGAGCTTTAGACGGGGTGATATGGGTTTTAAGACGGTGTTTTCAACACCGTCTTAAAGCACACTGGTTTAAAATCAAGTCTTATTAGACGGTGTTCAATTTGAACACCGGCTTAAACTTGATGAACACCGTCTTTTGGTGTTCAATTTGAACACCGGCTTAAACTTGATGAACACCGTCTTTTGATATTATGATATAAATCGTCGCTGTTATCCTGTCGTCGCAATCGTCACTATTTCCCTGTCGTCGCTGGTGCTTAAAAAACTTTTTTTTCTTGTTTTTTCAATACAAACCTGCCAATTTCCGGTTCACGACACACAAAAACAAAATAAACATAAACTAATAAGCATAAACGTAAGCATAAATGGTTGCCTTTCAAAAAAAACATAAGCATAAACGTCACAATCCGGGTTCGTTTTAAGTCACAATTCACAAACACGTCATAAAACTACCTAACATATAAAATGTAATAATTGTAAGTCATATCCGGGTCATCATCCGCTTCTTCATCAGATACTTGATCAAATACTTTCCAAACAGCTGCCTGGAGGGGGGTTAAGTAACTCATATGCAAGCAAGCTGGACAAAAAAATATATTTATCAACTTTAACATAAATAATCATAATAACCCAAACAAATGATCCATTGCCAATGGGGCCACGCCCAAACCCAAGCCCACCCGGGGTGGTGACTTGGGCGTTTCTCTCCAACCCACGCCCCAACCCCGCCCCATACCCCATAGTCTTATAGGGAGATTTGTCAACTTTTCATGAAGAGAGTGGGAAAGTAAGTTGACCATTATACTCATCAACTGTTAAAAATCACTATTTTTAAAGTTCATTTAATCAGAACAGTGTGAAAGTATATGCTAACAAATAAAGTCATACACATCTTGTTTTAAAAGAGTCATTTATCGTGACAATTTTTACATATCTTTATTTATGCTAACAAACTTCTTTCCTGTGGAGGTAGGACTCCACCAGGGGTCTGCGTTGAGCCCTTTTCTTTTTGCGGTTGTCTTGGATGAGTTGTCTAAGTTGATTCAGGAGACAGTTCCGTGGGGCATGCTTTTTGCAGACGATATTGTGTTGATTGCAGAGACTAAACAGCGCCTAAACGCGAGGATAGAGGAGTGGCGAGTAGCTTTAGAAGGCAAGGGCCTTAGGATTAGTCGATCTAAGACTGAATATCTACACTGTGATTTCAGCGGTGTAGCCATTGACGATGAAACCCAAATCACCATTGAGGATCAATTGGTCCCGCAGGTAACCAGATTTAAGTATCTGGGGTCGTTTGTACAAAGAGATGGTGACATAGATAGCGATGTAACTCATCGCATACAGGCCGGCTGGTGTAGATGGAGGGCAGCCAGTGGGGTTTTGTGCGATAGGAGGTTCCCAACTAAACTAAAAGGGAAATTTTACAGGGTAGCAGTTAGGCCAGCTATGCTATATGGAACAGACTGTTGGGCTATCAAGAAGACACAAGCGCGCAAGATGGAGGTAGCAGAGATGAGGATGCTGAGGTGGATGTGTGGACACACAAGGTTAGATCGGATAAGAAATGAGGCTTTTAGGGATAGACTAGGAGTGGCTAGTATATCGGAGAAGATTAAGGAGGGGAGATTGAGATGGTTTGGGCATGTGAAGCGGAGGGAAGCGACAGCACCGGTTAGAGTAGTGGAAACTCTTACTGTGGAGGGGAGGAGAGGAAGAGGCAGACCCAAACTGACATGGGATGAGCAGATTAGGCATGATTTACTAGAGTTGCATCTTTCTGAGGACATGGTCCACGATAGGACTTCGTGGAGGCGTAGGATTAGGGTTAAGGACTTCTAGAGGGTATTGTAGAAAGGTCTTAGGTGTTTTTCATGGACGTAGGCTTTTCCTTTTCTTTAAGGGACTTTTCCGATGATTGCCTTCTTGTGTCTATGATGCTGTATGCTATTATACATGATTTACATTATGTGTACGCCCAAAATGATGTTACATGCCATTATACATGATTCACATTATATTGTCCCACTCTTATCACTTTCTTAGTATGGCCGACTTCTTATTTCTGTATTCTTTGAGTTGGTATGTTGGTTTGCTGTTCGCTTTCGAGCCGAGGGTCTCTCTGGAAGCAGCCTCTCTATCCCTATGGATAGAGGCAAGGTCTGTCTACATCCCACCCTCCCCAGACCCTACAAATAGCTCTGCTATCTGTGGGATATACTGGGTATGGTTGTTGTTGTTGTTGTTTATTTATGTTTAATACTGGAAAGTCCAAAATGTCAAATACAACAACGTAACTGTCATTTGTAAATCATCAACTGTTTAATTCTCATTAACTTGGCTTATGTACTTCAAAATCATCATACATAAGCTGTTTTGACATCCCTATACAAACTGTAAAGCTGTTTTTTTAAGTTTTAATAAAACTGATCAACAAACTGTTTATTATTTACTTATTCAAACTGTTTATCCTATTATTATAATCAGTTTCCGGCCAAATCTAAACCAAAAATATCACCATACCTTCTCATGCTACCTTTCCCACCATAATTAGTGATTAATTACCTTTCACAGCCTACTCCCTACAACAAGGTAAACTTTGGAACATATGTACAGGCATGAACTGATAAAACAATAATATGCAATGTGACCATACCAAAGCCTAAATCAAGAAAGAAGTTGCAGGTGTATCCATCACATGAGTAGGTGTCTCTAGTGTCATTAGAAGGCAATCGTTAGCCCTAAATATCAAGTTTTAACAATTAGCTTTAGATATCAAGTTCTAATATAAGCCCTAGACTATAAATTATCCAAATTCCAAGTGCTAGAAGAAAAAATTAACACAATATATAAAAAATTACCAAATTCACCAATTGTTGAGATACGGTGGTGAGTTCCTTGAAACCGGCGGTGGTGCGGCGTATTTCGGTGGTGGTGAATGGTGGGTCTCGGACACTGCAGACGCGAATGGTGAGATACGGTGGTTATTTAGGGGTCTCGAGTGGTGGGTGCCTAGTGCTCCGGTGGTGGTGCCCATCTCAGGTGGTTGTGGTCGTCTCAAACGCAGGCAACGGTGCTGGTCTTCTCAGGCTTGTGCGATTTGGGGAGCAAATGGGAAGCAATTTGGGGGGAAAGTGGAAGCAAAGGCCGCCCAAGGGGTTTGTTAATGTTAGGGAGATATATGAAGATATAACACCAACCGTTGGATCTTTTTGTTGATCAAGGGCCAGACTCTCATCTAAGTTGCCAAAACACGGATTATAAGACGGTGTTCAAGACAACACCGTCTAAAGGTTGCATAAAATAGTATAAGACGGTGTTTAAGCATTAGACGGGGTTTTTTTTGAATTTTCTTGAGTATTTTAATCAAAACAGCACAATGGTTATATGGATATTGATTTTAAGAGGGTGTTATTGCTTTAACCCCGTCTAAAATAAAACTTCAACACCGTCTAATACTCCATTTTGTAGTAGTGTGGGAATGTAACAATTCCATATCCTTTTGGGACAAAAAGGTTGCTACTTGAACAAATTCTATTAGGTAAACTGTACCAAAATACGAACCAGAACACCACTCTCAATCTATTGGACTTTTAAATATTACACCTTGGGTTATTTTGGGTAATAGATTATTTACAAGGGGGTTTAAATGGGCATACTTAAAAATTAAAAAGGTAAGGTATGGGTCAGGATGGGTATCTATTGGCGACCCTTAGACGTGAAGCCCAAGTTTGGAAAGGCCTAGAACAAAATTGATGATCTACATGGGCTTCAATGCCAGTAGATATTATATGTTTGTGTTAAGCCACCCGCGAAACTCGCGGGATCTTAGACTAGTATGTTTATAAAGGAACTTTAGAATAATTGTGAAATAGTCCCTTGGTTAGGGGAGGGGGTGGTTTACTAGTGATAGATTCTATCACTCCCACTATCCAATCAAATCATGTCATGTCATCACCCAATATTCTATTACTAGTGATAGAAATGTAGGCGAGGTGGTATCACTAGTGATAGGAAAGCTATTTAAAAATAGGTTACAAAAGTTGAGGGACCTGAATTGCACTTTTCATTAAACTTTGTATTCATTCAATTGCTAAAGACAAAAGAATCTGAATAAGGACAAGAATCCGAATGCACTTTGTATTAATTGATCAAACTTTCACGCGTTATACCTTTAACGCGTTACAAAAATAACGAGTTATAAGGTGGGCGGCGGCGGTGTTACGTGGTAGTTTAACGCCTGATGGGGTGGTATCACGGACCACCCCGCCTGCTCTTATTAGTCAAGTTTCATACTATACCCAATGTGATCTTATTTAGGCATATGCCGTTCCTTAGGAATTAATGTGGATGTATTTTTTTTATGTAAACGATATTTCATATACGTCTATTAGTTAGGTTATGTGTTGTGGGAGATGATGGGCCGTGAGGGAAGGGCCATGTTGGCACTTGGGGCACGACATACTTCAATGGGTGATGCGAGGTGGCGTAGAGCATTAACGGGCGTGTGGACAAGAAAAAAATTCATTGGGGTGTGGGATGCGTTGAAGGATTAAAAATAAACAAATTTAAAAAAAAAACTATACAAATCAACAATTTTTCTTCCTAATTGTCAAAAAAAAATCAGTATATTTATACTTTTCGTTTTCTCTCTCTCTCTCTTTTTAATCATTCCTAACGACAATGAATCCATTCAACAATTATTTTTACAGAAAATTACCAAATTAGCCAAGAAAAACTTTGACTTACCAAATTAGCAATTTGATGCCTACTTGGAACAGGGCATCACATTTTTCGAGAGTTGTTATGCGTCTGTAGGTCTTAAGGATGCGTCAGGGAAGAGTCAAGCGACACGTGTGTCAATGATTGGGTCTGAAAAATTCGGCTGCTTCGAAGGCGTCTACCAGACGCATCCACTTTAGCTTGCGCCTGGCTTAGTGTGATGCGTCTGGCTGGGTACAAGTTTTTATGCGTCGATCAGAGACGCTTCCAACGTGTCTAGAAGACGCTTCCATTTGTCAGCTTTTGGATGCCCCTCATAGCTGCTTCGTATGCGTCTATGGACGCTTCCTTTGTCAGCTTTTTCATAGCTGCTTCGTATGCGTCTACAGACGCTTCGGTTGTCAGCTTTCGGATGCGTCTTAACACGTTTATTTATGCGTCTATGGATGCCTCTACTTATGCGGGTGAGACGCAACACGTGTCAAACTACCTTGTTTAGACGCATGTAATGCGTCGGTAAGTGCACCTTTGACTCTTTAGTACTGACAGACGCATTGGAGGAGTCTCGAGACGCTTTAGACAAAAAAAAATTAGTTTCCGTTTTTATTTCTCTTTTATTTATTTGATGTATACACGTTTCTATTTTTAGATTAGATTCTAGGTACCAGTACCATTACTCTAAACATTTTACAAAATTTCATCTCCAAATTTTTACAAAAAATATCTATCTTTATATTTTTTTTCTCTCTATTGATATTGATATGGCAGTCAGATTTGTTGTTTACTGTGGTGGCAACTGGGAAGTCGTTGATGGGAGGCTAGAGTACGTGGTCCAACCAGATTCTGTTAGACGTGGTTTTGAAACTTCTACTACAATTTCTTATAACACATTTTTAAAAAATCTTAGTGAGTCAACAGGTCTTCAAAACATCACACGTGTATCTTACAAAATGTCAAGTTTTAGCGATCCCATTGATATAATTGATGATTCCGATCTTACTTTTTTTTTCAATATTGCGGAAAGAAACCCTCATGAGTTATTTAAATTATAGGGTCATTTACATATATCCCCTTGCTAAGATCATTTATTACATATTTACCCAACCTTTAAAATCAATTACAGATTTCCCCTTCCTAAACCATATATATTACAAATTTACCCATTTCATTAAAATTACTCTTATTAAATTACTATTTTACTCTTAATGAACTTATTACATATTTACCCAATCCTTAACAAAGTTATCCCGGCTTGTAAACAGCTCGATTTCAAAAACCACTTTTGACAACTTAAAGAATGTTTCCGAGTAACTAACTTTTAAAACATTCTTGTTAAGTACAAGCTCCTTTTTTTTTCTTGCAGCTTCTAACAGACCGAATTGGGATCTCGTTGACGATCTTGATTTGGTCAACCTCAACTGGGATTTTGAGCTCTACCCTAAATTCAAATCAAGAACATCATAAATTATTCAACGAAAATAAAGATGGTGGTTCATTATTATAACCCCTCTTCTTGTTCATGTAAAACTGAAAACTTACTGAAATCAACATTCTAATTCGAAATTTTATGAACGAAACCTAGTTATACTTGAAAGAGAACCATAATTTATAAATTTCTGACTGGCCATTAGTTTGTTTGTACGAAACTCACTTCAGAGAACACCCGGTGAAATTATCGACTTACGAGATTGTTTGAAAAGGAAGATTTGAACCAAACTGATGTTGATGTAGATTGTTTAGGGTTTGCGAAGGGAACAGTTGTTTGAATGGAAACATTTTTACCAGATTCTTTGGAAAGGAAATACAAAAGGGTAACCAGGTAATTTCATTAAAAGTTGGGGAAATATGTAATTAATTTTAGAAGCTGGGTAAATATGTAATAAAGGCTTTTAATAGGGGAATATATGTAATAATCCCTAAATTATATGTGGTGCAAGAACAAGTTGGTTCATCTGTGGGTTCTTCCGATTTTTTTAAATGTTCCGATCTTAACGTAAATGTTTTTCCTGAAGATGAATGTAACGCATCATATAAATCTGGAGTTACTAATAATGTTAATTGTCCTCTTGAAAATAAAAGCCAGTTTTACATAGGTTATATTTTCCGTAACAAACAGGAAATGAAAATAGAATTAGGAAAAATGTGTCTTTTGCGAAAGTTTTTCGTATAAAGTAGACAGATCATCCAAAACTCATTACGAAGTATCTTATATTGATGAGAATTCCCAGTGGAATTTCAAGGAAGCAAGTCGGGAATCTTGTGATGTTTTTTACGTTAAACATTTTAACAACAAACATACATTTTCTAAAACGCAAACATATCCGCATATGCGACAAGCAAACCCAATGGTGGTGGGTAGCTTATTAAAAGAACAATTCAAAGATTGTGGACGGATATACCGTTCGACCGAAATTGTAAAGGATTTTAGGTTTAAAGAAAAAGTCAATTTATCATACAGGCAAGCATGGCGTGGGAAATGTAACGCATTAGAACTTTTGCAAGGTAGTTCGTCAAGTTCTTTTGCTGAACTTCCCGTCTATTGTTATAACTTAGAGAAGGCTAATCCAGGAACAGTGACACACATACGCACTGATTCTGAAAGTCATTTTGAAATGTTATTTGTGGCCATAGGTGCGGTGGTAAGTGAAAGACTATAAATAAATAAATCAATAAATAATTTTTTCCACAAAAATCTAACATTATCGTATTCCTTTTAGATTCGGAGCTTTGTCCGTAATTTAAGACCGCTTATCATCATAGAGGCGGCCCACTTGAAAGGTGAATTTAAAGGAACAATGTTTTTGGCTGTTGGCATGGACGGAAACAATCAGATTTTGCCTATTGGTTATGGCATTGGTAAATCTGAAGACGGTGAGTCGTGGACGTGGTTTCTTTCAAAACTGAAAGAATGCATCGGCGAGCATCCAGATTTGGCAATCATTTCTGACCGGGCAGCTTCTATACAATTAGCCGTACGGGTTGTGTTTCCAAGAAGCTTTCACGGGTTATGTTGTCGTCATTTGATGGTCAACCTTCGTTTACCGTCAAAAAAAAGGAATATGAGAGTCTTTGGTGGAAGACTTTCAAATCTTACCGGATATCCGATTTTCAAGAATCATTCGACGCGCTATGTGCCGCTGTTCCAAGATTACGGAACATTCTTATAGAAATTGGGTTTGACAAATGGTCAAGAGCACATTGTCCAGCCAGAAGCTATCATTACATGACATCTAATAGCGCTGAATCTATGAATGCTTTATCAAAACATGCCCGAAAAAATTCCAATAACCCAACTGATAGAATTTTTCAGACAGTCTGTCCAAAAATGGTTCTATTATCACCGGAACGAGGGAATTCAAGGGGAACACTTGCTTACAACGTGGGCTCAAAAAAAAATTCAAGGAAAAGTTGAAGGTTCTCGTTCATGGGTGGTTGCTGGAATTGCCCTGGACAGTTTTGACGTTGATGACGGTGGAAAAAGAGGTTTAGTTGACTTCTCTAATGGAACATGCAGTTGTCGGGTTTGGCAAGTATCTGGGTTACCTTGCGGGCACGTTATTGCGGTATCTAGATTTTTAGGTGAACCAGATTGTGCTCATTATGCGATGTCATGTTACACTAATGAAGTTTATAAATCCACGTATGAGGAGCATATAAATCCAGTCCCTGATAAATCAGAGTGGGAAGTACCCGATGGACTGGTGAATCTGCAACCACCGCCTATTACAAAACGACAAGCCGGACGTCCGAAAGAAAACAAACGAATCCTATCGCTAGGAGAGGACCCAACTCCCATATATTGCGGTAAGTGCAAAACGTATGGGCATTCTCGTGCGAGTTGTTTAGCACCGCCCAAAACAAAGACTTCTTCTCGCAGCGTCTCTAAGCCACAACCCACACCCGTCCAAGTTGAAGCCGGAGAATTTCAGGATTATGTACTTCAAAATACATACCCCTCGTACAATTTGGGTGATGATTAAAGAAGTTTTTGTACAAATTTATGCCAAATGTATATCCTATTTAAGATATATTACAATCCTTATTTTATTTATATTAACTTTCTGTTTTAACTTTTTTTTTAATTCACAAAAAAAGTCTTTTATAATTTAAAAAAAAAGAACATAATTTCACTAAATAAACAATTAACAAAAATTTCGATTCAATTAATTTATTTCACAATAATTAAATTAAATTATTTATTAGTCATTATTTATTAATTAAATTATTAAATTAACAAAAATTTCGATTCAGTTAACTAAATAAACAATAATTTCACTAGGCATTATTTATTAATTAGATTATTACTGGGGTGTGAAACGTGCAGAATAGAGTTGATCTGCCATAAATCTTCTATATCTCATACAGGCATCTTGCATGTTTCGTTCCTGCTAGTTTGGAAGTACACTGTTTTGCACAAGATTTTGCAGTAACATAGACAATATCACACCCGAATTCCGACCAACCCGATGTTCCGATGTAGGCCATACAGCATCCCCGGTGTACTCCAACGCATCAGCCTCACTTAGTCCAGCATTTTCCCAATATTGTATACGACCGAGGAACCATAAGAAGAGACTCTCGAATTCTGCTAGAGTTTGGTGTATCCTTCTGTGAACGCAGAATCGTTCCCCGCAATTAAGTGCATCACATTTATTGGTAAAATTAACGGTATTATTTAGTGAGTGCATATCCATCTTTAAGATTATCCAGCATTCTTTGTCTTGCGATGCTGGTATGTAAACCTGAAAAGGAGATACGGTAAATATTTAGTGAGTGCAAATCTATGTTGCTCATTCTTACAATGTAATTTTTTTTACCGTATCCACTTCCCAAAAGGCAGGGTATAGTTCTACATCGCCAGTAGCGTATCCATAAGCATCTTGATCCTGTTCCGCCAGAAGGTTTATAAAATTTGGGGGTAGAATGGTCCAACCAACAGTATTTGATGAAGATGTCCCTCAACGATTTTCTGTTTCTCTATCTTGTATTAGCTTGTTACACCATGCACGGACATGCTATAAATTTTTTTAAATGATCATATTTAGAAATTATAAATAATAAAACTATGTAAAATAATCTAATTACCGTTTCTTGCATAAATCCATCTCCACAATACCCTAGTACTCCACCCCACCACTTTTTGTCTAATGGCGTTTGCCCCATATAAGTTGAATAGCAAAATTGGCTATCATCGTCGTAGTAGAAGTCAAGAACATTTTGTGACCAATAAACAGATTGGTCATCCCGATTAAGCCAAACAGTGTTCTCTACACAATCTGGAATGCTTGACTGACGCCTTCCTTTTGACGACATTATTGTGCAAATTTGTTGTGGTATGAAGAAATCCCACCAATGGTCCATATTTATAGACCAATAATAACTTCCACCTACCTCCTCTTTTTTATAACTAATACTATTATTATAATTTTTTTAAACCGTTTCTTAAAAATAGGTAGAGGAAATATTAATAAAATAATTTAATAACTTTTTATAAAGTCTTAGAATCTGATTTTTTTTATTTAAAGGTATTTTTTTAACTTATACAAAATTAGCATTTAATTGTAACACCCCGAAAATGGGTTTGGTAATCAAACTCCATTAATACTAAAAGACTGGTAAAGTATCGTTAGTAGTAAAAGTGACCAGGTGAATATTTGGATTTAAATAGGAAATCCTAATAATAAATACAAACAAATCAAAGTTTTAAGGAAATTGAATCTATAAGAGCCCGAGTTAACGGGACTTAAAATAAATCGGGTTATAACTCCCGGGACCCACTAAATAACTAGGAATATCAACCTAGTTAGTCTAGTGTTTTAAAATAGTGAGGAACTTGATGTAGTAACCTTTATAAACTTGGGTAAAGTTGAGGGATTAAAATGGTTAAAGTGAGAAAATGGTTTTTATTAATTAAAGTTAAAAACACCAAAACACACACCTTGTGTGTGTGTTCTGGTCGTACAAACACAGGAGCCAGGAAGAGCTCTCAAGCTCAAACCCTAAAACACATAAATTCATCAAATTGAAGGAGCAAATCAAGTCCAAATCAAAATCCAAGTATGAATTAGTGATCTCCATTGAAAAAGGAGTCACGAGGTATGTAAATTTCTTGGTAAATCTCTAGTTGAAATTCTGAGCAAACCTAGAGAATTCGAATCTAAGCTTGCATGTATGTTGTTTGGATGAAATTAGGGATGAAACTAAGTCTAGTAGTAAACCCTAGCCATGTAATTGTTGAATTGATGTTCATTGTTGTGAATTCATAATCATACACTCATGTGTCAAGTGGGTTTTGATTATGTAGAAAAGATGATAATATAGTTGTGTTAGAAATCATCATAAGTGATAGTAGATGCAAGATACTTGAACAAATTGCAAGTTTGAGTATTTGATCATACATGATAATGGTTGAATCTTGATGTTAATCTTGGTAAAAAAATGACTAATTATGAACTAGTTAGCAAATGTGTAGAATCATGCCCATTAGGTGTTTGTTACAATGCCTAAATGAGAACTAAGTGTTGATAATGTGCCTAATTGAGTCTTGTGAACTTGATAGTGCAATCATATGTGTTAATTGGTGATTTGACTTTTAAATAGTCAAACCGACCATTAATAAGATCGAATGGTATTTGTGATAGAAAATATGTAAGATGGAATAGTCATAATTAATGATGACTAATATAACCGTCTTACGAATTATGATGATAGTTTGACGCTTGACAAGCTAGGTGGAGGCTTGGAAAGGAAGCGGGTCAAACGAAGCAAGAATGGTGGAAAAGCATAATTCGGATGCAAGGTAAGTATAGCTTACACTAGTCTTATATTTCAGAATATTCTCTTATCGTATTAGTATGAATAAGATAAATACAAAATCGAGGTATGATGTTCCGGCGTGTAGACGTACGGAACAAGATAGTCGAGCATAATTAGAAGCCATGTTGATGGTTTAAAAAGAAGTAAATCGATAATTCGGTCATATTATGTCGAAAGTAATAAACGGTTTATAAGTTAAAATGACCGTATGGTGTTAAACGGAAAGAGTCATGTAGAGGAGATGATAATAAATATCATCTCGCAAAGATAAATGACCATTTCGGCCAAACGGGTCAAAAGGTGTAGACATCACCTTTTGACTTTATAGACTAATGATTCTTTTGTCGAGTTATATGCTTACAGGAATAGATATCCAATGGATGTTCGCATCGTTCTTAATTAGCGAATATAAAGCAAGGTATTAAAATCGGGTCTATTTGTTGATCCGAGCCAGGTACGCATGTTTATGATGTATGTAAAAGTGCTAATTTGGTCGAATAATTGATGATAGCCCTTCATTGTAAAAGAAGGACCAAAATCGACCAAAACGCCCTTGTAGGCTAAATTGAACAAACAACTCTTAGAGGTTGTTTGGAAAGGTGTCTTATGATTAAACAATAGTTTAGAACGAGTATGGGTAGTGAAAGATGTAATTCTTGGGCCAAAAGACTCTATACGAGTCTTTGCCGTAAAATGATATTTCAAGGGGTATAAATTCGGAGCACAAAGATATTTACTTTAAATCCAACACACAATTAGTTGTGATGGGAGAATACTAAATAAGAAATATAGGTTACAACGCTAGATTAGAATGAAAGCGAAATTTAGCTTAAAAGTGCTTAAAATATCCTTAACGGGTCAAAAAAAGCATACTAGTGAAAATGGGTTTAATTTGTGTAATAAACCTATGATTAAAACCTAATATGGTATAACACAATTATTTGATGAAGTGTATGAAATATAGGAATCAAATAAATACGTTTGTTTGATAAAATGCATAACCGGGTCAAAATTTAGTATAAAGGGTAATACGCCGAAGACTTAAAAGTCTTAAATTTTGTTAAGCCGAATGTCGGATTTTAACTCCAAATGATGGAGAATCAAATTACAAACATGTAGGAAGAAACAGTAGGTCAAACGGATAAGCGGTTTGAAAGATACGGAAGATTTCGTGTCAAATTACGACAAAATAGAGAATCTGGATGCAGAGTCCACCGTAATTTACGGTTTATGGTGGAGTTGATTATGTTACGGTGCTAAAGGTCTGTTTTACGGCAAAAGAATTGAGACCCAGGGGCCACCGTAATTTACGGTCCCACCGTAAATTACGGTGGAGAATTTTTTTATTATATTTTGTTTTTCATTTGAAAGTCTATTGTTTCCCGGACATCGTTCGGACGTGATTAAACCCGTATGACTAAAGCATTTCATGTTTATGAAATGTAGGTACACCTTGGATGCCGGAAGACGATCAAGCTCAGCGAAGAACCGAACACGATAAATATACACGCTTCCGCACTTTGCCACGTTGTAAATTTTAAACAATGAATTTCGATCACGTTTTGTAGAATAAATTATAAATTGTAAAAGTTTTAAGAAACCCGTATTTCCGATGTATATCTAATCATTAATTACATGATTATTTTCCCAAGATATACGTTAAACCTTGATTTATAAGAACGGGTGTTACAAGTTGGTATCAGAGCCTTGGTTTAAGAGATTCGAGTATGGTGGGGAGAAACCGTGCTTGGACTTAAACCTTATGCTCTTAATAAAGATTGGTGTTCGGTTCGAGGCTTGATCGCAAATCCGGTAAGTACATGTATGTTAATAGTTTAGCATGCTAAAGTGTTGTAAACAACACATAGGGCTATCGTGTGATACACGTTACCCCAATTTAAATGATTGAAATAGTTGACGAAAATACGCGCGTTGACGCGTATAGTAGAAAAAGCCTTGTATTATAATACGGGCGATTATTGAGGTTGACGTTACTAACTTTAGTGAATGTCTTAATTGAAGGACACTCGCGTTTGAAGACGACGAGAGTCAAAGGAATTGTGGATACGATGATGGAACGGTCCGAAGCATGACAAGAGGAGCATGCTCACCGAGGACTAAATCGCGTAACGACCGCGAACAAGGTTAATGGCAAGGAACGCCCGTCGGGGCAAACATTACCAGGTGCACATTTTAAATAATCGCACGAATAGTAATATGCAACCAATACGTAGAAATTGAAGGTTGCATATGTAGATTAAAAACTTGGAAAAACCCGAATAGAAAATGTATTCGGGATATTGTTTTCAAGAGAAACAAATAGAGGCGTTACTTACATAGGCGTCACACCCCGAATTTCCACGTGTTACCGGTGGGCCCGGTAGGGGAGTATCGTGACGTGGTTGGCAACATAATAGTCAAACAACACAATATTAAATGCACAGCGGAAGCAAAGTATAGATTTAATTCAACCAAACGATATTGTAATATTAAGTATCACAAATAGTCGAATATAAATCCACAGGTAGATCCAAATAAAAGGAAAACAAATGTTCAACAGTTTATGACATCCAAGCTGGCGAGACTTAATGTGGATGCTAGGAGACAGGCCAGCCTATTTCGCGTAGTACCTGCACTTAACCTTTTTAAGAAAAATACGTCAGTTTACACTGGTAAATACAATCAACCGACTCATTTTGAAAAGAGTTTAAGAAAATGCATTTAAGGCACAAGGCACAAATAATATTTTATAACTTGGGATAATTATGTAAATATATAATACTTGTAAACGAATTACATGTTTCTTATGCGTTCAGTAGTCCGATCCTTAGACTGGATTAAAGATCAATAGACACACCACTTTATATAATGAGACACTGACAGGTGTACGCCTACACCTGAGTGCTAAGGTCGTGGCCATCTCGTAAGATGATGCCAGGGATATCCGGGACATGGTCATTAACCCCCCAAAGGCTTTAAGCAAACAAAACATTTCAAAACAGAGCATATCAATGATTTAACCTCTATTCGATTAAAGATTCAATGCTGGACCAAGCGGTATTTTATATACCGTACCCCAAGCCCGTATAGGGAAAATAAGTTAAAAGTATTTACCTGAGTAAGTATAGTTCAAAATCAGCGAGTGCAAGTATCTTTTACTGGTTCTCCTATTCTGGAACGAAGGTTTATAACAACCTATTAGAATCCTAACGGGTCTTTAGTTAAGCTTACGCTTAGACCAATTAGTTTTAAAGATACGGTTCGTACGCACGATTAAGCGAAGACCGGATAGAATGTGATTTAGACCCGACAAGTTTGAAGACTTGCTTAATATGGGTATATGATACACATTCTGGATTTTGAGACAAAACCGATAAGGTTTGACCCGTTTCGGCTAATTTATGTAAACTAGTTACATAAACCGAACCGAACGCGCATGAAGCGTAACGGGTGTCCGTAATAGTCCTAAACAGGTTTCCTAAGTTAACATTCCTTAAATAAGTTGTGATATCAGTAGGATATCACCCATGACGCCCCAAACGAGTTTAATCTCTTAATAAGCCCCGTAGGGGTATTTTGGTCATTTTAAAGATTATAAAAGGATTTACTTAGTTTTCTGTGAACCGGGTCTGGTTACATCAGTAAAATGGTTTATTTAAACAGGTTATAACATTTGATGTTAAGTCTTATGTGTCAAAACGTTTTTAAACATAAACTACGCGTATAATACGCGTATAACGCCGTTTTAAGCGACGTACGGTTCAAAATAGAATTCTGAGTTTCCAGGTCAGTTTAACAGGCTCAAAATACTATAATTATTATTTAAAATCAGTAGCAATTGGATTTGCGCCATTTGGATTTGTAAAACTCGTTTTATGGCCTAAAAGGGTAAATTCGGTATTAACCGAATTAAGGCGCTAATCTAAGCTTATGATAAGTCTAAAAATAATTAAAAATCTTTAAAAATCCTAAAATATTATTTAACATCAGTGGTTAAAAGATTTGGTGTCAAAACTGAGTTTAGATAGGCTTTACGCTAATGGCGTCGTTTAATTAATAAACTTGTTTATAAATACGCCTTTAAGCATAACTCCTAATCTAGACTTCCGATTGACGTGAAATTTTGTAGACATGTTCAATAATCAGTATTAAAGACTTTTGCACTTTTACATTTTCAAAAATCTCGTTCTACGGTCATAAGGGCATTATGGTCATTATTAGGCATTTAACGGAAACGTCGGGTAGTTACGGATTCGGTTAGTATAAACGCAGAGGATTATACTAACATGTAACTAGGTCCTAATGGAACTTTAAGGCATGTCTAAACCTATAAGAATCGGGTCAGAACTGAGGTCAAAGCAAAAGTCAAACCTTTGCGTATCTCGGCTCCGAATCGGTTCTAAACATAAAGTTGTCGAATCAAGCAAGCGTATACAAGTTTTTATACTTATTTTCAGTTGGTAAGAATGATAAAATAGGCTATATGCCATTTACATCGCTAATCATGCATTAAACCAAACATAACAATTATGTTGACTTTTTCGGAAGAGGTTTGACTCGATAAACGACCTAGTTAGGATCCGAATTAGTGAGTGCCCTTTTAGGGGTTTATCAACCATATAAATACCAACTTATAACAACCTTTGATTCGACTAAACTCTGGACCGATTATTTATTATCGAAAAGTCAAACCGTAGTTACGACGGTTTGATTTCTCGGCCATAAACTAAGTAGGAATGAACTAGAGAAGATCAAGGGTACTTACACAAGTCTTATGGATGATATGGAAGTCTTGTGAATGACCCGTATGCTCCTTTGATGTCCAGAAGTTGATATGTGTTTGTATGTTGAACACGAGACTTTTAACAAGGACTTTGATCTTTCTTAATTGATTCCAAATGAGTGTAGGATGATCAAGATGAATGTATAAGGCTTTTATAAGATGTATACTAGTATATACCAGCCCATAGAATCGAAAAACCATGTTTAAAGTCGGTTAGATGGCACGAACAGGCAGCTGTCCATGCATCAGGTTGTTTTCTGCATCTGCAGGTCGAATGTGGCCCGCTTTGGGTTTTGTTGATCCTGATGCGGGCCGCTTGGGCCCCCTGATCAGGTTAACTTGTTTTCTTGAATTGCATTTTGGTCCCTAGTCCCCCGAAAGGTCGTTTTCAAGTCCAATCTTGCATAAGAAGCTTTGATATTTAATATTTGGGGCTTTAAGACTTATACCCACTTTGTCAAGTCCTCGGGTAACTTTGTGATCACCCGAAAAGCCCTAAATTTCCATGTTGACGATTCTAACCCTTGCACACGAATTTTATCACAACTTGCTCATACGATAACGAAACTTCATGAAATTTTTGTGGTACATTCTAGTGAGTATAATTAATCGTTACAAAGCTTCGGGTTTGTCAAAAGGTCACTCAGAGGTATAACTTAAACATGTTGGCACATTTAACCCCCGTAGTTTGTAATCCCTCACTTTCTTTCACGATTCGCTTCGTATGATCCATGATCTATTCGTTTAAGGTTATAAACATCATGTAGGGTTATTGCAAAGTATATTTACCCATTGTTGACACTTTGAACCCTTCTTTTTACACTGTTTCACTGTTTGTCAACTTTAGTCCTTCAAGAACCTTCTTTCACACGTTCAAACCTATGACACGTGTCAACACATTATAGGACGTAAATTTTCGAGGTGTTACATCCTCACCCCCTTAAAAGAAATCTCGACCCGAGATTTACTGAAACAAGTAAGGGTACTTTTCTTTCATCGTGGATTCAACCTCCCACGTGAATTCGGGACCTCTTCGGGCATCCCATTTGACCTTTACAAAAGGTATATGCTTCCTTCGAAGCTTCCTCACCTGTCGATCTTCGATCGACAAAGGTTTTTCCACAAATTTCAAGCTCTCATCGATCTGCACCTCTGTATAGGGTATAACCACTGATTCGTCAGCTGAGTCAGCGAAACACTTCTTCAGATTGCAGATGTGGAACACATTGTGTATACTACTGAGCTCTTCAGGTAAGTTTAACTTGTAGGCAACTGACCCGACACGTTCGATAACCTCGAAAGGTCCTATGTATCTCGGGCTTAGCTTACCCTTCTTACCAAATCGCATCACTCTTTTCCAGGGTGACACTTTAAGTAGGACTTTTTCACCTACTTCGAAGTGAAGATCCTTACGATTTGGATCAGCATAAATCTTCTGCCTATTCCGGGCAGCTTGGAGATTGTTTCGAATTTGGACAATCTTGTCCGTCGTTTCAAACACGATCTCTGGTCCTGATAACTGGACTTCTCCAACTTCCGCCCAACAAACAGGTGATCTACATTTTCTACCGTATAATGCCTCAAAAGGCGCAGCCTTGATGCTGGTGTGGTAGCTATTGTTGTAGGAGAATTCGATTAATGGCAGGTTCTTATCCCAGCTACCTCCCAAATCGATTGCACATGCACGTAGCATGTCTTCTAACGTTTGAATAGTACGCTCACTCTGACCGTCTGTCTGTGGATGGTAAGCCGTACTAAAGTTCAAACGTGTGCCCAAAGATTGCTGGAAACTTTTCCAAAAATGTGATGTGTATCTAGTATCTCGGTCAGAGATAATAGCTACAGGTATGCCATGTAGAGCTACAATCTTATCAACGTACAGTTGGGCTAACATATCGGAGCTGTAGGTCTCCTTAATAGGTAGGAAATGTGCTGACTTAGTCAGTCGGTCAACTATCACCCAGATGGTGTCATTTCCTTTCCTTGTCTTGGGTAACTTGGTGATAAAATCCATAGTTACCATTTCCCACTTCCAAGTAGGAAGTTCAGGTTGTTGTAGTAAACCTGACGGTTTTTGATGTTCTGCTTTGACTTGCGCACACGTCAAGCATTTAGCTACATAGGTAGCTACAGACTTCTTCAAGCCTATCCACCAATAATTTGCTCTAAGGTCATGGTACATTTTATCAGCTCCAGGATGAACAGAATATTTAGAGCTGTGGGCTTCCTGGAGGATAACATCTCGGAGTCCTCCATAAATTGGAACCCATATTCGTCCATTCAATCTAAGAATTCCATCCTTACTAAGAGACAACTGCTCCTCAGTTACTCCTAGCTTTTCGTTAGGATAGTTAGCTTCCAACACAGCTTCCTTCTGTGCAGCTAACAACCTTTCTATCAAATTGTTCTTTAATTCCATGCTCTTGGCATTGATTCGGATGGGTTTCACCCTTTCTTTCCGACTCAAGGCATCGGCGACTACATTCGCCTTGCCGGGATGGTATCTTATTTCACAATCGTAATCATTAAGAGTTTCCATCCAACGGCGTTACCTCATGTTCAAGTCCTTCTGGTTGAACAAATGTTGAAGGCTTTTGTGATCAGAATAGATCACACATTTGATTCCATATAAGTAGTGCCTCCACAGTTTTAGTGCGAATACAACGGCACCCAACTCCAAGTCGTGGGTGGTGTAATTCTTTTCGTGCACCTTTAACTGACGCGAAGCATAGGCAATGACTTTGCCCTTCTGCATAAGCACACATCCCATCCCGGTGTGTGATGCATCACAATAAACTACAAACTCCTCTATTCCATCAGGCAATGTTAGTACCGGAGCATTGCTCAACTTTTGTTTCAGAATATCGAAGGATTCCTGCTGCTTAGGACCCCAGTCAAACTTAATCTTCTTACGTGTCAGCGAAGTCAGGGGTGCAGCAATCCTTGAGAAGTTTTCAATGAATCGCCTATAGTATCCTGCCAAACCTAGAAAACTACGAATTTCAGTAGGCGTCTTTGGCTCATGCCAATTCATGACAGCTTCAACTTTAGCAGGATCTACTTGGATACCATGCTCACTAACAACATGCCCAAGAAATTGGACTGCTCGAAGCCAGAATTCACATTTCGAGAACTTGGCATAGAGCTTTTCTTTATGAAGTAGTTCCAATATGCAGTGAAGATGCTTCTCGTGGTCAGCTTGGTTCTTTGAGTAGATGAGAATGTCGTCGATGAAGACGATGACGAATTTATCTAGGTGCGGCTTGCAAACGCGATTCATGAGATCCATGAATGCGGCCGGTGCATTAGTGAGCCCAAAAGGCATCACTAGGAACTCGTAATGACCATAACGAGTCCTAAATGCAGTCTTGTGTACGTCTTCATCTCTAACCTTCAATTGATGGTAGCCTGACCTCAAGTCAATCTTCGAGAAGAAACTTGCCCCTTGAAGTTGATCGAACAGATCGTCGATTCTTGGCAAAGGATACCTATTCTTGATGGTAACCTTATTAAGCTCGCGGTAGTCGATGCACAGACGCATCGATCCATCCTTCTTCTTGACAAATAAAACTGGTGCTCCCCACGGAGACGAACTAGGTTTGATGAAACCTTTGGCTAGCAGATCATCTAGCTGCGTTCTCAATTCCTTCATCTCTGTTGGTGCCAACCTATAAGGTGCCCTTGCCACCGGTGCTGATCCAGGAATAATGTCAATTCTGAATTCCACTTGTCTCTCTGGTGGCAAACCAGGAAGTTCTTCAGGAAAAACATCAGGGTATTCAGAAACGACGGGTATATCCCCAATCTTGGGCTTCGGCTCATCTATAATCACTTGCGCCATGTAGATGACACAACCTTTCTTTAAACACTTAGAGTCCTTGAGTATAGACATTTTCTCGGGTAGCCCATACTGGGTATCTCCCTGGATAGTAAGTGATTCAACAGACGGAGTCTTGATCATCACTTGCTTCTTATTGCATACAATCTGGGCCTGGTTATGTGATAACCAGTCCATTCCCAATACTATGTCAAAGCCGGCTAACTTAAAGGGAAGTAAGGACAAAGGAAAAGAGTGATTCCTAATGGATATAAAACATCCATCTAATAAAGTTGAAGCGGTTTCTAAAGTGCCATCTGCTAGTTCCACCTCATAATTCACACTTAAAGTTCTAACAGGTAGTTTCAACAATTCACAAAACTTATTATCTACAAACGACTTATCAGCGCCTGAATCAAATAACACTCTCGCATAAACATCATTTACGAGAAAGGTACCTGTTATCACGTTATCGTCCTTAATGGCTTCCTTAGCATCCATTCTGAAGACCCTCGCATTGGTCTTCTTCCCCTCTTCATTCTTCCTTGTAAATTTTGGGCAGTTGGATTTGATATGCCCCTTTTCATTGCAACTATAACACGTTGCATCCTTTATTTTCTTGCACTCCAGGGTCTTATGTTCCGTAGACTTGCAAATCCCACAAGGCCTTGGCTGGTATTGGGATTTTGAGTCAAGTCTGCACTTTCCAAAATGGTGCTTTCTGCAAATTTTACATCTGGGTTTTTCACCCGACTGCTGACCATCTTTCTTGAATCCTGACCCTTTCTTAGAGTCATTGTTTCCCTTCTGCTTCTTATCTGAGCGTCGTGAGTTGTCGTCCTCACGCTTTCTTTTCTCCGTATCAGTTTTCCTCAGCGACCTCAGTCTGACAGCATCTGAGGTCAGAGATAACGATATGTCCATTACTGACCGAAAAGTGGTTGGTCTGGAGGCCTTTACACTAGCTTTGATCTCCGGTTCCAAACCCCCGATAAAACGAGCTATACGTTTAGGCTCCGGAGTCACCAAATAAGGGACCAACCTTGATAAAGTATTGAAAGTGGTAAGATAAGCCTGACAGTCCAGGTTCTTCATGACAAGTGCTAGGAAATCAGATTCAATTCTCTCAACCTCGTGTTGAGGGCAGAAATTTTCTTTGATTAGTGCCATGAACTCTTCCCATGTCATGTTGTATAACGGGACTTTCCCTGTGGCTTGGATCAAAGATCTCCACCAGGCTAAGGCTTCTCCTTTGAAAGACTGTGAGACAAACTTCACTATATCCCGATTATGGCAACCACTAATATCCACCACAGTATCCATTTCATCCATCCACGTCATGCAATCAACAACTCCTTTTTCCCCATTGAAGTCTCTGGGTTTGCATGACACGAAGTATTTATAGGTGCAACCCCTATTACGAGGTTCCTGGTTCTGTACTGCTCTTTGGGATGGATTACTCCTTTGATTCGAGGAGTGGTGAGAATTACTGTTGTGGGCAGTGTGGGTCCTGGAGGGTGTTCTAGTGTGTGATGCAGAATGGGTCCTCGTATGGGTACCACTTGATCCATGGTGCTGTCTACCCATTGCTATATTAACCGCATTATTTATCATAGCTTGCAACTCTGGACCTGCTACGTTAACTTGGGCATTTTCATTCACTATCCCTGGGTGACTGTTGACCTCGTTTGAGTCTGCCATGTGTCTAGAACTGTCACATATCGACAACAATTTATTGGTGAGTTTATTATAAAATTGTCTTCTATGGCAATTTGTTAACCGTGGTAAACGTAGACCAAATATGGTTAATTTATTACTCACATTATTTTAGGATTCATAATATAATTTATCCTAAATATAATTAATAACAGTATTTATTAGCACATAAGGCCTAGTCACTGGGACAATTTAGGTTATAAGCTATGATTTCAGAGAATCAAAGCATAAAGGTTTGAACAAAGTTCATTACCTTTATCAGACAGGGTCACAGACTAATACTGTCTTTTGTCTCATATGAAAATGAGAAGGGCCCGTAGGCATTCCATTACCAATGGATGGTAAAAAGAAGTAATCATATTTATTAATGATTTAACCCATGATTCATATATCATTTATTGGGTCAGGAAAAATCCTTATATGGAATAACGTGTGTGATTTTAACGAATCACATCTGCCAGGAGTGTTAACATGTTTTCAGATGTTAACCGAGATTGAAATCTTTTTATACAGGTCTTACCATTTTGGCCAAGTCTTATAATGACATGTAGGCTAGGTTTTACCTTTAAGATCCTTAATTGATATTAAATAGGCAGATCATTACAAAAGGAATAATGTTATATATATTTTTTTTTCATTTCATGTATAATACATAAATGCATAAATGACAGAAATAAAATTTTCAAACTTAACATTCCATTATAATTTACAAATTTTTACATTTTTGCCCTAAACGGGTCTTTTACAAATATTTGCCCACGCAGGAGCTAACAAAGACAAGTCCTCGTAGGGACTAAGTACAAGGTAAATGTCCACGCAGGGACTACATACACACATAAATAAATGTCCACGTAGGGACTTGATTTAAACAAGGAACTACAACAATATATATATGGGGATTTAACGATCCCTTTTCTTCTTCCCCTTCAGCAAATCTGCTAAACCACTCATGAATCCTTGGTTCTTCTTACGCTCTCTCTGGAGGTCTCGCTCGACCCGATCCAACCTATTACGGAGCTCAACCTGCCCAGGAGTAGGAACCCGTGGCGGCTGATGCTGAAATGGTGGCTGAGTAGGTACTTGATACCCATGAGCTGGATGTCCCATTCCCCAAGGGGTTCCATATGGTCCCTCAGGGTTTTGGGTATAGTAGTTTGCAGCCACTAGGTAGGGGTCGGCCTCGGCATAGTTATAATTATGGTATGCTGGTGGTCCATATGGGTTGTAAGCTGCCGGAGCAGTATAAGCAGGGATTGGGTGGCCAAAACCCGGTGATGGCGGTACAATAGGTGCCGAGTTCACCTCTGAAACTGGAACAGAAGGTCCCCCCATCTGTGGGACTTCATGAGTAGGCGGATAATGGCTACCGCTAGAGTGTTGAGGAGTGGTGATATGAACTCCCACTGGTCGTACTGACATCCGCGGGCCAGTCCTCCTACGTCTCGGCGGTTCTGGAGGTTCTACATAAACTGGCGGCGGTGGAGGCGGTGGCGTGACTGCCTCGAAATGGGGATCCCCAGAGGGATCTTGTTGCTGCTGTTGCTGATGAGATGCTGAATGAGACGATGTATGGTGAGACGGTGTATGGTGAGACGGTGTATGGTGAGATGGTGTATGGTGAGACGATGAGTGTTCGGATGGGGTATAATACCACTCACACCGTTCGAACCGTGCCATGTGACTATCCGGACCTTCGTAGGGTGGTCCGTGGTAAGATGAACCATCAGAGATTGAAAAAGGATGGTTCCGGGATCCGGTTGAAGCTTCGACAGGATCTGTGTCCTCGTCCATATCTTGATCACCAGAAAAGTGATCCTCCGGCCCTAGTGGGTTAAAACCCACGTTTTCGGGTAGGTACTCTGCTGGGTTAAACTGACCCTGAAATACAGGAGTAGGGTCGCCGAAGAAATGTTGCGGGTTGTGGAGTTCGTTCTCTGACTGAGGCCCATAGGAGTCATGATATGGAGGCGTTGAGGCGTGCGAAAAAGATCGTCTGGCATCGTCTTCATAGGTCCTCCATAGCTCCCTCGTTTCGTCATTCCTTGTAGAAGAAGTTCGTCGATATGAAGGCCCTGCCTCATGGTCGTTAGGGGCACTAGCTGGCTCCTTTCCTCGACTACCTCGTCTAATTCTTGGCGGCATTATTGTACCTGTTAATATACACAAGGTAATAACAAGGAAAATAAAGGACAAAAATTTAATTAAATATAAATTTGAACAATTTGGATTATTCCTAAGTTCTTTGTCTAGACTCGAAGATTTAGGAATGTGCAATTGTGTAACTGAGATTAAACACAAAAGGTTAGTGTTTAATTCACTCAGTGTTGGCTCTGATACCAACCTGTCACACCCCGAATTTCCACGTGTTACCGGTGGGCCCGGTAGGGGAGTATCGTGACGTGGTTGGCAACATAATAGTCAAACAACACAATATTAAATGCACAGCGGAAGCAAAGTATAGATTTAATTCAACCAAACGATATTGTAATATTAAGTATCACAAATAGTCGAATATAAATCCACAGGTAGATCCAAATAAAAGGAAAACAAATGTTCAACAGTTTATGACATCCAAGCTGGCGAGACTTAATGTGGATGCTAGGAGACAGGCCAGCCTATTTCGCGTAGTACCTGCACTTAACCTTTTTAAGAAAAATACGTCAGTTTACACTGGTAAATACAATCAACCGACTCATTTTGAAAAGAGTTTAAGAAAATGCATTTAAGGCACAAGGCACAAATAATATTTTATAACTTGGGATAATTATGTAAATATATAATACTTGTAAACGAATTACATGTTTCTTATGCGTTCAGTAGTCCGATCCTTAGACTGGATTAAAGATCAATAGACACACCACTTTATATAATGAGACACTGACAGGTGTACGCCTACACCTGAGTGCTAAGGTCGTGGCCATCTCGTAAGATGATGCCAGGGATATCCGGGACATGGTCATTAACCCCCCAAAGGCTTTAAGCAAACAAAACATTTCAAAACAGAGCATATCAATGATTTAACCTCTATTCGATTAAAGATTCAATGCTGGACCAAGCGGTATTTTATATACCGTACCCCAAGCCCGTATAGGGAAAATAAGTTAAAAGTATTTACCTGAGTAAGTATAGTTCAAAATCAGCGAGTGCAAGTATCTTTTACTGGTTCTCCTATTCTGGAACGAAGGTTTATAACAACCTATTAGAATCCTAACGGGTCTTTAGTTAAGCTTACGCTTAGACCAATTAGTTTTAAAGATACGGTTCGTACGCACGATTAAGCGAAGACCGGATAGAATGTGATTTAGACCCGACAAGTTTGAAGACTTGCTTAATATGGGTATATGATACACATTCTGGATTTTGAGACAAAACCGATAAGGTTTGACCCGTTTCGGCTAATTTATGTAAACTAGTTACATAAACCGAACCGAACGCGCATGAAGCGTAACGGGTGTCCGTAATAGTCCTAAACAGGTTTCCTAAGTTAACATGCCTTAAATAAGTTGTGATATCAGTAGGATATCACCCATGACGCCCCAAACGAGTTTAATCTCTTAATAAGCCCCGTAGGGGTATTTTGGTCATTTTAAAGATTATAAAAGGATTTACTTAGTTTTCTGTGAACCGGGTCTGGTTACATCAGTAAAATGGTTTATTTAAACAGGTTATAACATTTGATGTTAAGTCTTATGTGTCAAAACGTTTTTAAACATAAACTACGCGTATAATACGCGTATAACGCCGTTTTAAGCGACGTACGGTTCAAAATAGAATTCTGAGTTTCCAGGTCAGTTTAACAGGCTCAAAATACTATAATTATTATTTAAAATCAGTAGCAATTGGATTGGCGCCATTTGGATTTGTAAAACTCGTTTTATGGCCTAAAAGGGTAAATTCGGTATTAACCGAATTAAGGCGCTAATCTAAGCTTATGATAAGTCTAAAAATAATTAAAAATCTTTAAAAATCCTAAAATATTATTTAACATCAGTGGTTAAAAGATTTGGTGTCAAAACTGAGTTTAGATAGGCTTTACGCTAATGGCGTCGTTTAATTAATAAACTTGTTTATAAATACGCCTTTAAGCATAACTCCTAATCTAGACTTCCGATTGACGTGAAATTTTGTAGACATGTTCAATAATCAGTATTAAAGACTTTTGCACTTTTACATTTTCAAAAATCTCGTTCTACGGTCATAAGGGCATTATGGTCATTATTAGGCATTTAACGGAAACGTCGGGTAGTTACGGATTCGGTTAGTATAAACGCAGAGGATTATACTAACATGTAACTAGGTCCTAATGGAACTTTAAGGCATGTCTAAACCTATAAGAATCGGGTCAGAACTGAGGTCAAAGCAAAAGTCAAACCTTTGCGTATCTCGGCTCCGAATCGGTTCTAAACATAAAGTTGTCGAATCAAGCAAGCGTATACAAGTTTTTATACTTATTTTCAGTTGGTAAGAATGATAAAATAGGCTATACGCCATTTACATCGCTAATCATGCATTAAACCAAACATAACAATTATGTTGACTTTTTCGGAAGAGGTTTGACTCGATAAACGACCTAGTTAGGATCCGAATTAGTGAGTGCCCTTTTAGGGGTTTATCAACCATATAAATACCAACTTATAACAACCTTTGATTCGACTAAACTCTGGACCGATTATTTATTATCGAAAAGTCAAACCGTAGTTACGACGGTTTGATTTCTCGGCCATAAACTAAGTAGGAATGAACTAGAGAAGATCAAGGGTACTTACACAAGTCTTATGGATGATATGGAAGTCTTGTGAATGACCCGTATGCTCCTTTGATGTCCAGAAGTTGATATGTGTTTGTATGTTGAACACGAGACTTTTAACAAGGACTTTGATCTTTCTTAATTGATTCCAAATGAGTGTAGGATGATCAAGATGAATGTATAAGGCTTTTATAAGATGTATACTAGTATATACCAGCCCATAGAATCGAAAAACCATGTTTAAAGTCGGTTAGATGGCACGAACAGGCAGCTGTCCATGCATCAGGTTGTTTTCTACATCTGCAGGTCGAATGCGGCCCGCTTTGGGTTTTGTTGATCCTGATGCGGGCCGCTTGGGCCCCCTGATCAGGTTAACTTGTTTTCTTGAATTGCATTTTGGTCCCTAGTCCCCCGAAAGGTCGTTTTCAAGTCCAATCTTGCATAAGAAGCTTTGATATTTAATATTTGGGGCTTTAAGACTTATACCCACTTTGTCAAGTCCTCGGGTAACTTTGTGATCACCCGAAAAGCCCTAAATTTCCATGTTGACGATTCTAACCCTTGCACACGAATTTTATCACAACTTGCTCATACGATAACGAAACTTCATGAAATTTTTGTGGTACATTCTAGTGAGTATAATTAATCGTTACAAAGCTTCGGGTTTGTCAAAAGGTCACTCAGAGGTATAACTTAAACATGTTGGCACATTTAACCCCCGTAGTTTGTAATCCCTCACTTTCTTTCACGATTCGCTTCGTATGATCCATGATCTATTCGTTTAAGGTTATAAACATCATGTAGGGTTATTGCAAAGTATATTTACCCATTGTTGACACTTTGAACCCTTCTTTTTACACTGTTTCACTGTTTGTCAACTTTAGTCCTTCAAGAACCTTCTTTCACACGTTCAAACCTATGACACGTGTCAACACATTATAGGACGTAAATTTTCGAGGTGTTACAATAGGGCGTGATGTGAAAACTATAAAAAGATCATGTGTGTCATGTGTTAACCGCTTACTCTGGCCAAGTAAGTAGTGGTATATGATACCATGAACTTCTTATGGCGGACACGTTTACATCCGATGTAGTAAGGGCGGGGTGAATGGGACTAATTAAAAAGTACCCAAATGAATCAGATAAGCAATAATGTAAACGCACAACCGAGTGACGGAAGCGTATTACATTAGGATAATGAGCCCGAGTGAAGGGACAAAGAAGCATGAAAAATGATTTAGACAAGTATTGGGAAGGAGTGTACTTACACTCGAACCCATAAAACGCAAGCATGTAAAACGATTTAGACAAGTATTGGGAAGGAGTGTACTTACACTCGAACCCATAAAACGCAAGCATGTAAAACGATTTAGACAAGTATTGGGAAGGAGTGTACTTACACTCGAACCCATAAAACGCAAGCATGTAAAACGATTTAGACAAGTATTGGGAAGGAGTGTACTTACACTCGAACCCATAAAATGCAAGCATGTAAAATGATTTAGACAAGTATTGGGAGGGAGTGTACTTACACTCGAACCCATAAAACGCAAGCAAGTAAAATGATTTAGACAAGCAATGGGAGAGAGTGTGCTTACACTCGAACCCAGAAAACGCAAACATGAAAAATGATTTAGACAAGCAATGGGAGGGAGTGTACTTGCACTCGAACCCGGAAAATGCAAATATGTCCCTTAACGAGTCATTTTTGTAAAACGTCGAACTTAAAGACAAAGTCAGAATATAAAAGTGAAGCGAAGTCTTAATGCATACCGGGAGGGTTGCAATAATAATGACTTCGGTAAAACACCCGGTTGACGGGCAGGGATTAAACACATGCGTAAACCGAGAAACGGGAACTCGGATGGAAAGTTAAAAGATTCGGGTTTTGAGTCATAACTAAAAGACAACAAGATAATGTAAATAGAAATTTAAAAAAAAATAATAGTGTTCAACTAATTTAAAGTTAAACGGGTCGGATGTAATATCATGTCGGACAGCATGAGTAAACGCAAGCGGGATACTAGTAGCGTAAAAAGCAAAAGGATAATGAGCCCGGTAATGGGACATAATCAAATACGAATGTATGTAAACTAGATAATGGTGAGCATAAGATAAACCGATGCATAAATGACGTGAGAAGTCATAAAGTCGGAGAATTGTTCGAAAGAAAACGATGTAGCCTTAAACTACGGTCAAGGTCGAACGAAATCCAAAAAAAAAAAATAATAAAGGTGAATGATTCTAAACATAAAGAGGGGTGTCTTAATGCCATATGCGTATATATAAACGTATACACAATTGAATAAAGACTCGAATAAAAGATGATCTACGGGATCATCATAACCTACGGGATATCAATTAGTGTAAAGGTCTACGAGGCCTGAATGACCCACGGGTCATGAACTGAAGCAAAGGGATCATAAGGGCCTCGCCTTAAAGAGGCAAAAGCTTAAGGAAATAGCCTACGAGGTTAAGTGAAGGAACCTACGGGTTAATTAGATAAAGCGAGGGAATCGGTTGAGAATCCCTGCATAAAACTAAGGCTGTAAAAGAATAAATTATGGATTGTCAATATCATGGTATGGATAATTGACAAAAGTTAAAGAAAAGATCCTACAACTAAAACCTCGGTTTTAGTAAGAAATAACGTCTTTACAAATATAAATTCTGGTAGGAATCTGAATAGTAAGTATGAAAGATTCAAGTCTTGACACTAATAGGCGCAAGACAACATATTCGAAGAGTGATACTTTCGAAAATGAAAGGTTGATACAAACTAAACATGATGTGACACGATCACGGTTAGGAAATGTAATGCGAAGTAAAATCACATTATAACCAAGCGAGTGATAAAAGTAACTGAACTAATAAGACTAGTTAATGAGACCGGTTAAGGTCACCAATTCAAATCAAGAAATTTGGTTCGCTTGTAAACGGTAAATTCGGTATAACTAAACCAAATAAATAAATTTGAAAATAAAAGGAAATCGTTGCGAAAAGTGAAAGATTTCACTAAAGACCTTTAAACGGGTCAAAGTTACGGATTCATAAAGAATTCGATAGTATACGAAAGTGATGAATATCGCTAAGTTAATTAAACTAGTGGAAATAACGAGATTGCGTTATTTCAAGTTACATTATGCCGTATATAATACGTAGATGATTATTAACCAAAAAGATATTACCATACTTCTCTGGTAATACTAATAATTGGTTAAAGTATAAGTAATGTTTTAAAGATTCTTGGAGCAGATACATTGAGTTAAACTCAATGAATTATGTAAGAAAAGGTTTCGAGGACGAAACCTCTTTAAGGGGGGTAGACTTGTAACACCCCGAAAATGGGTTTGGTAATCAAACTCCATTAATACTAAAAGACTGGTAAAGTATCGTTAGTAGTAAAAGTGACCAGGTGAATATTTGGATTTAAATAGGAAATCCTAATAATAAATACAAACAAATCAAAGTTTTAAGGAAATTGAATCTATAAGAGCCCGAGTTAACGGGACTTAAAATAAATCGGGTTATAACTCCCGGGACCCACTAAATAACTAGGAATATCAACCTAGTTAGTCTAGTGTTTTAAAATAGTGAGGAACTTGATGTAGTAACCTTTATAAACTTGGGTAAAGTTGAGGGATTAAAATGGTTAAAGTGAGAAAATGGTTTTTATTAATTAAAGTTAAAAACACCAAAACACATACCTTGTGTGTGTGTTCTGGTCGTACAAACACAGGAGCCAGGAAGAGCTCTCAAGCTCAAACCCTAAAACACATAAATTCATCAAATTGAAGGAGCAAATCAAGTCCAAATCAAAATCCGAGTATGAATTAGTGATCTCCATTGAAAAAGGAGTCACGAGGTATGTAAATTTCTTGGTAAATCTCTAGTTGAAATTCTGAGCAAACCTAGAGAATTCGAATCTAAGCTTGCATGTATGTTGTTTGGATGAAATTAGGGATGAAACTAAGTCTAGTAGTAAACCCTAGCCATGTAATTGTTGAATTGATGTTCATTGTTGTGAATTCATAATCATACACTCATGTGTCAAGTGGGTTTTGATTATGTAGAAAAGATGATAATATAGTTGTGTTAGAAATCATCATAAGTGATAGTAGATGCAAGATACTTGAACAAATTGCAAGTTTGAGTATTTGATCATACATGATAATGGTTGAATCTTGATGTTAATCTTGGTAAAAAAAAATGACTAATTATGAACTAGTTAGCAAATGTGTAGAATCATGCCCATTAGGTGTTTGTTACAATGCCTAAATGAGAACTAAGTGTTGATAATGTGCCTAATTGAGTCTTGTGAACTTGATAGTGCAATCATATGTGTTAATTGGTGATTTGACTTTTAAATAGTCAAACCGACCATTAATAAGATCGAATGGTATTTGTGATAGAAAATATGTAAGATGGAATAGTCATAATTAATGATGACTAATATAACCGTCTTACGAATTATGATGATAGTTTGACGCTTGACAAGCTAGGTGGAGGCTTGGAAAGGAAGCGGGTCAAACGAAGCAAGAATGGTGGAAAAGCATAATTCGGATGCAAGGTAAGTATAGCTTACACTAGTCTTATATTTCAGAATATTCTCTTATCGTATTAGTATGAATAAGATAAATACAAAATCGAGGTATGATGTTCCGGCGTGTAGACGTACGGAACAAGATAGTCGAGCATAATTAGAAGCCATGTTGATGGTTTAAAAAGAAGTAAATCGATAATTCGGTCATATTATGTCGAAAGTAATAAACGGTTTATAAGTTAAAATGACCGTATGGTGTTAAACGGAAAGAGTCATGTAGAGGAGATGATAATAAATATCATCTCGCAAAGATAAATGACCATTTCGGCCAAACGGGTCAAAAGGTGTAGACATCACCTTTTGACTTTATAGACTAATGATTCTTTCGTCGAGTTATATGCTTACAGGAATAGATATCCAATGGATGTTCGCATCGTTCTTAATTAGCGAATATAAAGCAAGGTATTAAAATCGGGTCTATTTGTTGATCCGAGCCAGGTACGCATGTTTATGATGTATGTAAAAGTGCTAATTTGGTCGAATAATTGATGATAGCCCTTCATTGTAAAAGAAGGACCAAAATCGACCAAAACGCCCTTGTAGGCTAAATTGAACAAACAACTCTTAGAGGTTGTTTGGAAAGGTGTCTTATGATTAAACAATAGTTTAGAACGAGTATGGGTAGTGAAAGATGTAATTCTTGGGCCAAAAGACTCCATACGAGTCTTTGCCGTAAAATGATATTTCAAGGGGTATAAATTCGGAGCACAAAGATATTTACTTTAAATCCAACACACAATTAGTTGTGATGGGAGAATACTAAATAAGAAATATAGGTTACAACGCTAGATTAGAATGAAAGCGAAATTTAGCTTAAAAGTGCTTAAAATATCCTTAACGGGTCAAAATAAGCATACTAGTGAAAATGGGTTTAATTTGTGTAATAAACCTATGATTAAAACCTAATATGGTATAACACAATTATTTGATGAAGTGTATGAAATATAGGAATCAAATAAATACGTTTGTTTGATAAAATGCATAACCGGGTCAAAATTTAGTATAAAGGGTAATAAGCCGAAGACTTAAAAGTCTTAAATTTTGTTAAGCCGAATGTCGGATTTTAACTCCAAATGATGGAGAATCAAATTACAAACATGTAGGAAGAAACGGTAGGTCAAACGGATAAGCGGTTTGAAAGATACGGAAGATTTCGTATCAAATTACGACAAAATAGAGAATCTGGATGCAGAGTCCACCGTAATTTACGGTTTACGGTGGAGTTGATTATGTTACGGTGCTAAAGGTCTGTTTTACGGCAAAAGAATTGAGACCCAGGGGCCACCGTAATTTACGGTCCCACCGTAAATTACGGTGGAGAATTTTTTTATTATATTTTGTTTTTCATTTGAAAGTCTATTGTTTCCCGGACATCGTTCGGACGTGATTAAACCCGTATGACTAAAGCATTTCATGTTTATGAAATGTAGGTACACCTTGGATGCCGGAAGACGATCAAGCTCAGCGAAGAACCGAACACGATAAATATACACGCTTCCGCACTTTGCCACGTTGTAAATTTTAAACAATGAATTTCGATCACGTTTTGTAGAATAAATTATAAATTGTAAAAGTTTTAAGAAACCCGTATTTCCGATGTATATCTAATCATTAATTACATGATTATTTTCCCAAGATATACGTTAAACCTTGATTTATAAGAACGGGTGTTACAATTTAATTATTGTGAATTTCAAAAGATGGAATGACAATTTAGTTCTTTTATTAAACTTTAAGTTACAATTAAGATTATTTAATTGTTTCACACTAAATTTGCATTTAATTAAGAGATCCATGCCTATATATATAGCCTACTTCCTATTTTTTCATCATTCCACTTTCTTTGCTCTACACAAAACCTTTAAGAATATGGATGATTCATGGACCGAGGTTGAAGACATTGCCGTTGCAATGTCCTACGTTGAAACGAGACACCTATGCCGGCATGCGACTATGGATGCCGCCTTTTGGGTCAGCGTGTTCCACATGTTTTGTAGACATGTTGGTGAAACGGAACGAGATGTGATGGAGGTGGAGACCAGTTCGGCCTACCTAAGGTGCATGTGTTCCAGGTTCAATGGAAGGGTAAAGGCAGCGTCCAAGGAGGAGAAGAAGGTAACTGAACAAGAAGTGATCGAGGAAGCAAAACTAGAGTACCTCTTAACGTATCATGAAGACTTCGATCGGGTCTCTGTTTGGGAGATTATGAAGATTTACTTGTAAATCTTCATATAGTTCGTCAATTATGTCTAAGATCACCCGTTTGTTAACCGATTTTGGTTTTATGTACTAGTTTCGTTAACAAGTTTTATTTTTAATATTTAAGATATGTATGAAACGCACCATTTTGGTTATATTAATATCTATTATGTGCATTAAAATGGCCCGAAAATAGTGCATTAAATCTATTTGGTTATATTTAATGGATGGCATGTAAAGAACACACTAGCAATTAAGCAAACATATGGTAAAGAGAATATGTTGCTGCACCCCCTTCTCATGCCAATGGGTCGGCCCAATGGCGTTTTTAATATCATTACGTGTGCCTACTAATGGGCCAAACGCTAAATCTGAATCACAATTGCTGCACTAATGGAATGAGAATTGGGCCGAATCAGAATTGGGCCGAATAAGAATTGGACAATTGAATTGGGCCCCAAACCTGAATCAGAATTGGGCCGAATCAGAATTGAGCCAAATCAGAATTGGGGAGAATCAGAATTGGGCCGGCCCAACCCGTAATAATGAGTCAGCTGCATGGGCTAGACCAAAATATTGTAATGTAAAATGGGCCATAAACAATAAACAAACCATTAAAAACACACTGTTTCAATAGTTAAAGCATAACCAGATTGGGCTGGCCCAATGACATTTTTTGAAATCGAACAATTTTAATTCAGTGGAAATACTATGGGCCGAATCAGAATTGGGCCATTGAATTGGGCCCCAAATCTGAATCAGAATTGGGCCGAATCAGAAATAGGGTGAATCAGAAATGGGTCAGCCCAATGCAAATATTCAATGTCATAATACCTTGTTTACGGATCTACAACTTTTTCATCAACTTGTTCATCCACATCATTTTCAAATGACTGGCAACTACTGACGAGATCAAAGTTTTCCGGTAACAGACTATCGTAGAACATCAACCTTTGTCTCATTTGGTAAGCTGCCTTTGCGGTGTTTTCTTCTCGATATACGGGTTCCTTGTTGATCAACCTTTCCATGAAAATGCAAACCCATACACCACAATCTCCTAAACTCCCTGATTGTTGAGGTACTTGCCTGGGGTAAACGACTTTGAATGGCAACGACATCTTTAATGGCTCATCGGCTGAATAGTATCCGTTGATGCGTAGCCATATGTCGAAGGCAAAAATGATGTGGTAAATGACTTCCGTTCTGTCTTTCACCATGGTTTCACTTTGCAATAAACTACACACGTAGGAATATGTAAATTGTAAGAAATTGATTCAATACACTACATTGGTATATATACGATATAACGAACTTGTCGTAAATTGTGAGAGTCCGATTGCGAAGGTGGAACACCGCCAAAAGCCAATGCACGTTTTTTATATTCAGCGGAACATAAACCTATCCATGCATAAAAAAGTTGCTAGTATTTTTTTATTTTTAAATGAAATATATATAAACATTTCGGCATTCAAACATAATTTACCTCGTCAACTTCGGAAATTGGTGGAATAGGAATCAAGGACCCATTGAAATAGCCCTCCATCCTCCGGTGTGCATCACACTCAATTATGGTTAATTGAAAATAGGGTGGTAGAATGCTCCAACGATCGGTGTCGTTCCTCTGCTCGTACATCTTAATCATCCAACCGTATAAATGTTGTTTTGAAAAATTTTTAAATAACAGTTTTGAAAATATAAATAATTTGAAAGCATGAATATTGATAATTTTCTTACATCATCACTTAACCAACCGGACCCGTCGTCACCTAGCAACGAAGACCAAAATTGTGGACAAACTTCACCGGCCATCGTTTTTCCAAGCTTCCGGGTCCTGAATCCATCTTGCTTACCAATGAACGTTCGATGATATACCAATCTCGGATCTTTTAAATCTGTTTATCCATACACGTACTATCTTATTTGTTCTTGTTTCTCTTTGACACATTCTTGAACAAAACAAAAGGTGATAGCATAGACAGACCGGGCTTTACTAACCTCTCTGATCGCCGCAATGCGGCTGTCGGGGCATCATCGACTAACTGTTTTGTATTATTACATACAAGATCGTCACACGGTTGCAACTTGACAGTTGCCACTTCATAATCAGCAACATCATTGAATTTCACAAACGAGTCTACTTCCGGCTACATACATAAGTTTAAGTGATAACGAACATTAGTATATATTATTTTTGATGTAATTGAATTGCTTAAATCCTCACAATACAACATTACCTTTCCGACTGAATGAACGCTACCATGATCAAGACTTAGACTCATTAGCTGCATAAGAAATATACATATTAAATTATAGCATCACTATTACATAAAACACATTTATTTAATTTCACCCTCACCTTTGCCTTAATTAGCAAAGTGAGCTTCTCATTGTTCTCGTCCAATATTGATTTAAATTTTTCAACAAGAGACGATTCTAATTCATCCGTATTTGAAACATTTCCTCCATCATGAATTGCAGACCTTCTTTTTCTTGCTGGTTGGGTGGCCATGGGGGACAACGCTGCATAACCTTCAAACCCGTTAGCAACCCCATCATTTGGAATCTCACCACTGTTGTGCATCGTATCATCATTGGGCTGCATGTTACGGGGTACCTCACTTGCTATACGAATACTTTCAAAAAATTGAACACTCGATATGTACCACTCAGTCTGCATCTCCTGACTAGTGGGCAATATGGTTTGAATCCGACGGTAATGTTCATTCTAAAAATTGAATAATGAAAAGTTTTATCAATCAATTTATTCTAATCTTACTATATAACTGAGAATAAAATAACAAACTGCAGCAATTACCTTTTATGCAGATTCAAAAATGCGTTCAACGGTGGCAGTTGTAACCCTTTTTCCAGGCCCCCAACCCAAAAATCTTGGAATTGCTTCGGTTTTAAAAAATGAAACCATTTCCTTAAATTCTGGAAAGACTTCATAAATCCACATCTACACATATACATAAATTTAATTTATTTTATTTTAAGTAAGGGGTTGCAATGTATTGCATCAGATTAAATCAAAATTTGTACCTTGAACGGCCAAACGCAACCAGGCAACGAGAACCCGGCGTTACCCTCTTGGTGTCGACGACTCAAATCATAAACATGCACATACGTGCTCTGCCAAAGATAGCTACCCCACGGAAAGTTGTTCCATGCTTCTAAATCATCAACCAAATTCAAAACCATTTTGTCAATGGATTCGAACCGTTGGGTACCTTTAAAACCTAACTCTAGTAACATCAACACACAGATACGAAGACAATCGTCTTCACTGAGTTGTGACCAGCCCAAATCAAATGCATCTTCTAAATGACGTAACTTTACATCGCGTGTCCCCGGGAAAATTCTTGATCTGAACGAACTAGGTGATCCATTAGATATCTTATTTGTAATCTGTCCAAATCTAAACCTGGTGATAAGACAAAACTGGATGGGAGTAAAATGAATAAAATCATTCCCAAACACATAACTTATTCCATTGCTAGGATTATCAGTGGGAACCTAATGTCGTGCAACACAAAGCAAAAGTGGGCTTTCACAAATGACAGACTCAAGATCCAAATAGTGACCAAAGACCGTCTGCCTTAGCCTATGTTCTAAATTACCTGTCATTTTCTGATGGATGCATTTTAGGTAGACTCTAGTTCATATTAATTATAATTAAAATGCATTGATATTGGTTAAAATTATGGTTCTTTGATGCGGTTTTAATTATATGGGAGTTAAGATGAAATAAGCTAAACTCATGTATGAATGAATCCATTTACTCAAAATTTGTATCTAATTAATTTTAGTATCACATATTGATATTCCATTTACGTTGCATATCAGTTTAAGCCACTTTTAATATTTTAATGGACATGTGTGTTGAAGGCTAATTAATTTGAGTAATTGGACTATAGTGTAATCAAGGTTGTGATTGGGCTGCTCAAGAATTTCAAAGCATTATGTGGTATATGTGGGCTTCGTTCAAGTGAAACACATGGGCTTCAACATGGAATTAGTGAATTAGAAAAATCAACATACCATGGGCCTAAGCATACAAAATAATACACGACATATGCGAGAATAAAGGGACGAAAAATTATAAAAGACGGCAGGGGATTCAGGAGTTGGGGGATTGGTTTTCGCAAGTTTTGGCTCAAGAAAGAGACCGATTTTAATATTCTCACATCTTTCAAGCTACTCTATGGTGTCCAACCAACTCAGGATGACAACTGATGCGGTGAAGACAACTATGAGCGGCTAGGCTCTTCGTGGCTTCCTCCAGGCGGACGGTTCAGTTAGGTTTTTACTTTATTGAGTTTATACTCAGGTTTGGATGTATTTTTGACCTTGACAAAGTTGTATGAATACATTGATGTGTTGGTTTCTTTGAACTATTTGCATGTGTTTTGAGTTCTTGCTTTACAACTTGTGGTTGATGACAAAACCTAGAAACTTGTTGGGTGACATAGAGTAGGTTGACCCACGCTAGTAAATATGGTTAATCAAATTATAAAAGATCTGATGACAAGGACCTAGTTTTGATTATCATCTTAAATTAGCCAACTTTCCAACATCATGTCTATGTGATGGCCAATTAACTGAGTAAACTGAGTTTTATGAAACCTAGAACCTCAAGTTTGGAGGAAGTTACATTTTATAAATCTGATATCTTTTCTTGTATTTAGTTTTTTTAGTTTCTTTCAAATTAATCAAAACCCCCAATTCAGGTTTATAAACTAAAAAAAATGTAATTGGGGGTTTTGATTAATTTGAAAGAAACTAAAAAAACTAAATACAAGAAAAGATATCAGATTTATAAAATGTAACTTCCTCCAAACTTGAGGTTCTAGGTTTCATAAAACTCAGTTTACTCAGTTAATTGGCCATCACATAGACATGATGTTGGAAAGTTGGCTAATTTAAGATGATAATCAAAACTAGGTCCTTGTCATCAGATCTTTTATAATTTGATTAACCATATTTACTAGCGTGGGTCAACCTACTCTATGTCACCCAACAAGTTTCTAGGTTTTGTCATCAACCGAACAAGTTGTAAAGCAAGAACTCAAAACACATGCAAATAGTTCAAAGAAACCAACACATCAATGTATTCATACAACTTTGTCAAGGTCAAAAATACATCCAAACCTGAGTATAAACTCAATAAAGTAAAAACCTAACTGAACCGTCCGCCTGGAGGAAGCCACGAAGAGCCTAGCCGCTCATAGTTGTCTTCACCGCATCAGTTGTCATCCTGAGTTGGTTGGACACCATAGAGTAGCTTGAAAGATGTGAGAATATTAAAATCGGTCTCTTTCTTGAGCCAAAACTTGCGAAAACCAATCCCCCAACTCCTGAATCCCCTGCCGTCTTTTATAATTTTTCGTCCCTTTATTCTCGCATATGTCGTGTATTATTTTGTATGCTTAGGCCCATGGTATGTTGATTTTTCTAATTCACTAATTCCATGTTGAAGCCCATGTGTTTCACTTGAACGAAGCCCACATATACCACATAATGCTTTGAAATTCTTGAGCAGCCCAATCACAACCTTGATTACACTGTAGTCCAATTACTCAAATTAATTAGCCTTCAACACACATGTCCATTAAAATATTAAAAGTGGCTTAAACTGATATGCAACGTAAATGGAATATCAATATGTGATACTAAAATTAATTAGATACAAATTTTGAGTAAATGGATTCATTCATACATGAGTTTAGCTTATTTCATCTTAACTCCCATATAATTAAAACCGCATCAAAGAACCATAATTTTAACCAATATCAATGCATTTTAATTATAATTAATATGAACTAGAGTCTACCTAAAATGCATCCATCATTTTCTTCTTGATTTTATCTAGAACCGTCCAAGCTGCTCTAACTCTAATTCTAGGAGCCTTAGTCTACATCAGTGGGATAATGAATGGTAAACACTACAACAAAATTTTCTCAACTAAAAAACCAATAACACTAACATAAAGAATTAAGATTAAGAAATACCAGTTTAGTGGTAGCTGGAAGAGTGTTGTCCAGCATAGCAACCGTATCTTCTACAGTGAATTCAATGTTAAAGTTTGGGATTGAGTCATCCCCCCAATAATTTTGATTCATTGTGCGTGTTTCCGTTACAAAAACTTGAACGAAGCCCATGTTGAAGCCCATGTGTTTCACTTGAACGAAGCCCACATATACCACATAATGCTTTGAAATTCTTGAGCAGCCCAATCACAACCTTGATTACACTGTAGTCCAATTACTCAAATTAATTAGCCTTCAACACACATGTCCATTAAAATATTAAAAGTGGCTTAAACTGATATGCAACGTAAATGGAATATCAATATGTGATACTAAAATTAATTAGATACAAATTTTGAGTAAATGGATTCATTCATACATGAGTTTAGCTTATTTCATCTTAACTCCCATATAATTAAAACCGCATCAAAGAACCATAATTTTAACCAATATCAATGCATTTTAATTATAATTAATATGAACTAGAGTCTACCTAAAATGCATCCATCATTTTCTTCTTGATTTTATCTAGAACCGTCCAAGCTGCTCTAACTCTAATTCTAGGAGCCTTAGTCTACATCAGTGGGATAATGAATGGTAAACACTACAACAAAATTTTCTCAACTAAAAAACCAATAACACTAACATAAAGAATTAAGATTAAGAAATACCAGTTTAGTGGTAGCTGGAAGAGTGTTGTCCAGCATAGCAACCGTATCTTCTACAGTGAATTCAATGTTAAAGTTTGGGATTGAGTCATCCCCCCAATAATTTTGATTCATTGTGCGTGTTTCCGTTACAAAAACGGGTCGGATCGGGTCGGAGAGTTACTGAATCGGGTCGGATCGTCTGGTTTACTGAGGAAAGATGGGTCGGAGCTCCGGCAAAGGTGGTCCCTGTTACCCGCTTCGGAAGCAGCAGCCTAGGAACAGTGCAACCACCACATGTGGTGGTCCCTGTAATGGGAGACGTCTAACCCCGGAAGCGTCTATGGACCCCTCGTTTAATGTGTAGCTGCATCGGATGCCTCTCCAATAACTTTAATTTCCATTAATAATTTAAGAGTCTATGGACCCCTCGTTTAATGTGTAGCTGCATCGGATGCCTCTACAATAACTTTAATTTCCATTAATAATTTAAGAGTCAAGGGCAGTTTTCCTAGGCGTCTATGACGTATGGGATGCGTCGGACACGTCCCTTCTCATTTATCTTGCTTTTTTTTTTAATTTTTAATGTAATCTTTTTTTATTTATATAAGTAACTTTTAATTTTTTGTGTATTTTAAATCACATTTTTCTAGGATTCGTAGACGCATGGGATGCGTCGGGAACGTCCCATCTCATTTATCTTTTTTTTTAATGTAATTTTTTTTATATAAGTCACTTTTATTACAAGTGCAAAAACACATAAAAAAATCTGTGGTTCCGTAAATTTAATAAAAAAAAGCATGTCTGAACGGCGGGGAAACGACTTAGCTGGTGAAGAATACTGCTCTCAACCTGCTAAAAAATCCTCAAGTTGGATCCTTAATCGATGGAGGAAGCCGGTGAATGCAACAGAAAGCGGAACATCATCCGACCCCCAAAAAATGGGAGAAGAAGACTGTCTACATAATAGACATAGCCTACATCAGCACAACCGCGGTAGATGAGCGATACCAGACGATGAAACAGAAAATTGGTCGAAAGATGTGCTCGAATTCTACAACAGAGGCGACGCACCGTTCTGTTATTCAGCTGTTTTTAATAGATCAGTACAGCTTGACAAAAACTTTTGGGGAACTTTATTGGGATTTCGTTTCAACGGCTATCTCAACGACACAGTAAATTATATGAACAATTTTGTGTAAACTATAATTTGTTAAAATATGTTACTAACACTACAATTTTTACAGCATATCGAAGCGTGGGTTGGAAGACTGATGAATTGGAGAAGTAGAAAGCTTCAAAAAGACCCCTTGTTAAATCTAGGTTGGACAATACTACCACCAAAGTTTTATGAGTGTTTATTGGAATCGGTTCCGAAAAAAGCGGCTACTTATTGTAACGGTAAATTAAGCCCGTTTCCTTCCTTTTTTGACATTGATTATGTTTTTTTCCCGATCCCGCTAGAAAATATGGAGTGGCTAATGCTACGTCTTGATCTGGCAACCCAACAGCTGGTAATGTTCCCGGGTCAAGACATCTGTGCAGGCGAAAAATACAGACAGGTTGTCATCCCTAGGCTGACAAAAATATGCGTATACTTAGGAGCAGTATTAGTTAATTTGCGCTATTGGAAAAAGACTGGGAAGCCAGAAAAAATCATTTCATTTGAAATGAATGATGACTATGTCGTGTCAATCTGCTTTTTGACATTAACATACATTTTACCATTAATAACTATTTCTCTAATTTAAACGCTGGTCACTTTTCTTGGGCTCCCCACAATCCATGTAGTTTGACTGACTACCACCAACTCGCAAACAGGAAAACTGGAGTTCTGCCATGGCACAATCGTAAGCAAAGCTTGCTTCTTCATCGGTGATACCGTCCCACTCATCATCAGTATTCAGAGGCGGCGGGTTGAATGAATTAGGATTTAAACGGGGTGGTGGCGGTGCACGGTAGCCTGGTGGCATTGCACGGTAGCCTGGTGGCGGTGTACAGTGGGTTGGTGGCGGTGTACAGTGGGGTTGTGGCGGTGCACGACAGCATGGTGGCGGTGTACAATAGGATGGTGGCGGTGCACGGCAGCCTGGTGGCGGTGCACAGTAGGCTGGTGGCGATGAACGGTAGCATGGTGGTGGGTTGCAATCACCCGATGGTTCAAATTCACCACCACCCATCTCTTCTAATTATTTCTTTGGTGGTATACTAGTTACCAAATTTTAAATATATAGATGGAGATATGGATAGAAATGTCAAATAAAAATAAAAGAAATAACATACAACTTTTTATTTACTTTAAATACAACAATTAAACCTAATAAAAAAACAAACCAAAAAAAAATTACAAACTAAAAAAGATATTTTTAAGCGATAACACGAAGTGATCCAATTCCTCCACAAAGCTCGGTCTCCAATTCCTCTTTGTTTTTAAATAATTTGGCGGCCTTGGAGGAGCGGTAGAGGACGTGGACGGGGAAATCCGATAACACGAAGTGATCCAACGTTCCCTTTGTTGGTGAGTTCTTCGAATTTCTTCGTTAAACCACCTACCATAAAATGGGAGGACAGATCACTTCCGTCACTCGGGGCAGGTCCCGTCACCCATAAACACTAGGACTTCTAAAGCTCAGAAAAACGTCATCTTCAATCAACACTGTTAAACAACTTCATTTTTATTTGGAGAGTATCAAAAGGCGGATACATTGACGTAAGCATTTTATAAAAATTGGTTTGGAGAGAACATGTTGAAAATATCTGATTTTATTCCTTATATATAGTAGAAGGGTTTGAATTAACAAAAAATGTAAATGAATATGTGAAATATAAAAAAAGAAAAAGAAAAGCACGGAAACTGATGCCCCCCCCCCATGCGCCCCCATGCGTCTGACAGCTCCTCCAAGGGGCCACTCAACGAGCCACAACCAAGCCAACCATTTGTTTCCGGATGCAGCTTAGCCAGACGCATCAGCCTACTTTTTGGCCCGGATGCGCTGGCGGCTGAGGTATCAGGTTACTTTTGCCACGTGTTAAGTCCCCATTGGCGGACGCATTAAATGAGGGATGCCTTGCTCCAAGGAGGCATCAAATGGCTAATTTGGTAAGTCAAAGTTTTTCTTGGCTAATTTGGTAATTTTCTCTTATTTTTATCGCTCCACTTTGAAAACGACCCATACAAACAACACAATACCGATAAGTGGCAATATTTGGATGGGTTCCTGGCACACATGTAACACCCCAAAAATATTAAGCATATATATTTAGATGGGCTATGATGAGTAATTAAGTTTGTGAAGTTGAGATTCTTGGATTTACCAAGGTCTAATTGAACTAAAATGGATAGCTAAAAAGTATGCACATAAGGTGCTTGACAAAACGCCTAAAAGATGTTGATAGACACAAATTGTGGTGTGTTTGGCAAAATTTACAAGCTTTAGTTATGAGCCGAAAGGTTCTAATGATAATTGACTTGTATACTTTAGGCAACGCAAATGAGGCGTCCGGAAGTTAAGCCGGTGCGGACACTCGCTTGAAGGGAAAGCTTTAAGGTACGTAGCTTATGCTTCGTAGAAATTCATGTTTGTATAATATTAGCTTATATTAGATTATTATAGATTTGTTGTAGAAACCGGTTTGTACATGTACGATGTATTTCGTATGGACGAACCGGGAAATATAGATAATGATCCACTGATAAGATTGAATGTTTGAAAATGATGGATTTCACTAAAACATTTAAACGAGCCAAAATGATAAGTGCATTAAAGGTTTGGTTATATAAAAGCGACGGATTTCGCTAAGTAAGTCTAATGGGTCAAAATGAGGTTTTGATGCAAACCGGAATGGTTGCGGAGTTATTGACTTTGGCATATTACCTGGATAATGGGTAGGATTGCAAATAAGCGTGTAAACCGAGAAATGGTGACGCGGGATAATAGTCAAAGAACTCGGTTTATGAGTTGTGACTAAATGGACAAACAATTTCGCTATTAGAAATTGCGATAACAAAGTTTAATCATGTGTAGATGAGCGAGGTGTATAACCTTAACGCATACCGAATAACGGATGCATAAATCCCATGAATGAGACTCCGGATAATGAGAAATTTTTATAGTTATAATGTTCATGTGAGTTTTGAATATATACAAAAGAGTTTGCTTGATAAAACATGAACGGGTCAATAATTTTGTAAATAAAATACAAGCCGGGAGCTTATAAATTTAGAATACATTTAATCCGGATGGTGGACTTTAAGTCCAAATGATAGAATATCAAATTACGATCACGTAGGAAGAAACGAGAGGTTAAACGGATAAGCGGTTTTAAAGATACGAAAGTTTTCGTGTAAAAAAACGGCAAACTTATAAAATTCTGCAGCAAGCCACCGTAGGTTACATTAGCTACCGTAACCTACAGTAGCCTTTAAAGTATTAAGCCCCGAACCTTCTGCCTTACGGTGGAGGTTGTTGATTTATGGTTACCGTAAGCTACGGTACCCACTGTAGCTTACGGTGGACCCCCCAAAAAAAGAAATTTTGTTTGTTGTTTTGGGCAATTGAGTTCATTTAAATACGTTATGCGATCATTATTTATATAATGTAAATGATGATTTTTGATCTATAGGTGTTATCAAGTGACTATGGATGAAGATCAAGCTCTCGAAATACCGAACACAGTTTAATGATCCAGCTTCCGTGCTATGTTTAAATCTTTTGTAAGTTCTTAACATAACTAGTATGTGTAGTTGTCTAAAAACACTTTCGAAGTTTTAATCAACTTAAATTTGGATGTGTTAAAGGAGGAAATTTTGTTATATTAATGTATAGTGTAAGTATATGGAGAAAACCACTTTTAGCTAGAAAACCCGGGAAACTCTAAGCTCCCGACATTTTTTTTTTTGAAAAAAATAACATATGTAATATACATGTTTTTAAGACATTTGGGCCAAAAAAATCATAAAAGCGCCGAGAGGATTTTTTTTTAAAAAATAAACAAATTTCAGCAACTTTGCAATGTAACACGTGTTACACAAAAAATGCTGAAATTTGTTTATTTTAAAAAAAAAAATCCTCTCGGCACTTTTTTGTTTTTTTTGGCCCAAAAGTCTTAAAAACATGTATATTACATATGTTATTTTTTTCAAAAAAAAATGTCGGGAGCTTAGAGTTTCCCGGGTTTTCTAGTTAAAAGTGGTTTTCTATATATCCTTACCCTTAATGTATAATCCTATAATTTAAAGATGCTACAGCACAACCTGACATCTTTACTCCAACGCATAACATGTACTCGGAATCATTACCCAAACGTAGCCAGCACCCAAACAAAGATCAAACAAAATGAAACAAGCCACGCAACATCTGCTTCCAAAGGCATCGTAGGCAAAACGCGACGATGGACGATGGAAGAAGAAGTGGTATTGGCTTGGGCAAGGGTGAATTTGTCCGACGTTAAAAGGATTGGTAATGTTTATTAATTTATTTTTTTAATCTTTGAGTAACTTTTTAGTTTCTATTGTATTTTTATTTTTTGGTACTTTTTATTTTTATTCATTTGTAGGGAATACTAAAAAAATACCGGATTTTTTGAAACGCATTTGGGAGATGTATTACAATACAATGGGCCAAAGAGAAAATTGTACTAAACACATGATATCTGGAAAATGGACAGAGATTCGTTGAATGGCTGAAAATTGACGGAGAAGAAAACACCTGCGAGAAAGACAACGAAACGTCAAAAGCACAAACGTATATGACACTCTAAGGCCAAGCACCGCCTTATGTCATGATTGAAGGAGGGACCACAAATGTAAAAAACCACAAAAACATTAAGGGTTTACATGAAACACACAAAAACAATTGGGACCAAATCCACCATATCTAAAACAATTGGGACCAAATCCACCATATCTAAAATAAAAAGTACCATTAAAAGTGTCATTTTTTGAATTTTCAAATTCTTTATTTATAAACTTTGACCTTCAATAATTTTGTTTGTGTTAGATAATAGTTGATGTAAGTTATATGATTTGAGTATGTTTTACAAGTGTTTTTATCGGGTTAATTTTCATCAAGTTTTATATAACATAAAAAATATATAATTAAAGTCAAAGTTTATAAATAAAGACTTTGAAAATTCAAAATATGACACTTTTAATGGGACGGAGGGAGTAATTTTATACAGTAATATTTAATAAAGTTAAATTCATTTGCCTAGCTAAAACTAAAAATTAAGAGCCTGACCAACCTTTTTTTTATATAAATGTTGTGACTGATTAAAGAGACGAAGCACATGATTATATGTTTCTCTCTAATCTTCGAAGAGAAGCAAGCTATCTTATTTTAGTCCAACCTGGTACGGATTTTAGGTGTAAATAAAGTTGACGAAGACTTTAAACTTTTGACAAAGCAAATTCCAAAAGCCAAAGTTAGTGCGCCATTGTCACGATCTAATATATTTCCAAATTACCCATCAATTTGTTTATATACCAATTAAAAGACGCAACTCTAGTTAACAGACCAAACGCATAATCTCTAATCTAAGATAAGGATGCCTTATTATTATAAAACAAATTGGTACGGGATTTACTGTAACAATTAATCTTAATGAAGACTATAATTGCAAAAGCCAAAGTTGCAAGGTGCGCCATGATCATTAAGTTCTAATGTTTTTTAACCCAGGCATTATATTTACAATAGAGTAAATTGCAGTTTTACCCCCTGAGGTTTGGGGCCATTGGCACCTTTACCCCCCCTAAGGAAATAATTGCAATTTTACCCCCTACTGTTTGAGGTTATGTCGCAATTTTACCCCCCGGCTTCAATTTTGTTGACTGGTCTGTTGACTTAGGGGTGAAATGACTATTTTACCCTTCACCACCACTGCCACCACAATAATCACCACCACTGCCACCGCCATTCACCACCACAACCACCGCAACTTCCCCCGCCACACAACCACCACCACAACCATCCGGAAGGAGACAGAGGAGGTTCAATGGTCGCCAGAGTGGATGACCGGAGACGGAGATGGAACTGTTGTGACGGTTGACAGGCAACTCCGGTCATCTTCTCCGAATTGGCTACATCTAAATTTAAATTGAACAAAATGAATTTGCACAGCTAAAAGGAAATACTGTTTTTATTTGTATTTATACTTTTTATAACTACTTTAATCAGGTTTCCTTTATGTTTTTTAAACATAAAATATGACTGATGCTTTAAGATGATGACGACTAGAAGGAATACCCGTGCGTTGCCGTGGGTACTTACGTTTTTTTTGCCGCAAATATGTTAAAACCAAACGACGTGCAAGTATCTATCAGCTCTTGAGGCCCGCCATTTGCATTTGAGCTTTGAGTGCTGCAGTTAGAAACAAGATTCAAATATGAAACGACTCGTGATAACTCGAAATCGAATCTTGTTTGAGAAATCATGATGAAAAACATTCCCGAAATCGAATCTGGAGGGGTTGTAGTCATCTACAAGACCATCTTCTGATCGGGGCAATCTCCGCTTCTTGTTATCAGCTGAAAGATCCATGGTTTCGAGTTTTTGAACAAGGTGTTGGACAAATGCAGGATTTTGAGCTGCTTTCTTTAAGAAAGTCATCAGGGTGTCCTATTTTTTGTTCCATGTCGTTGACCCGTTTAAAGAGGTCTTCGAGTTGAAGTTTTGTAGTCAGGTGATGTTTTAATCTTGAGACTTTTTTGTTCTAGAGAACCTTTCTCACATGTGAGTGTATCAATTTCTTCCTCAAAAGCAGCTCTTTCAGGGTCGGCTGTTAAAGGTGAAGTATGAATGGTTTTAAACTCTTTATTGGCAAATTTCCATCTTTGAGGATCAATCTTTCTGAAACCCTATAAAAAACCATTCATACTTCACATGTTCAAGTATTCAGATCTGAATGTTGAAGAGAAGTTGAATGCTCTGTTGGCTTTGATAATTTCTATCAAAACAGAGCATGTATGTGGGTTTGAGTTTATGAAGAAATTTGTGATTAAATTAAGAGTTTTTGGTGGTGGAATAAAACAGAGCATGTATGTGGGTTTAGAGTGATGACCTGCAAATTTATAATACACAGTGGTTGTGATGGTGGCTGGAGGTGGCAGTGGTGGAAGTCGTTGGAGAAGATGACCGGAGTTGCAGGTTTCCGGTGACGAAAGTAGTGGTGGTGTTATATATGAAAGGGATATTAAGTTGTGGTGGTGGCTGGAGGTGGCAATGGTGGTTGTGGTGGTGAATGGTGGTGGCAGTGGTGGTAGTGGTGGTGAATGGCGGTGGCAGTGGTGGCAGGGGGTAAACATGCGACATAACAGCAAACGTTGGGGGGTAAAATAAAAGGGTAAAATAGTCATTTCACCCCCAAGTCAACAGACAAGTCAACAAAATTGAAGCCGGGGGGTAAAATTGCGACATAACCTCAAACAGTGGGGGGTAAAATTGCAATTATTTCCTTAGAGGGGGTAAGAGTGCCAATGGCCCCAAACCTCAGGGGATAAAACTGCAATTTACTCTTTACAATATATACTTGAATAATGATTTATAATAATTAGTAATTTACTAAAACGGTGTTACTTCTTGAATATTTCCATCTATTAGACCATGTGTAGTGGTAGTGGGTTATAATGCCCTCACCATGGGGCATTATCCGACACGTGACGTCCTAGTCAGCGATGGGGCATTATAGCAAAAGTGGCGTAGTGGGGCATTATGCCAATAACGCCCATATTAATTTTAATGAAAAAAAAGGAAAATGGCATGTCAGGTTGAAAAGGAAAAGGCATGTGGGTATCTCAAATTCATTGGTGGACAAGACCATTTTGTCAGAGACCATTTGCAACTTCAGCGTTTTAATTCAAACACCCACAACCAATTTTTCCAAAAATAACGCCCCAAAACGCCGGGTGTAATGGGGTGAGGGGCGTTTTGAGGCGTTTTTTTTCAATTTTTTTTTAAAAAAACGCCCCACTACGGGTGGTCTTAGTATTAAAAATAGTTTAGAAACGACGAAAGGTCAATCTAGATAAAAGAATAACTGAAACAATTTCAGAGAGAAAACCTATGCTACTTAATTCAAATTGAATTAAACTAGTTATAAACAAAGTAATAATCAAAAACAATCATATTATTCTTATAAATAATTCAGATAAAACAGTTACTTTTTTTTATTTTATTTTTTTTGTATCTTGCACTTGGTAATAATGAAATCATAGTTAGCATTCTACATATGCGCATTTTTACAACCAAGTATTTGGCTTTTTTTTTATTATTATTATTATTACAATAGGTTTCGGTTAGCATTGTTTCGGTTTTTCGGTTTTCACTTATTTCACACATACCACATAAGCGAACTACATTATAAGGAAGCGTTTTGGTTCAAGCTCATATCACTGAATTCGATTTCTACAAACAATCATAATAAAGAAAGGAGACAAGTGTACTTTAAACAAAAGAAAACAACAAAACTATTTTAACATATGATACATACATTGTTACGGTTTGTACACACACCACATAAACGAACTACAAAATCAAAATATAAAAAGTTATTTTGGTTCCTTGAAATTTAAGGTAAATGAAACAACGTTAATTATTTAACAAAATCAGTAGGCAGACCATGAAAATCGCCTGCAGGGTTTACTTCAAACGTGGCCCGTGAAACAACACTCGTACGAAAATAGCTCGCAGGGTTTGCTTCAACTGTGACCCGTGAAACAAAATTAGTAACCTGACCGCGAAACGTGGCCCATGAAACAACACTCGTACGAAAATAGCTCGCAGGGTTAGCTTCAAATGTGACCCGTGAGACAAAATTAGTAAGATGACCGCGAAGACCATGAAAATACCCAGCAGTGTTTGCTTCAAACGTGGCCCGTGAAACAAAATTACTAGACTGACCCGCAGGGTTTGCTTCAAACGTGGCCCGTGAAACAAAATTACTTGACTGACCCGCAGGGTTTGCTTCAAACGTGGCCCGTGAAACAAAATTACTAGACTGACCCGCAGGGTTTGCTTCAAACGTTGCCCGTGAAACAAAATTACAAGACTGACAGGCAGGGTTTGCTTCAAACGTGGCCCGTGAAACAAAATTACTAGACTGACCCGCAGGGTTTGCTTCAAACGTGGCCCGTGAAAAAAAATTACTAGACTGACCCGCAGGGTTTGCTTCAAACTTGGCCCGTGAAGAAAACTTAAAAGATTGACCGGGTGCTTTCATCATCACTTCTGCTCCCCTGCCGGCGTCAAAGCATACGACGAAAGTGTCACCAATGCCCTGGAATATGCATTTGACGACGTAAAAGCATCCGTTGAGAATGTAAGGAATGCACAGGAGTAAGCATATAACGGCAATGAAGCATATGTAGAGAATGTAACCAATGCCCAGGAATATGGATCCAACAACAGTGAAGAATCCGCTAAGAATAGATTTAGTGATTGTTAATACACTGCTCCAGAAGTATATACAAGTGATCAATAAAGCAGCAATTATAAGATAGGGTATGGCATCAATAATCAAGCCACGGATCTGTTCGTCGCGTGTTTCTGGTGAGAATTCTTGGTTAAACCAGTTAATAAGACACTTGAAGTACTTGCTTACGGTGTAGACTACCTTAGAGAAAATCTCTTGGTTAAACCAATCAATTACAGATTGGAAAAAGTTGCTTACGGTGGAGACGACCGTAGGGAAGATGCTTGTTAGATCCTCTAACGCTTTGTTAGACCAGCCCATCAAATTCTGGAAAAAGATGGTTACGGTGGAGACGACCGTAGGGAAGAAGTTGGTCACATCCTCTACTGCTTTGTTAAACAAGCCGATCAGATACGGGAAAAAGTTTGTTAAGGCGGAGATGGCCGTAGAGAAAAAGTTGCTTACGCCAGAGAAGATTGTGGAAAAGAAGTTGCCTACGTCGGAGACGATCGTAGAGAAAAAGTTGCTTACACCGGAGATGATTGTAGAGAAGAAGTTGGCGACAACAGAGAAGAGGTGGCAGATGGGGTTTATGAACAAGCCGATAAGATACTGGAAGAAGTTGCTGACGCCGGAGACGATGGTGGAGAAGAAGTTGCTTATGGCGGAGGCGATGGTAGAGAAGAGGTTGCAGATGGGGTTTGTTAACAAGCCAATAAGATAAAGGAAGAAGTTGCCTATGCCGGAGAAGATTTTAGAAAAGATGTCGCCGACGGGGTTGGTGAGAATCTCCGGCAAGTCGTCGGCTAAGAAGATTCCTCTCAGTTTTAGCTGCAGTTTGGTCGCCATTTTGGTCGGGGGGTATGTAGATCAATCATCAATTGGCACAAGCGTAGCCACTTTATAAAGAGACTATAAAAAGTTAAGAACTTTACAATAGTTTAAAATAAAGTCCCTTGATTATTAGTTGTAACTAGTCCTTCGCCCATTGTCATTTTCACTATGCATAAAAATTTACAAAATGTAATTTCTATTCTCTAAGACATTTTTTCTTTAGCTTTTAATGAGAGTTTTAACAGTTTAGACTTTGTGCTGGGTCAGCGCTTAATGGTTCAGACTGTTTGTTTCGCGAGTAGATGTCTAAATGGTTCAGATATTTGCTTCTCAATGTTTAAGCATCATACTGAGTCTGAATGGTTCAGACCTCTAATCTGAATTGGCCAGACATTTACCTTTAAATGGTTAAGCTTTATACTGGCTCTTAATGGTTAAGAACTTTTACTAGTTCAACACTTAGAGGCTGTTTGGTAACCTCTTAATGACCATCAGATGATACCTCTTAATGGTTTAAAACCTCTGAATGAATAAGAGCTAACCTCAAGTATGAATGGTTAAGAGGTAACATCTGAATAGTAAATCATCACATGTCACATTCTTCTACCTTCTCATTGGTAAAATTCTTAATGGTTCCATTAAGAGGTAGCCTCTTAATAACCATTCAGAGGCTACCAAACAGCCCCTTAATGGTTCAATTTTTTTACTGGTTCAACACTTAACCATTTAGAAGTTACAAATAGCCCTAAATTTATATCATTTAGGGGTAGGGGTGGTTATCACTCACCACCCTTTTTATCACAGAATAATGGTTTCACACGTTAACTTTGAGGGGTTGCGGTGGTTTGTTTGTTTGTTTCACGCGTGAACTTCAAATATCACGGACAAAACTTAAGCCACCTCGGGTGGCCTTATAGGTAAAGTACTAATTTCATGAAACTTTTTTTTCAAGTTAAACTTTATTAAAACACAAAAAAGTTAAAGGAGCTGATCAACTTTTTTTATTTACATTGTTGTGACTGATGAATGAGACCAAGCACAAGATCTATTTGTTTCTCTATAAGACCACCGGGTATGGAGAGCCTCATCCCCAAGGGGATGGGCTGCCACGTCACCGCCACGTAAGCGATGCCTAAAGGGGATGGACCTAGGGGGTAGAGGATGAACTCCTTTATATATGTATGTATGTATAGATGTGTGTGTGGGAGAGAGGCTCGTCGCCACCGGCTTGTGGAGGACGGAGAAGCCGGACCTGGGGACGGCCCCGGAGCAGAGGGGTGGGGAGACGGGGCGGTGAGCAAGGGACGGGCATGGGGACGTCCCCCATACCCTCCGGTCTAATCTTCGTAGAGAAGCAAGCTATCTTATTTTAGTGCAAACTGGTACGGATTTGACTTGTAAATGAAATTGACGAAGACTTAAAAACTTTCTACAAAGCAAAATCCAAAGGCAAAGTTAGTGCGCCATTGTCAAGATCTAATATATTCCCAAACACCCATCAATATATTTATATGCTTTTAATAATAACAGATATTGATTAAAAGACTTAACTCTGGTTAAAAGTCGAAGCACACTACGTCTTATCTAAGATAACCATGCCTTGTTATCATAGTAACAATGAATAAATTTAAAGTAAAAATGAATCTTAATGAAGACTTTAAACATTATACAAAGCCAAAGTTGCATGGTCCGCCATGATCAAGATCTATTTTTTAACCCAGCATATGTGTGTACTGACCTTTTTTAGGTATTTACTGACCTTTTTTACTTCTAATTTAAATTTTTTATTATTAAAAATATTTATGAATTGACAATCTAGATAAAACGATTATTAAAACAATTTGATAAAATTCTGTGAAAAACTTTATGCTACATAATTGAATTTAAATTAAACTAATTATAAACAAACTAATAGAGAATAAATAATATTACTCCTAAACATTATATATATAGGTTTCAAAACTTAGGGAACTGCTAAAATGAAAACCACCTCCAGTTGTAAAAACTGCGAGAACCAGTTCCTAACCATTAGATCTTCAAGATCAATGAATGGGATTAAAAGTAATTAATATTAAATAGTTTTTGTCTTATTTTATCTTTGATACTAGGTTATAACTCCGTGTATTACACGGGTTGAATAAATAAATTTTATATACTAAATAATAAAACAATATATCTTTAAAAACCCCATTTATTGCACGGGTTGAATAAATATAATTTTATATATTAAATAATAAAAAGTTATATCTATAACATATTATATGGGTTGAATAAATGTAATTTTATATACCAAATAAAAAAGTTATATCTTTAAAACCATGTGTATTACATGGGTTGAAAAAATGTAATATTTTTTACTAAATAATAAAATAATACATCTTTAAAAAACCTCATTATTACACGGGTTGAATAAATGTGATTTTATATACCAAATAATAAAAAAAATTACATCTTTAAAAATATGTGTATTACACGGTTTGAATAAATGTAATTTTCTGTACTAAATAATAAAAAATATTTATCCTTAAAAAACCCCGTAAATCTAATTTTATATATCAAATAATAAAAAGTTATATCTTAATAAACCTCATGTATTACATGGGTCGAGTAAATGTAATTTTGTATATTGAAAATAAAAATATTTAATATATTAATACAAAGTTTGGTTTTCGTGATAAAAATAGGTTATTCTGTTGTTGCAAAATTTGTTGACGAAGTCTCAATAAATGTAACCCTTTATTGAAAACTCCATAAATATATAAATGATAAATAATATTAGTTAATTTAATTTCAAGTTTCATAAAATCTATTTGATAAAACTAAACAAAACGTTCAAATATATAGTTAAGATCAAATTAGATAACTAAGTTTGAATTTGAAGTATATAAATAAATATAAAAGTAATAATTAATTGAGTTAATTACTGTTTACGTCCCTATGGTCTGTCAAAAATCACTATTTCGGTCCATTAGTTTAAAAATTACGATTTCAGTCCCCGTGGTTTCACTTTCGTAACCATTTATGTCCCTATGGTTTCACTTTCGTAACAATTTCAATCCATTATTCTGTTAAGTACAGGAACTGAAATGGTCACGAGCTAGACTGAAATAGTTACGAAAGTGAAACCATAGGGACTGAAATCGCAATTTTTAAACTAATTGACTGAAATAGTGATTTTTGACAAACCACAAGGACGAAAACAGTAATTAACTCTAATTAATTCAAATAAATAATATTATAAATGAGAAGGAGATTAAACTAAATAATAATTATCCATAAGTTATTAAACTAAATAATATTTAATATGAGGGTTATCTATAATTAATTAGAAGATATTAAACTAAAATAATAATTACCTATAAGAGAAGGCCTAATATGATGAAAAGTGTCATCAAAGTGGTTTCTTTTATTATATAGTATAGATTTTAATCCAAAAGAGTAATTTAGTAAAGAGTTAAATGTCATTTTAGTCCCTGTGGTTTGGGCCATTTTGCCAGTTTAGTCCAAAGGTTTCATTTTTAACCTGTGGGTCCAAAAAGGTTTCACAGTTGCCATTTTAGTCCACTGGGTTAACTTTATCCGTTTTTTCTGTTAACGAGAAGGCCAATTCGGTCATTTTATATGGCTGAATTGCCCTTTTAGTTAACAGAATTATATACAAAATGACCAAATTGGCCTTCTCGTTAACAGAAAAAATGGATGAAGTTAACCCAGTGGACTAAAATGGCAACTGTCAAACCTTTTTGGACCCACAGGTTAAAAATAAAACCTTTGGACTAAACTGGCAAAATGGCCCAAACCACAGGGACTAAAATGGCATTTAACTCTTTAGTAAAATTACTTTTTTTTTGTCTTTTAGTCTTTATTATTTTGTTATTACTTTTTTGTTTTACTATATTACTTTTTATTTTTTAAACATAATTTTTTTATTAAAAACCATTTTTAATTTCAGAATTTTTACAAGACAATTTATTTTGCACGCCGTTTTTAAGCTCGGCTTTTTAACGCGTCGTTTTTTCACGCCGTTTTTTTCGCTCAGCTTTTTCAAGCGGCGTTTTTTTAAAAGCGCCGTTTTTTACATCCCGTTTTAACGCGGCGTTAAAATTTTTACGTTTTGCGCTAAACTTTTTAAACTTTTTACGTTTTACGTAAAACTTTTTACGTTTTACGTAAAAAAAAATAATTTTTACGTTTTACGAAAAACTTTTTACGTTTTACGTTAAGCTTTTTTACGTTTTACGATTTACGTTAAACTTTTTACGTTTTAAATAGAATTTATTATATTACTTGTTTTTTTAAATAGAATTTTTTATTAAAAACCATTTTAAGTTTAGATTTTTTAACAAAACAAATTTTTTTTGCATGTCGGTTTTGGAACACCGTTTTTACGGCCTCCTTTTTCACGCGTCGTTTTTTAACACGCCGTTTTTGCATGCCGTTTTTACGTCCGGCTTTTCCATGTGTCGTTTTTTTAACGGGCCGTTTTTTACGCCCCGTTTTAACACACCTTTTTTTACGTCACGTTTTTTATGCGGCGTTTTTATGCCCCGTATTCACAACCCTTGTTTAGGCACCGTTTTTTAATATTCGTATTTACGTAACGTTTTTTTACGCGCCGTTTTTTTTAACCCGGTGTTACGCGCCGTTTTTTACGCCTCGTTTTAATGCACCGTTTTTACGCCCCGTATTTACGCGCCGTATTATCACCCGGTTTTTTTACGAGCCGTTTTTTACGCCCAGTTTTTTTTACGCGCCGTTTTTTACGCCCTGTTTGTTTTTCGCCCCGTATTTACGCGCCGTTTTTTGTTGGACCGTTCTACGACCTCTAAACGTCAGTTAAGGTAGTTCATCTTTGAGTATGAAGGCGGAATCAACGTAAACAAAGTCATAACAGCTAGTTTCCTTTTAATCTTTCTTTTCTGATTGATTTACGTGCTTTTACAATATAATCTAATACAAATCCGGCAGCACTTCCTCTCACACACAATGACCAAGTCTTCTACAAATGAACCAAACAACCCTATATATAACCTGTTGATTTCGCTTGAGTTAGTTTGAAGCGAAATCATCAGTTGTTGATTTCGCTTGAACTCATTTCAAGCTAAATCATCCTATGTTGATTTCGCTTGAACCATTTCAAGCTAAATCTTCTGTTGTTGATTTAGCTTGAAACACACATAAACCCTTTCAAGCGAAATCTACAAGTTAAACATGTAAAACCCTAATTAAGACCCTGTTGTGTGTTCATTCAACCTATCTAGACCTAAGACTTAATGCAGACGAAGTCAACAGACATTCCATGCACCAACAGACTCCCCCTTGGATGTTGACGAAGTCTTTAGCTCCTGAGTCTTCAGTCTTGGTCTTTTCTCCAACTCTCTGTCTTCACATCATAAGCATTCTTCACAGGTTTAGAATCACAACCTGAATCTAACTTCCATCTTCCCTTTGACTGTTGATCCAGACTCCCCCTTTCACAGACTCCCCCTCTCGATATGCTAGAATCTGAGATATCTGGTTCAAGCTTTAACATTTAGCTTCCGTTGGGAATAATGAAGTCCAATCCTGTTTAACCTGCATATCCTCTACCTCAACATAAGTTTCGCAAATTTATAACATTTGAATTTAATAAACTTACTGGTAGACATCATATAATTCAACAAACATACTAGTTACATCAAGTTCAAATGAATGACCTTGATTAACTAAACACACAAACTTTCAAAAACATTTGTATATAGCATTCAAAGTTTTCAACAAACTCTCCCAACCCAATATAGTTCATCATGTTTAGCACTTGGAATTTTGAAAATCAGCTTTGCAATATCAGTTGTCAAAAATCTTTTTGAATTTTCAAAAATTTATGCTAAAACACTCCGAAAATCTTTTTGGATTTTTGATTTTTAAAAAATACAGTAAAGAAATATATACAAACAATATTTTTGTGAGTTTGTGTAAGAGGATCATATCAATTTATGAAACAAATCACTAGCACCGTTAAGCTTTTGACATTTTAAGTTCTAAACGATTCACGTTGATTAACGATATAGTTGTCCCCTTAAACTCAATCTAAAAACTTTCGAAATGCTTACCGATACGTTAAGGTATATTAAGATAGCACTAAAATTCTTATGGACCCCACGATCTCAGCATATCCCCTCATCATGCAATACACTAACTCAAGTAATGCCTTTAAACTTTCATCAACTGTGATATGTGCGAAAACAACGCAGAATGTTTAAACATTAACAATCAGGTCGATCTTTCGATACGCAGAGAAAGTCCAATGTTTAAACAAAATAAGAAAATAAAACAAGTTGAAGTTGTTTAGGCTTTAACCACCAGGTCGATACTTCCGTATACGCAGAGGTGATCCAAAGCTTAAACGAAACACCAAAGAAAATAAAGCAGAACGTTTAGGCAACAACATCCAGGTCGATACTCACGTATACGCAGAGGATGTCCGATGCTTAAACAAAATAAAGAAATAAAACAAGTTTACGTCTTTGCAAAATGAAATGCACAAAATCACAGCGACTTTTCAGCAAGTTGTGAAAGTTCACAAACTGACCGGTTTTTATGTCTTTCGACATTCAGCGATTACCGAGTAGGCACACAGTCAAGAAGGACAAAACTAAGTACTATGCTTTCAACCGTGTTTCCCACTAGAACTAGGCTTTTTCATTTAAGTTTGTATCGTTATCACAAATCTACTAGTCTAGCTGAGCCTATCATCACATCATTAGTGAGATCGCTTATCACATTTGACATTACATTTCTTTAGCATGCTGTGATAGTCCACTGATTTACTATCATTTCCTCTTTTCTCAACAAAACTCATTTTTGTTTTTTCAATGTTTTTGGCATTTTCAAATTTTCTATTTTTTAAAAATTTTTCTCCCCCTAAAATCAAAATATGTTTCAATTTTGATTTTCAAGGAAAATTTGAAAATAAACTGTACAAGAAACATGACAAACTGATATCAAATCGCTTCAATTCGCCATTCACTCGGCATAAACAATCAGAACTCCCCCTGACAACAAACTATTTTCCCATTTAGATTTCAAAACACTTAAGTTTGTTTTAATCAAATGGTTTTTCCGGAAAATTAGTTTTATGTGTCATTTCACAAATTCGGGGTTTCATCACCTTGTTCTTTTTCAACCATTTTAAAGATTTAACAATTAAGACCCTTGTCAACAACAAAAACTAGTAGAAAATCAAGTACAACTTAATGTCCCTGATTTACCACTTGTAAATCGAAATATCACAGTTACCATCCTGTGAATTTCTCAAGAATGATGCCGATACCTGCTTCACACTTACCAACCTGGAAGCTCCGGCAAGTCAGGTTTTTTCTAATTGAAATGATTCACCCAAGCCTGACCAGCCTTGGGTTTGACAGTTTTTACCTCAACAGATGGCTCTTCTGGTTTTGACGAACCAGAATCATTGCCTGATTGTGGCTTGTCTGAGTTTAAAACGTCAGATTCATTGCCGACAACTTTCTTTTTCTCCTTTTTCTCTTTTGTCCTCAGATTTGCATCTGAAGAATTCAATTTACTTGGCTTTACAGTCGAGTGAATTGATTCATCAGAACTTTTATTCAATCTGTCTGGTGAACCCGAAGACAAAATTTTCTCTAGATACTCTCTCGCCTTCTTCCTTTTCTTTCGCAGTCTGTCTTTCTGCCCCTGTGAAAGTTTAACTTTCTTTTCTTGAATTGTCTGATCCTGAACTTTAGGTTTTAGAACCTTCTGTTCATGGGGCTTGACGTTGACTGGCTTCTTTGCCATTCTTTGAGAATCAGCCCTCGATCGTGCCTTTGATCTCATTGGGCAATTTCTGACAATGTGTCCTCTGATTTGGCATTCATAGCACCTTCTCGTTTCAAATCTCTGACTTTGGCAGTTAACAGCAATGTGTCCTTGAAATCCACAAGTGTAACACACTCTGTTATCGTACCATTCACCACTTTCACACCACATACCGTCTTCATACCACACACTTAGATCAAAGCATTGATTTGCCTTGTGGTACTCATGTCTCCTCTTGTATCCTTGATTTGGCATTTAAGCACTGTGGTCAAACCTGCACCACTTATTACCAACATTTTGTGAGTTTTCATTTTTAGATTTTTGTGATTTTTGATAATGATTGGATGACTTATCTGATGAGCTTTTATTTTCATTTTTAACATTTTTCAAATTTTTAACTTTTTGTTTCTGTTCTACACTCTTCTTAACAGGTTTTTGTTTAGAACATTCACCTGTTTCAGTAGATTGCAAAACAGTATTTTTAAATTTTTCTTGTAAATCTAAAAATATTTTTCTTTTCTTTTCCTTTTCATCATCAGATATTTCATCACAATCCTCAATTTTGACTTTGTCAAAATTTGTGACCTTGTCACTTATTGGAACAGAATTGATCGGTTTTGGACACTCATATGGTGCCGAAGTCACAAAACCTTTCAATTTATTCTCTAACTCAGAAATTTTGTTCCGAGCAATTTCAGCTTCGTTTTCAAGTCGAATGATTTTCTGAAGATGAGAATTTATTTCAATCTGTTTTTCAAGATTATTGTTAAAAATAACAGACTTTTCATCTTCTAAAACCTTCATTTGACTTTGAAAATCTTTTTCTTTTTCTTTTAACGCTTCATTTTCTAATGTCAAACTATCCAAACTACTCAACAGTTTGATATTTTCAGACTTCAGTTTTTCACAATTCAAGCGCAACTTCAGAATCTATTCATCATCAACTTTTTTCTCTTCTTTCAATGCTTTGTTTTCCAATGTCAAATTCTCCATATCTTTCAAGAGATTGACATTTTCTGCTTCGGATTTTTCGCATTTCAAGCATTTTCCATTCATCTCTCCATCATCAACTTCTTTCTTTGTTTCCATCTTGTATGTTCCTGCACAGAAAATTTTAACAAAATCAAGTGGATTCATATATTCATCAATATAACAACCCCTCTTAATATCGTATTTCATAACATTTTTTGCTGCAAGACACACAGTGATTCGTTTCCTCATTTCAATGATTACATCCAAATCTATCTTTTCTGATTCTTCTTTTATTTCATCCAATAACTTCCTTTTTCTTGAATCTTCATGAAGCCTATGATTTGTAATTGTATTGATGAAACTTCCTAAATCAAAGCGTGATAAACTAGAATTCCGTTTCAGTTCATTCACGAATTTATCCCATTCCAAAGGTAAAGCATCAACAAATTTTGAAATTCTTTCATCTTTTGAATGATATATCTTATGTTTTTCTAACTTGATGATTAGATCATAAAACCTTTCTTTCAACTCCTTCACTGATTCATTCTTCTTACATAAAAAATTTTCGAATCTTTTAACATAAACATCCTTATCACCTAATCTCCCACACCAAGATTCACAATGCCAATCATTTAAATTTTCAAGATTCTTGTTTTCCTTTTCATCAAACATTTTGAATTCTTGGTATTTGTGCCTTGTAAATCACCTTGAATCACCTGCAAACAAACAAACAAACAATCAGTTCAAACAAAATGAATACGTAACAGTGTGTTTGTTGACGAAAACAATCTAACACTCGTTTTCGAAATAAAAGCAAGTTCAAGCGAAATCACTTGAAGTATAAACAGCTTCAAGCGAAATCAACACTTAAGACTGTTCAAGCGAAATCAGATTTAGCTTGAAATGGATTCAAGTGAAATCAGATTTAGCTTGAAATGGATTCAAGTGAAATCAGATTTAGCTTGAAATGAATTCAAGTGAAATCAGATTTAGCTTGAAATGGATTCAAGTGAAATCAGATTTTGCTTGAAATGGATTCAAGTGAAATCAGATTTTGCTTGAAATGGGTTCAAGCGAAATCACAAATTACTCTTAAGCGAAATCTGATCCAAACTATTTTCAAGCGAAATCCAGCAGATCAATTTCGCTTCAACTTGTCAAGCAAAATCCTTTGATTTCAAGCGAAATTGACAGCCAAACACAAGTTTCAAGCGAAATCTTCACTATATTTCAAGCGAAATCTGCTGATGTCATCTTTTACGAACAGTTTTCAAGCGAAATCTTAATTTTTTATATGAATTCGATCGATTTTAAGTCCAAATCTTTCAAGGATTAGTTAACACACTAATCCGCTTGTTATATGTCAAATTCAGGTCATTTTCACCACTGAAATATGTTCAAATCAGAAAAGTAAGAGAAGAAGTGAGTAGAAATATGAAAATCCAGTAGAATCAAGCTGTAATGGTATGAACTCCTCGTCCTGAGCTCTGATACCACTTGTTGGACCGTTCTACGACCTCTAAACGTCAGTTAAGGTAGTTCATCTTTGAGTACGAAGGTGGAATCAACGTAAACAAAGTCATAACAGCTAGTTTCCTTTTAATCTTTCTTTTCTGATTGATTTACGTGCTTTTACAATATAATCTAATACAAATCCGGCAGCACTTCCTCTCACACACAATGACCAAGTCTTCTACAAATAAACCACACAACCCTATATATAACCTTTTGATTTCGCTTGAGTTAGTTTGAAGCGAAATCATCAGTTGTTGATTTCGCTTGAACTCATTTCAAGCTAAATCATCCTATGTTGATTTCGCTTGAACCATTTCAAGCTAAATCTTCTGTTGTTGATTTAGCTTGAAACACACATAAACCCTTTCAAGCGAAATCTACAAGTTAAACATGTAAAACCCTAATTAAGACCCTGTTGTGTGTTCATTCAACCTATCTAGACCTAAGACTTAATGCAGACGAAGTCAACAGACATTCCATGCACCAACATTTTTTTACACACACGTTTTTAGAAAAATTTTACGGTTTTAAACTTTTTTTACGAAAGCTTTTTTTACGGTTTTAAACTTTTTTTTACAAAAAAACTCTTTTTTACAAAAAAACTCTTTTACAATTTTTTTTACAAAAACTTTTTAACAAAGGACAAATATTTATACGAAAACTTTTTTACGGTTTTAAACTTTTTTTTTTTACAAAAACTTTTTTTTTTTACAAAAACTTTTTTTTTTTACAAAAACTTTTTTTTTTTACAAAAACTTTTTTTTACACACACGTTTTTTAACCTTTTTACGTTTTTTTTACGAAAATTTTTTTACGGTTTTAAACTTTTTTTTTACAAAAACTTTTTTACAGAAATCTTTTACAAATTTTTTTATAAGTTTTTTTTACAAAGAGACTTTAAAGAGGAGAGAGATGATTTGATTGTTTTGACTAAAAAGAGACTTTAAAGAGCAAAGAGAGATAATTTGATGGTTTTGATTAAATAACTTTAATACCCTTTTTGTTGTCATTATCTGATTGGTGAAGAGTGGTTCTCACGGTTCTCGCAACTGGGGGTGATTTTTATTTTAATGGCCCCCTTAAAACTTATTATTATATGTCTTGAATTGATAATATTGAAATCATAGTTAGTAATGGTATTATTATGCCTATTGGCTATTTCTAAAAGTGAATATGCGTGGCTATTTTTTATACAATAAAATGTTGGTTCAACCTCATTTCATAAAACTGGGTTTTTACGAAAACTTATAAAGAAGAAAGGAGCCAAATGTACCTTTTATCAATGTTTTTAAAACCGATATGGGTTCATAACGGATGCTTATGTTGCCCGGAAGAAGGATGCGAAAGGAAATAACTTTTGTTTCGTCAGATACGTGGTTGCCGAGAAGGTCGAAGATATCCTAAAAACATGAATACTGTTAAGATCTTCGAAGCGAAACTCAACGTGTCTTTGGCTAAATATGATAAGAATCATAACAGATTTATATACACTTCTGACTTGCGGAATGAAAGGAAACAGTGGAGACCAAGAGAGCCGGACCCGGTATACAATGATACAACACGAAACAACAATCAGCATTAGGGTGCTGGGCCGTCAAACTCAGCATTCATTCGGGAGGGACAATCATTCCGTGATCTGTTCCAAGATAGGAGTAATAACGCCGAGCAAGGGTCGAAGTCAATCAAGGTGGAAGGTGATGGGTCGGTGTACGCATTACATTGCACTGGCAGATCCATTTGGCACTGCAAAAGATATTAGATCCCTTAACAATGTCAATAAAGTTCTAGAGGATGGTGGGCTAAAGGGATACGGATTGTCTTACGTAGGCGGCTTGAGTGTTTTGATCATACTACACAGTAGACAGGAGGCCAATGAAACAATAAACTCCTTAGCAGACGCGTTAGCCGGAATCTTTTCTAGATTCCGTGTATGGAATGGTGGGCTAAAGGGATACGGATTGTCTTACGTAGGCGGCTTGAGTGTTTTGATCATACTACACAGTGGACGAAACCTCTTTAAGGGGGGTAGACTTGTAACACCCCGAAAACGGGTTTGGTAATTAAACTCTGTTAATGCTGAAGGACGGGTAAAGTACCGTTAGTGGCAAAATTTACCCGGTAAATATTAGGATTTAAATAACTAATCCTAATAATAAATAAAAAGTGAATAAAAAGCTTTTAAGAAATAAAAGCTTAAAAGGCCCGAGATTTAACGGGACTTAAAAACATAACGGGTTATAACTTCCCGAACCCGCTAAAGTAACAAGGAATAATTAACCTAGTTAGTAGCCTGTGATTAAATGACTAATGGTGAGTTATAGCTTCATTTGATCAAAAGGAAACATGAGGGACTAATATTGTCAAGTGGTGAAACTTGTTTTATTAAAATAAAAGTTAAACACCAAAACACACACTCAAAGTGTGTGTTCTGGTCGACATTTCTAGAGGAGCCAGGAGCTCTCATCTTCAAAACCCTAACAAGCAAAAATTCAAGCAATTGGAAGGGCAAATCACACCCAAATTGAAATCCAAGCATGGATTAATGATCACCTCAGCGAAATGATCATAAGGTATGTAAAATTTCGTTGAATGATTCTAGTTGAAATTCTGAATCAATACTTGAAACTCGAAATTTATGATGCATGATGGTTGCTTGGATGAAATAGGAATGAGATAGTGATTAGGGATAAACCCTAGTCAATTACTTGTAGAAATTTTGTTTAATTCTTGAGAATTCACAATCACCATTGAAGGTGATAAGTGGGTTTTGTAAGAATATGTTAAACACTAGAATTTTGATTGTTGTTCTAGTGTAATTGAGCTCTAGGAAGTGAATGCAGATTTTGTTAATATGAAAAATTGATTTGAACATGCTTAATTGATGTTAAGCTTGGCTAAATAACTAGTTATGGAAATCGATTGTTGGTTTTATAGAATATGCCCACAAGGTGTTTGTTAAAATGCCTAAGTGAATGATTGTAAGTTGAGAGTTCGAATGAAACGCGTAATTTCCTTGTTAGATTATTTACGTGAAAGATGGGGTAAAGCGGGTTCTAATCGTAATGTTGAATTGACTTAATTGTGCAAAACATGTGATCAAAAAGTAGTAAAACTTTGATAAGCTAAGTTAGCTAATCATGAAGTCGAATAGTAGCTTCGGCATAGTAAATAGGTGAGGTGGAATAGTCGTGATTTATATGACTAATTTAACCGCCTTGCAAATGATTGAAAATAGTTTGACGCCTAACGAGCTAGGTGGAGGCTTGGGAAAGGAAGCGGGTCAAACAAATCAAGAATGGAGGAAAAGCATAATTCGAATGCAAGGTAAGTATAGCTTACACTAGTCTTATATGTTAGAATATTCTCTTATCGTATTAGTTACGAGTAAGTTAAATGCATAATTTAGGTATGATGTTCCGACGTGTAAACGTACGGAACAAGGTAGCCGAGCATGACAAGAAACCATGTTGGTGGTTTAAAAGGAATTAAAATGGTAAATTGGTCATGCGTTGACCATAACTATTTGTTTTGAAAGACACTGTAAGGCGTAAGCCATGATAGGCCAAAAAGCGTTAAGAAAACGATTAATACGTGAAATGACCACACGGTGTAAACCGAAGCGGGTCATATAGATGAGATGGTAATAAATATCATCTCGCCAACATAATCGGTCACTTAGACCAAATGGGTCAAAAGGTGAAAAATATCACCCTTTGACAATAACGACTAATGATTATTGTCGAGCTATATTATTTCAGGTGTAAATGTCAAACGGGTATTAGCAACGCTATGAACTAGCGGTTATAAAAGCAAGGTATTAAAAACGGGTCAATAGATTGATCTGCGCCAGGTATGTGAAATAGGGCAACACTCATTTAGAACATGTGTTTCAAGAGTGTTAAAAGAGGTCAAAATGGACATTTGGTTACTTGATAAGTAAACCAAATGTTTTAAGTAATGAACATAGCGTTTGGAAAGCTTAATGACTTTTCAAACAAAATCATAGGTTAAAAGAGGGATTATGGGTCAATTATACTTTCAAAAATCCTTCATTGTTAATAAAAGACTAAAAAGGACCAGAACGCCCTTGGAGGCTAAATTTAAACAAACAACCTTCAAAAGTTGTTTGGAAATGATTATTACGATTAAATAAATACGTAGGACAAGTATGGAAGTTGAAAGATGTATTACGTTAGTCAAACGGCTCTATTTGGGTCTTTGCCGTAAAATAAAGAGTTAAGAGGCAAAACTTGGCTTGTATAGATTACCTTAGTAATATCACCATAAATATAGTTGTGGTGGAAGTTCATTTGACAAATATTGCGAAAATAGGATGCTAGAAACAAATAATTATGAATTATGTGGAAAAAGGGTTTAAATACCCTTAACGGGTCAAAATAAGCATTTTAGTACAAACAGGTTTAAGAGTATACATAAACCCGTGAATTGAACCTAATATGATGGATAACATTGAAATTATAAGATTCATGTGATATAGGAATCAAACAAATACGGATGTTTGATAAAATCGCGAATGGGTCAAAATTTGGTAAAAAGGGAAATAAGACGAAGACTTAAAAGTCTTAAATCTTGTTAAGCCGGACGTCGGATTTTAACTCCATATGATGGAGAATCAAATTACAAACATGTAGGAAGAAACGGTAGGTCAAACGGATAAGCGGTTTGAAAGATACGAAAGATTTCGTGTCAAATTACGGCGAAATGGAAAGGTGGGATGCAGGTGCCACCGTAAATTACGGTGCCACCGTAATTTACGGTGGACCTGATGTGGTTACGGTAGTAACCTTCTGATTTACGGCAGAAGAATAAGAACCAAAGGGCCACCGTAAATTACGGTGCCACCGTAATTTACGGTGGAGGTTATTTTCAATTTCTTGTTTTTAGAATAAATTGTTTCCCTGATTGTTCGAATACGTTTTAGACCCCGTAAGACTAAAGCATTTCATGTTTAATGAAATGTAGGTACACTTTGGGATGCCGGAAGACGATCAAGCTCAACGAAGAACCGAACACGATAAAGACACACGCTTCCGCACCTTGACACATTGTAAATTTTAAACAACGAATTCAACCACGTTACGTAGAATAACTTATGATTTGTAAAGTTTTAAATAAACCCGTCTTTCCAATGTATATGATAGTGATTAATTACATGATTATCTTTCAAAAGATACGTTAAACCTTGGTTTACAAGAACGGGTGTTACAAGTTGGTATCAGAGCCTTGGTTTAAGAGATTCGAGTATGGTGGGGAGGAACCATGCTTGGACTTAAACCTTATGCTCTTGATAAAGGATAGTGTTCGGTTCGAAGCTTGATCGCAAATCCGGTAAGTACATGTATGTTAATAGTTTAGCATGCTAAAGTGTTGTAAACAACACATAGGGCTATCGTGTGATACACGTTACCCCAATTAAAATGAATGATATAGTTGACGAAAATACGCGCGTTGACGCGTATAGTAGAAAAAGCCTTGTATTATAATACGGGCGATTATTGAAGTTGACGTTACTAACTTTTGTGAATGTTTTAATTGAAGGACACTCGCGTTTGAAGACGACGAGAGTCAAATGAATTGTGGATATGATGATGGAACGGTCCGAAGTATGACAAGAGGAGCATGCTCACCAAGGACTAAATCGCGTAACGACCGCGAACAAGGTTAATGGCAAGGAATGCCCGTCGGGGCAAACATTTCCAGGTGCATATTTTAAATAGTCGCACAAATAGTAATATGCAACAAATATGAAGAAATTGAAAGTTGCATATGTAGATTAAAAAAAAAAAAACTTGGAAAAACCCGAATAGAAAATATGTTCGGATATTGTTTCCAAGAGAAACAAGTAGAGGCATTACTTACATAGGGTGTGATGTGAAAACTATAAAAAGGTCATGTGTGTCATGTGTTAATCGCTTACTCTGGCCAAGTAAGTAGTGGCATATGATACCATGAACTTCTTATGGCGGGCACGTTTACATCCGATGTAGTAAGGGCGGGGTGAATGGGACTAATTAAAAAGTACCCAAATGAATCAGATAAGCAAAATATTTGATAATAATGTAAACGCACAACCGAGTGACGGAAGCGTATTACATTAGGATAATGAGCCCGAGTGAAGGGACAAAGAAGCATGTAAATCGATTTAGACAAGTATTGGGAGGGAGTGTACTTACACTCGAACCCATAAAACGCAAGCATGTAAAATGATTTAGACAAGTATTGGGAGGGAGTGTACTTACACTCGAACCCATAAAACGCAAGCATGTAAAATGATTTAGACAAGTATTGGGAGGGAGTGTACTTACACTTGAACCCACAAAACGCAAGCATGTAAAATGATTTAGATAAGCAATGGGAGGGAGTGTGCTTACACTCGAACCCAGAAAACGCAAACATGAAAAATGAATTAGACAAGCAATGGGAGGGAGTGTACTTGCACTCGAACCCGGAAAATGCAAATATGTCCCTTAACGGGTCGTTTTTGTAAAACGTCAGACGTAAGGACAAAGTCAGAAAATTTCGCCCAGAAATAAACAAATGAAGCCTTAGACTACGGTCAAGGTCAACTAAAGCTCATAAGCGAAAATATACGATTTTAAACATAGCAAGTCATGCTTTGAAGCTATATATGAATATATATATATATATACATTTGAATGTAGATACAAATAAAGGATGATTTACGGGATCATCATAACCTACGGGATTAAACACGGTGTTAAGGTCTACGGGACCAGAATGACACTTGGGCCACGAAAAGAAAAGGAAATAAACCTTAGTGTTTTCAGTAAAAAGGGAGTGAAGACCTAAGGAAATAGCCTACGAGGCTACGTGAAAGAATCTACGGGTTACTTAACAAAGCGAGAGAACCAGTTGAAAATCCCCGCATAAAACTAAGACTGTAAAAGAATAAATTACAGACTGTCAGTGTCCTGTTACGGATAATTGACGAAAGATAAAGAGAAGATCCTAAACTAAAACCTTGATTTTAGTAAGAAATAACGTTTTTACGAATGAGAATCCTGATAGGAAAATTGAATATTAAGCATGAAAAGTTCAAGTCTTGACACCGATAGGCGCAAGACGTTATATTCAAAAAGTGATATTTCGGAAAGGAAATTTTGGATATAAATTAAACATGATGTAACACGATCACGGTCAAGAAAGGTAATGTGAAGTTGAATCACATTATAACCAAGCGAGCGGCAAAAAGAAACCGGACTAATAAGTCTAGATAGTGAAACTGGTTAAGGTCAGCAATTTAAGTTAAGAAATTTGGTTTGCTTGTAAGCGGTAAATTCGGTATAACTGAACCGAATAAATAAATTTGAGAATAAAAAAAAAGAATTGTTGCTAAAAGTGAAAGAATTCACTAAAGACCTTTAAACAGGTTAAAGTAACGGATTCATAAAGAATACAATGATATATGAAAGAGATGAATATCACTAAGATGATTAAACTAGTGGAAATAACGAGATTACGTTATTCAAGTCGCATTATGTCATGTAAGATACGTAGACAATTATTAGCCAAAAAGATGTTACCATACTTTTCTGGTAATACTAACAATTGGTTAAAATTATAAGTAATGTTTAAAGGAATTTTCGGCTCAAATACGTTGAGTGTAAACTCAATGAATTATGTCATAAAAGGTTTCGAGGACGAAACCTCTTTAAGGGGGGTAGACTTGTAACACCCCGAAAACGGGTTTGGTAATTAAACTCTGTTAATGCTGAAGGACGGGTAAAGTACCGTTAGTGGCAAAATTTACCCGGTAAATATTAGGATTTAAATAACTAATCCTAATAATAAATAAAAAGTGAATAAAAAGCTTTTAAGAAATAAAAGCTTAAAAGGCCCGAGATTTAACGGGACTTAAAAACATAACGGGTTATAACTTCCCGAACCCGCTAAAGTAACAAGGAATAATTAACCTAGTTAGTAGCCTGTGATTAAATGACTAATGGTGAGTTATAGCTTCATTTGATCAAAAGGAAACATGAGGGACTAATATTGTCAAGTGGTGAAACTTGTTTTATTAAAATAAAAGTTAAACACCAAAACACACACTCAAAGTGTGTGTTCTGGTCGACATTTCTAGAGGAGCCAGGAGCTCTCATCTTCAAAACCCTAACAAGCAAAAATTCAAGCAATTGGAAGGGCAAATCACACCCAAATTGAAATCCAAGCATGGATTAATGATCACCTCAGCGAAATGATCATAAGGTATGTAAAATTTCGTTGAATGATTCTAGTTGAAATTCTGAATCAATACTTGAAACTCGAAATTTATGATGCATGATGGTTGCTTGGATGAAATAGGAATGAGATAGTGATTAGGGATAAACCCTAGTCAATTAATTGTAGAAATTTTGTTTAATTCTTGAGAATTCACAATCACCATTGAAGGTGATAAGTGGGTTTTGTAAGAATATGTTAAACACTAGAATTTTGATTGTTGTTCTAGTGTAATTGAGCTCTAGGAAGTGAATGCAGATTTTGTTAATATGAAAAATTGATTTGAACATGCTTAATTGATGTTAAGCTTGGCTAAATAACTAGTTATGGAAATCGATTGTTGGTTTTATAGAATATGCCCACAAGGTGTTTGTTAAAATGCCTAAGTGAATGATTGTAAGTTGAGAGTTCGAATGAAACGCGTAATTTCCTTGTTAGATTATTTACGTGAAAGATGGGGTAAAGCGGGTTCTAATCGTAATGTTGAATTGACTTAATTGTGCAAAACATGTGATCAAAAAGTAGTAAAACTTTGATAAGCTAAGTTAGCTAATCATGAAGTCGAATAGTAGCTTCGGCATAGTAAATAGGTGAGGTGGAATAGTCGTGATTTATATGACTAATTTAACCGCCTTGCAAATGATTGAAAATAGTTTGACGCCTAACGAGCTAGGTGGAGGCTTGGGAAAGGAAGCGGGTCAAACAAATCAAGAATGGAGGAAAAGCATAATTCGAATGCAAGGTAAGTATAGCTTACACTAGTCTTATATGTTAGAGTATTCTCTTATCGTATTAGTTACGAGTAAGTTAAATGCATAATTTAGGTATGATGTTCCGACGTGTAAACGTACGGAACAAGGTAGCCGAGCATGACAAGAAACCATGTTGGTGGTTTAAAAGGAATTAAAATGGTAAATTGGTCATGCGTTGACCATAACTATTTGTTTTGAAAGACACTGTAAGGCGTAAGCCATGATAGGCCAAAAAGCGTTAAGAAAACGATTAATACGTGAAATGACCACACGGTGTAAACCGAAGCGGGTCATATAGATGAGATGGTAATAAATATCATCTCGCCAACATAATCGGTCACTTAGACCAAATGGGTCAAAAGGTGAAAAATATCACCCTTTGACAATAACGACTAATGATTATTGTCGAGCTATATTATTTCAGGTGTAAATGTCAAACGGGTATTAGCAACGCTATGAACTAGCGGTTATAAAAGCAAGGTATTAAAAACGGGTCAATAGATTGATCTGCGCCAGGTATGTGAAATAGGGCAACACTCATTTAGAACATGTGTTTCAAGAGTGTTAAAAGAGGTCAAAATGGACATTTGGTTACTTGATAAGTAAACCAAATGTTTTAAGTAATGAACATAGCGTTTGGAAAGCTTAATGACTTTTCAAACAAAATCATAGGTTAAAAGAGGGATTATGGGTCAATTATACTTTCAAAAATCCTTCATTGTTAATAAAAGACTAAAAAGGACCAGAACGCCCTTGGAGGCTAAATTTAAACAAACAACCTTCAAAAGTTGTTTGGAAATGATTATTACGATTAAATAAATACGTAGGACAAGTATGGAAGTTGAAAGATGTATTACGTTAGTCAAACGGCTCTATTTGGGTCTTTGCCGTAAAATAAAGAGTTAAGAGGCAAAACTTGGCTTGTATAGATTACCTTAGTAATATCACCATAAATATAGTTGTGGTGGAAGTTCATTTGACAAATATTGCGAAAATAGGATGCTAGAAACAAATAATTATGAATTATGTGGAAAAAGGGTTTAAATACCCTTAACGGGTCAAAATAAGCATTTTAGTACAAACAGGTTTAAGAGTATACATAAACCCGTGAATTGAACCTAATATGATGGATAACATTGAAATTATAAGATTCATGTGATATAGGAATCAAACAAATACGGATGTTTGATAAAATCGCGAATGGGTCAAAATTTGGTAAAAAGGGAAATAAGACGAAGACTTAAAAGTCTTAAATCTTGTTAAGCCGGACGTCGGATTTTAACTCCATATGATGGAGAATCAAATTACAAACATGTAGGAAGAAACGGTAGGTCAAACGGATAAGCGGTTTGAAAGATACGAAAGATTTCGTGTCAAATTACGGCGAAATGGAAAGGTGGGATGCAGGTGCCACCGTAAATTACGGTGCCACCGTAATTTACGGTGGACCTGATGTGGTTACGGTAGTAACCTTCTGATTTACGGCAGAAGAATAAGAACCAAAGGGCCACCGTAAATTACGGTGCCACCGTAATTTACGGTGGAGGTTATTTTCAATTTCTTGTTTTTAGAATAAATTGTTTCCCTGATTGTTCGAATACGTTTTAGACCCCGTAAGACTAAAGCATTTCATGTTTAATGAAATGTAGGTACACTTTGGGATGCCGGAAGACGATCAAGCTCAACGAAGAACCGAACACGCTAAAGACACACGCTTCCGCACCTTGACACATTGTAAATTTTAAACAACGAATTCAACCACGTTACGTAGAATAACTTATGATTTGTAAAGTTTTAAATAAACCCGTATTTCCAATGTATATGATAGTGATTAATTACATGATTATCTTTCAAAAGATACGTTAAACCTTGGTTTACAAGAACGGGTGTTACAAAATTCGTATTGATCTCAATGGATTTGAAGATATGACTAGGAACCTAGTCGCGGAGAAGGCGTCAACATTGGTGTCCAATGAACTGCCTAACTATTAATTTGAGGGGGGGGGTGAGGGATTCTCGAAAGGTGGATTGGATTCGGGGCATTAAAACCAGCAACGGTATACATTTCCTCGCTATCCAAGAAACTAAGCTTCAGGATTCATCTAATTTCCTATTCAGTAGGTTTTGGGGGCGAGCAGAATTCAGTTTAGCGGTGGTGGATTCGCACGGAAGATCGGGGGGCTTGGCATGCCTATGGTGCCCATCCGTTCTCAGGTGTGTAAATATTATCAAAAATAGGTACTTTATTGTTGTCTCTGGAATGTTGATACATACAGGTTGTTGGGTAAATATGGTTAACGTTTATGCTCTGAATGACGCGGCTAGTAGAAGGGCTCTATGGTCGGAATTGCTAGTGCTTCGCAATTCTGTACAACGACTATGGTTCCTAATGGGGGATTTTAATAAGGTCGGGGACGAATCTGAGAGAATGAATTCCGAGTTCATTGCACCGAATGCTGATGTTTTTAATCAATTTATCTTGTCGGTCGGGTTAGTGGAATACAATATGGGTGGTGGAAGATTCACGTATATTTCGGATAAAGGGGACAAGTTGAGTAAATTGGACCGTGTTTTGGTCTGCCTGGGTGTCATGGAGAGATGGCCAACAACAAGCATTTTGGCTCTAGAAAGAGATGCATCATATCACCGTCCGCTTATCTTATCCATGGCCATACAGACTTTGGTCATATCTCGTTCCGGTTTTTTAATTCATAGTTCGAGCTTCCCTGTTTCTCAGATTATGTGCTGCAAATATGCAACAAGTTCTCGTTTGTAGGTCCTGTTAGTGCATTACGTCTATTGACTTCGTCTTGTATCATGTAATAGGATAAGATTAGATCTTGTTATATGATAGTATAGGAGGTTTTAGAGTATGTTGAATGTAATTTAGCTTGAAAGTGGTGATTTCCCTTGAAAATGTCACTTGACAGTTTCAAGCTAAATCAAGATTTCCCTTGAAAGTGTCATGTGTCATTTCAAGCTAAATCAAGATTTCCCTTGAAAGTGGCATGTCATTTCAAGCTAAATCTCCTCCACTATAAATACCATTCAAGCTAAATCATTTGTAACTTTCGGATCTGAGTAGCGAAGCTCTGCCGAAACGTCTCCAGGTTGTAAATCAGTTTCATATCAATATAAGAGACATTATAATTACGTCTTGTGTGTTTCGATCTCGTTCGTGTACGGATTCCGCACGTTATACGTTCGTTTCGCAATCGTTTCGGAGTCAAACCGGTCCTAACAAGTGGTATCAGAGCAGGAGCTCGATTGCGTTGATCAAACAACAAGATTCGTACCAGATTACAGTGTTTTCAGATCTGAATTGCATCATTTCTTCATCTTCTACTTATTCTTTCACGTTTTCTACGGTTTTTCGACAAATTGAACGGGATTTTACGGTCCGAATCGGCTGATTTTTTAGAATATTGTGTGAAAACAGTTGATCTACAATCCTGCCAAGTTTCAGATTCAAATTCCTAATCGTTTAGGAGAATTTCGATTTTTTGTGTCCGACTTCGTAACAAACAGCAAGATTTCGCTTGAATCAGTTGTATTTCGCTTGAAAATTCAAGCGAAATCCTTATTCTGAAGATTTCGCTTGAGATATCTGTTCAATTTCGCTTGAAAAAGCTGATGGTTTCGCTTGAACATGATGTTAAGTCTTGATTTCGCTTCAGAACTGGTCACTTGGGATTTCGCTTGAAAGTTGTTAAATCTTGAGATTTCGCTTCAAAACATCAGCTTAAAATTTCGTTTGGGATTTCGCTTGAAGTTATATCAGTTGATTTCGCTTCAACTGATCAACTAGTGATTTCGCTTGAACTTTCTATTTCGCTTGAAAAGCGAAATTTCGTGTCAAGATTATTTCACATCAACTGAATATCAGTTTATTTCAAGTTGATTGATATTGTTGGTACTGATTGTATTTGTTTGTTTTTCTTGTGATTGTCAGGTTTACATCATGGCTGAGGAATTCTACAATACGTTTTTTAATGCGTTCACATCTGGATCGTCTGATGTAGAAAATGTTACACCAAAAACCATTACTAAGGTGCTAAATGAAAACATCAAGCATGATAACTTTTACGGGACTCACTCAAAGCCACCAACTCTGGAAAGCATTGATGATTATACCTGGTGGAAAGAACGTTTCATCAACTGGGCAAAGGCGTATGCTCATGAAAGTTGGTTTTGTTTGGAGTATGGGTATGAAAAACCAAAAGACGAGAAAGGCGAAGATCTTGTATTCAAGAAGTTTTCCAGATAAGATAAAGCTGAATACGAAGCTGAACAAAGAATGATAGCATTGATCCAGTCAGCAATCAGAAATGATATTTTTGCTTTACTAACTCATGATGGGTCATCTAAGTCTGTCTGGGAAGCTTTACATGTTAAAGCTGAAGGGGGAAAACAGATTAAAAAGAACAAAATTGCTTTATTAAAGAAAGAATTTGATATGTTTGATAACATAAAAGGAGAGTCGGTGAGACAAATGATTGAGAGATTCTGTCATCTTAAAATTGAATTAGAAAGATTAGAGATAAATAAAACAAGAGTGGAATTGATAGACAAAGTGATTGAAGCGTTACCACGAGCTGATCAGTGGCAAACGTTTGTTTTTATTTTGAAAAATGATGCTTTGTATGATACAATTACTCTTGATGCTTTGTTTGAAAAGATTGAAAGTCATGATTTGGAGCTACAAAAGCAAAACAAGATGACTGATTCTTCACATCAACAGAACGTTGGCTTGTACTACAAAAGCAGTGTGCTTTCTGATAAAGGCGTTGGTTCACCAAAAACAGCATTTAGTGATGAAAAGATGAAAGAACCACCAACAACGTCAACAAGTCATCATTCTGGATATCATTCATCTTCAAAGACAAATTCTGATGATTCTGAAGAAATTCTGTGCAACATTGCTCTTAAACTGAAAAATTCTCCTGCAATGAGCATAAATGCAGCGAAGCAGCAAATGAGTTTCCTTGCATCTGTTCTGGAGTCATATGAAGGTCTTGTAGCTGGAAAAATTGGAAATTCTGAATTGACCAAAGAAGACTACGACCAGATTGATCCGGAAGAGATGGAGCTCATTGACATAAGTTGGTGTTTAGCTAGTTGTATTCGAAGAGCTCAGAGGTATATGGAGATTACCGGGAAACAATCTCTTGGAGGTGCTTCAACAAAGCTTGGATTTGACAAATCCAAAGTGACCTGCTTCAGATGTAGGCAAAAGGGTCATTTCAAAAGAGAATGCAGAAACTCTGAAGTTGCTGAAGGAAGTGAACGTCCTTTCAACGATGATTATTATCGAAAGGCGATTTACCATCGAAGCAGAGAAGAACCAAAGTTGATCGAAGATAAGCCGAGAGAAAAATCAAGAGCATATGCAGTAATCTATCCTGATGAAGGATTTGATTGGAGCACAGTTTGTCCAGAAGAAGATCGTTTAGAGAATGTTCGTAAAACAGCTAAAGGGAGAGCTATGACAGAAGAAAGAAAGTTTGTTTTTGTTGCTAAGATTCAAGATGAAAACAAAGACAAAGACACTACTGAAGTCCATGAAGAAAAAGTTGAGATCAAAGAGAAAACTCGAGAAGAGATCTTAAGTGAGAAGACCTACAGAGAAAGGAACGTGGTCTATAACAGAATGGATGACATGCAGGAGGAGTATGAGATGGCTGTTGGTAGCAAAAGATGGGATAAAAAGAGAGAATGCTATTATAACAGAGAAGGAGAACCGGTTGTTCCCAAGAAAGACATAATCTTCGATGATGTTCTTCTCATGGTCCCGTTGAGAGCTGAATACTACAGAAATGTATTGAAAGATGACACATACGCTAAGAGATTTGAAAAGGAGATTAGATATGCTATGTTATCGTGTCTAAGAAAAAGGGATGAGGAAAGAATGAAGAAGAATGTTGAAGAAATGGTGAACAATCTGAAGAAAGCTGCTGAAGAGGTTAAAGCAGAAACTGTTGAAGTTGAAGCTGTGAAGGAAATTAAAAGTGAAGAAGTTGTTGTGAATGAAGAGGTTGAGAAAGCTGTTATTGAAGAACAGCAGATTGAAGAAGAGGTGAAGAAAGAAGAAAAAGAAGAAAAGAATGAGAATGAGGAAGCTGATAATGTTGGTGATGAAGTCGGTGTTGAAGAAAAGCAGAATGTTGCTGAGCAGACAGAGGTTGCTGAAAACACCGAAGTGCCAATCACTGAGGTAAATTCTGATTCTGAAAACTTGAAACTGATTGATCAGTGCAAGAAATGCATGGAACCGTGCAGAGCTTGTACTGAAAAAGATGAGCAATTTAGAACAAGAGATCTTGAGTTCACAAAAATTGAAAAGATTTTCAAAGAAAAATGCAAAGAAATGTTAGAAAAACAAAAGGTTTTTAAAGAAAATGATGAAAAATTTTCAAAAAAATGTAACAAATTAGAGAAAAATAATGAAGTTTTGAAAGAAAATGTTTTGAAAATGACAAATGAATGTGAACAAAAAGAAATTGCTTGTCAAGAAATGAAAAAGGAATATGACTCAATGAAATTATCATATCATATTACGAAAGAGTCATATGATAAAGTAAAAGATGAAATGAAATATGCTCAATCAAGAATGAATTATATGTCTGAAACAACCAAAGAGCTTAAACGAATGTATTCTATAAAACAAGATGTTGTTAATTCCTATATTGAGGATGTTGCTAAGTTGAAGCGACCGATTGCTGATTTAGAACAGGATAACAACAAGTTAAAGAGTTACCATGTGTCTTCATATGTGCTTGAACGAATTTTCAATATAAAACCGGGTGATGGTGAGTCTGAGCAGAACAAGAAAGGCATTGGCTCAAAGTTTCATCAAGTTCCACCACCGGGAAAATTTGCATTTTATGATGAGGAAAAGGTCGAAAAAGCTTTCAACATGGTAGACCAATTGCCAGACAACATTGACATAACCTATTCCAAATCTGATGATTCTCATGATTCAGAGGTGGTAGGTAAAGTCGTTGAAAGTGTGTTGAAAGAAGAGTCGATTGATACAGGTAAATCTGAATCACAGGATGAAGATGAAGAAAATCTTCATGATGGATATCTGAAAAACACAAAATCCGAGAAAAGTTTGAATGATGATTCAAAAGGATTGGTTTATACCATGATTGGATCGGACAAATTGTTCTTATATGTTGTATTCCCGATTCAGAATGTGATTTCAGAAAAAGTTGATAAAGTTTTCAAAATGGTTGAGATTGAGAAGTCTGAAATTTCAAAGTTTGTCGGTAAGAGTCATAGAGGTTCGTATAACAAACCTGGTTTCAAAAAGAAGAATATGAAGGCTGGGTTGGGTTATAAGAAGAAACAACATCGGAACAAAATCGAGACACCGAATTTTCAAGTAAAAATGAGTTTTGTTCAAGGAGGCAGTTTAGAAAAAGAAAAAGAACTCAAAATGAGACAGTCTAATGATGAGTTCTTTGCTAAAAAGAAAAAGCAACAACCACAGGTCAAAGATGTGTCCATGAGAACATGTTTCAAATGTGATCAAAAAGGACATCTTGCACGCAAGTGTCCTAATCTAAAATTTGTGGATGTTGACAAAAAGAAGATTGATACTGAGAAACAAAAATCTGAGAATGTGAGACAAAGGTCAACCAGATTTGATTCAAAACAAACTTGGAGGTACAACACAAACAAGTTTGCTTCGAATCAAAATTGGAAGTCAAACCGGTATAGGTTCGATTCTAGACAGACTTGGAATTCTCACACGCCCAGATCTAGAATAACACAAAGTTGGAAAACAACTGTTGATATGACAAAACCTCAAGAGTTTTGGAAACCAAAAGTTGTTGATCAAAAACAAAATGTTCAAAAAGATTCACATTTTTACAAACGAGGAACACCAAAAGGTCAAACATGGAGTGTTAAGAAACATGTTGATTTGGTAAAAGATGAGAAAGTTGAAGTTAAAATTGAGAAAGTTTTTGTGAAAAATGACAAAGAATTTCCAGCATTGAATGAAAATTATTGTGTTGAAATGCCTAAGGTTCAACAGACCTGGGCTAAATTGTTCAAGTAATTGAGTAGTTTGTTTGTGCAGGTCCTCATGGAATTCAAAGATTGTGAGAATGGGGGTTGGAGCAGCCTGGCACAACGAGGAGAGGAGGCTGCTGGATCCTGTGTTGGTTGAAACATGAAGTTTATATGTTTTTTTTTTCTGTAAATAAATAAACAATATTTCAAAAACCCTAAAAATTGAAAAACTTGAAAAACCAAACATATGTTTGTTTTTAATTTTTGTAAAAATAGAAAAATACAAAAATATGTGTTGATTGAATATGCCGAAACCCTCACGGCTGAACAAACATGATTACTTTCATCAGATTGAAAAACGGTTTTCAAACTGTTAAGATCAATGTGTTGTAAATCATGGGGGTATGTTAGATTTTCTGCAAATCAGTACACTTTTAGCAGAAAATGGATGGCGAGACAAAGCTATCAGTGTTGGTTGTCAAATTTTCTTTAAATGGTTTTGCATTTTAGGGGGAGAAAAAATTGTCATTAGAAAATCCAAAAACATTTGAAAAAGCCAAAAACATGATAAAATTCAAAAATTGAGTTTTTGCGTAAAAAGAGGAAATGATAGTACATCAGTAGACGGTTACAGTACGCTAAAGAATTGGAAAGTTTAAATGTGTTAAACGATCTCACCGTGGATGTGTCGGTAGATTTTTATACATTTAGTAAACTTTTTCAGGATATAAACCTAAATTCAAAAACTTGCTTATTTCGTGGGGAACACTACTTGGATATATAGGTAACCCCTGAAATCTCGTTTGAAAGGTCTTGTATTCTGATATACTAGGTTTTTATACTCAATGATATCTGGAGTATTATTCCGGGACTTCTGCTGAACGGTAGTTCTGACCTAGTCCTCGAATAATACTTTCCGCAAATGCTTGAAACATAGCATCACCCTCAGCATATATGATAAGATAAATAAATTGCTTAGCAATGCTGTTGTAAAAAAGTTCCTCTAAAGGGGACACACCCAAGTTGAGTCATGATCTCTCTGCTGAACGGTAGTTCTGACCTGAGCTCTCATGATTCTTCATAATTTATTAACCCCTTACAGATATCATTTGTGTTATAATTACCTGTAAGACTGAATATTGGGATCTGGATACGGGAGTATATTCAAGAGGTGGGATACATGAATGGGTTTAAGTTTTTAATACATCTAATTCGTATCCTGAATCAGTTGAAATTTGTGTGAAAAATTAAGTGGATCAGTATATCGACAATCTAAGTGAATTGTTTAGAACATAAAGTGTTTTAAAGCTCAACGGTACTTGTGACTTGTCAAAAACTGATATGATCCTCTGTCGCATACTCAAACAAAAATATTATCTGTAAATATGTTTGTACATATTTCTTTACTGCTTTATATTTTCAGAAAATATAAAAAGATTTTTGATTCTGCTTTATTTTCGACAACTGATGTCTGAGTGCTGAGTTTCAAAATCTAAGTAAGCTGATTGTGTTTCTGAAAATAAAACAAGTTCATTAAATTGAAACTTGAATTAAATTCAAAAATTTCAAAAACAGTTTGTGATATCTTCAAGGTCATTAAATTGAACTTGGATGATAAACTGTGAGGGAGTTGGATTCTTTAACATTGCCAAATCTATGAAGTATGTTGATAGGGGGAGTGGATTAGAGAATTTGATTGAGAATTCAAAATGTTGTTACTTATAAATGTTTGAGTGATTGCAGATGTGATACCAGACTACGATCCCGAGAGCAGAGTCTTAGGGGGAGTCTGAAGACAAGCTGAAAGTTAGGAGCTTGTAGCTGGAAAGCTAGGTGTCGATCCCTAAAAGCACGGAAGCTTGACGAAAGAGGGAGCCTGCTGATGATAAAGTTGTTGATGATTGAACCAGTGATGAGATTCTGGTGTAAGAGTTAAAGTGTGAGGCTGATAAAGAGAACTGATGGATGCTTACAATGTTACAATCTGAGTGAGGATGCAGAATGATCAAGACTGAAGAAGGTGTCATAACAGAGAATAGTGACTGAAGACTTCGTCAATATCCGAGGGGGAGTCTGTTAGTGCATTACGTCTATTGACTTCGTCTTGTATCATGTAATAGGATAAGATTAGATCTTGTTATATGATAGTATAGGAGGTTTTAGAGTATGTTGAATGTAATTTAGCTTGAAAGTGGTGATTTCCCTTGAAAATGTCACTTGACAGTTTCAAGCTAAATCAAGATTTCCCTTGAAAGTGTCATGTGTCATTTCAAGCTAAATCAAGATTTCCCTTGAAAGTGGCATGTCATTTCAAGCTAAATCTCCTCCACTATAAATACCATTCAAGCTAAATCATTTGTAACTTTCGGATCTGAGTAGCGAAGCTCTACCGAAACGTCTCCAGGTTGTAAATCAGTTTCATATCAATATAAGAGACATTATAATTACGTCTTGTGTGTTTCGATCTCGTTCGTGTACGGATTCCGCACGTTATACGTTCGTTTCGCAATCGTTTCGGAGTCAAACCGGTCCTAACAGGTCCTGAAGACTTGGCCTTAGCAATCAAATTTAGGTGGCTGAAGAATAACATAAAGTCTTGGCTGAAAATGGAAAAAGAAAGAAGAAAGGGTATTTACAGGGATAAAAAACGCAGGTTAGCAACCCTTGAGAATCTGGCCGAGGAGCGTTTGTTGGGGGGAAAATGAGCTATCAGAAAGAATTGAATGTCGGAATTTTTTGGCAGAGTTTGATAGAATAAAAAATATGGACATCCGTCAAAAGTCGAGAACCAGATGGGCGTTGGAAGGCGACGAGAATTCAAGTTTTTTTCACCAGATTATCAACTCAAATATTAGTTCGAACCGTGTTAATGGGCTGTTGGTGGATGATATCTGGATAACAAACCCGACGGTTATAAAAGAAATCTTTTTTGATTTCTTTCGTAACCAATTCACGGAGCCGGTAAGCGATAGACCGAAGATTGTGTGTCCAAACTTGGCCATTGTTTCTGCAGTTGATGCTGCTATGCTTGAAAACCCGTTTTCACTCTTCGAGATAAAGGAAGCTATTTGGGGTTGCAAAGGGGACCGTGCTCCAGGGCCAGATGGATTTAACTTCAAGTTTGTTAAACGATGTTGGCCGCAGTTACAAAATGATTTCCTACGGTTGTTTAATCAATTTTATTCGGAGGGGGCTTTAAACAAGTGCTGCACAGCTTCATTTATTGCCTTAATCCCCAAAGTAAAAGACCCGGTTAGTCCATCAGACTTTCGCCCTATCAGCCTGATTGGAGTTATTAATAAAGTCATCTCAAAAGTTTTTGTTAACTGTCTAAAGAAGGTAATTGGGAAGCTCATCTCGGAAGAACAATCGGCTTTTCTCACCGGTAGGAGTATAATGGATGGTCCGCTTATACTTAATGAAATTATGGGTTGGCTTAAGAAGTCCAATAAAAGCAGCATGTTCTTCAAAGTCGACATCAGTAAAGCATATGACTCTGTTAATTGGCAATTCCTTGACTCAATTATGGCACAAATGCATTTCCCAAGTCGGTGGCGAAGATGGATCATGGCGACACTCTGTTCGGCTAAGGCCTCGGTCTTAGTTAATGGATCCCCAACGGAGGAGTTCGAGTGTTCTCGCGGTCTTCGACAATGTCACACCCCGATATTTCCACGTATTACCGGTGGGCCCGGTGGGGAGTATCGTGATGTAGTTGATATCATCATAGTCAATATACACAATAATATAGCACAGCGGAAGGCTATGTAGAATATTACTATTACAAACCATAATGTCCAAGTGTCCAAATAAAAGAATATACAGACTTGTTGTAATAGAGATCCACAGGCGGATCATAAAACAAAATACAAGAAAACTAAAATAACAGACTTCAGGCATCTAAGGATTTGCAAGATCCTCTTAATTGACACCAAGTAGCTCCAGCCTAATTTCGAGAGGTACCTGTTGATGTGTTCAAAATGCAACATATAAATTTCATCAAATGAGGCATAAAACTAACCCTTTTTTAGTACTAATGTTGGAAAAAGTGTGCTTTTGTCTTCCTTTTGTATTTTCAGGATTAAATGAGCTCAAATTAACAAAAGAAGCAAAAAGACATCAAAATCTAACATAAATACAAGAAAAGGAACAAGACGTGACATGCCCGACCCCACGACAGCATCTTCCCAAGCAAAACAAGAGATCAGAAGCCTGAACACGCCCCGTGCTCAGCCAGCACGGGGGCGTGCCCAAGTGTCAGCAGAAAAGACAAAGTGGTAGAAGCTTCTATTGCCCACCACGGGGCCGTGCTCAGTGGACACGGGGCCGTGGTCAACTATAATATTCGCACAATCTAGCAAATCTGCATAGTACAAAGATTCTTCTGCACCACGGGGTCGTGCTCAGCGAACACGGGGGCGTGGTCAACTAAAAAGACAAAACTGCATTAAATGAAGAAAGAGAAGGATGTGGACACGGGGCCGTGCCCACTGGACACGGGGCCGTGCCCGAGCTTCTGTTCAGCCTATAAATAGAAGTGCTTGGCTCAAGCTCAAACCATCCCTTGGCACACCACCTCTCTCACACTTCACCCACCACCCACCACCACCATAACACCATCATCCACCACCATCATCCATTGTCCATAGTAGAGTGTGTGAGTCGTCTCGGGATCCAAGATTGATCGTAAGAGTTCTTGACAATCAAGGCCATGTTTGCCTAAGTCTCTTACATCACTTGGTGAAGACAAAGTGTCTAGTCATGATTAACCGACTCACCAGTTATAAAACCCACAAAGGAGTTATCCCCAACATGTGGGTTATTTAGCATTTGCATCTGACAGGTGTATGCCTACACCCCGTGCATAGGTCGTGGACATTTTCAAATGAAATGAGCCGAGGATATCCAGGAGACGGTCATATTAACCCCCAATGTTTATGTTATCAAACAAAACATATTAAAACGGGTTATGCAAATTTATCAATCATAATACGATTAGATGATTTCATACCCGACCAAGTGGTATTATTATAATACCGTATCCCAAGCTCGTATAAGGGAAAATAAGTTAAAAATATTTACCTGAGCTTGATGTGTAAGGATGTAACTCAGCCGTAAGTTTCCTAAAGCCTTATGAAAATACCTTCTATCGAAGCTACTCAATCTGTATGGAAGGTTTATTAACCTATTAGGATACTAACGGGTCTTTATTTAAGTCAAAGACTTAGACCGGTTAGTTTGAAAGATACTTAACGGTTCTAAACACTAGATTAAGCGAAGACCAGAATAGAATGTGGTTTAGACCTGAAAAGTTTGGATACTTGTATAATATGGGTAAACTAAACACATTCTGGATTTTGAAGTGAAAATGATAAGGTTAACCCATTTCGGCTAATTTATGTAAACTAGTTACATAAACCATACCGAACGCATAAATGCTTAACGGGTAACCGAATGAACCATATACAAGTCCCACAAGTTATTATGCTTAGAATATGTTAATACATCAGTAGGATGTTAACATATATGCCCAAAAAGTATTTAAAACCAATTTAAGTCCCGTAAGGGCAATTTGGTCATTTTAATATTTATAAAAGAGATTTAATAGTAAACTGAGGTTCTGGTCTAAAACATTCAGTAAAAATATTTATTTTATCAAGTTAGATCAGTAAGATATCATACATATGTGAGGGTTACCATTTATGGCCAAACTATGCACCGTAGGGGCATTTTGGTCATTTCACATATGTTTTAAAGACAAAATTTGAAGTCTGAGTTCAAGAATTATTCTTAGTGTTAAAATATTAAAATTCATTCATAAAATCTGTAGGTATTAACTCTTAGGTGTTAAATATGGTTTTGAACCATACTATGCGCCTAATTTGCGTAAAAGTCGATAATTGACGATATTTGAGATGTTTATGACAATATGAGATTTTGATCAGCCTTAAATGTTTAAAATATTTTATTAATCATATAACATCAGTATGAAAAGGTTTGGTATGTTAATCATGTGTTAATCTCATTTTTATTAACAAAAGGGTATTATCGTCATTTACCGAATTATACGAGAACTTATTGATATAGTCAGTTTATAATCTGACCAAAAATTTCAAAATCCTTAAAAATAATATAAAAGCAGTAGGCAATGAGTTTGGTGTCTAAATTTGGGTTTAAATGTGATTTATGCTAAAAATACAAATTAATTAACAAAAAGTTTCATTTTACGATATATTGCATAACTTGAGTTTGAGACCAGAAACTGATGTCAAATTTATTTGACATACTTATATATCAGTAATAAAGCTTTTTGTCCTCTCACATTTTCAAAAATCTCGTTTTTATGATATAAGGGCATAATGGTCAAATATAAGCATAATAACGGAAACTAGCATATAATTCAAAATACTAATGACCAGGTAATTTAACCTCAGAGGGTTATACTCAGTGTTTTGAAGGCCGGACCGGACCGGCGACCGGAGCCTATGACGGTCCAGTTCAGGGTGTTGACCGCGTTTAGCACTTAGCCGGCCGCAGTGGCGTATCTAGAAAACCCTTATAGGGGCAACGTTTTAAAGAAAAGAGGTAACGAAATCGAAAAAAAGGTCAAAATTTACATTAAATTTACACTGTCGTCGGAGCGTTAAGGGGCAACGTAGGTTACCCCTTAGTAAGAGATATATCCGCCCCTGGCCGGCCGGCCGGACCGGTGGCCGGTGGCCTGACCGGAAAACCGGTCGGGCCGATCAAAGAATCAAATGAAGAATGATGAACCAGTTCTAAAACCGACTTCCACTCTTCGAGAATCAAATGACAAGTATAATCAATCAAAACATAAGCAACGAAGATGATGAAATCGGTCTGAGACGGAGTGGTGTTGCCAGAATCCGACAAACACATGGAAAAGGGGGTTTTGTTTCCGACTAACATTTGCATCTGCAGATTTGCTATGAAGAGAAGAAAAAAGATACATTGAAAAATAAGGTAGTTGTATAGAGTGAAAAAGTTGACATTGGAAATCATAATTGTTGCGTGTAACTATGATGAAGTCTCTGATGAAGTGATAGAGCATAGATATAGCCACCTATATTCACAAAAAGTGATTGTTTCATTTTGCTTTTTTTTTACAATTAGTTGTTTGAAAAAATATACATGGATAGATCATTACCTTATCAAATATTTTGTCATTATTTTTTGAAAGATATATAGTAACTAAAAGCATTTTTCTTCATGTAAAAACGAAACTTTTAAAAAAATATCTTACCTAAAAAACACTCAAATAAAGCATAAGTTTCTATCTAATCCATTAAATAATAAAAATAAAGTGGTTAAGATGAATTATAAAGATACGTTAGCGAATATGAAAAACGGTGTTAGGAACCCCCCATTTTAAATGTTTTCCAGTTTTTAAATCTGGTCCGACCGGTTGAACCGGTTCGACCAGTGAACCGATAAGTATACCGGTTCGACGTCCGGTCCGGTCTTGAAAACATTGGTTATACTACAACATAATGTGGTCCTAATGGAAGCTTAAAATATAGAAGAATTAAGCTTAATCGGGTCAGAACTGAAAGTCAAAGCAAAAGTCAAGCTTTTGCGACTTTCGGTTGTGAACCGACCCTAAACTCAGAATTGTCGGGTTGAACATGCTTAAACATGTTCTAATAATAATTACCAAGTTATTAAAGTGATAAAACATAGTTTATAACCTCTGCATTATTAGTTTTGGTTATTATTTAAAAAATATGTCTAGTTTGACTTTTTAATTAATAGTTTGACCCGACAATTAACTAAGCAAACGAAATAATTAAGAGGTGCCCTTTTAAGGGATTAACACCTACCTAATTATGGTCACATAGCTATATTCGCCTCGAACAATGGCTGGACCATTTGAGTTTAAACCGAGAGTCAAAGCTATTTTACGTAACTTTGACTTTTCGGTTTTTAATTAAGAAAACTGAACTAAAGAGGGGGCTAAGACACTTACAAAGGGTCCTAGCAATCTTTTCTACTAAAAATGAGCTTCCTTATGACCAGGAATCCCAGAATGCTCAAGAAAACTCAAGCTAGAGAGATGAGAGTGGAATGTTTGAATGTGCAAGTGAAATGGTTGCACAATTGAACCTATTTATAGTGAATGAAGGTTGCCCAAGATCATCACAGTTGTTTAGGGGTGTTGTATGATGGCTCCAGGTGTCCATAATGGTTTTTAAAACCATCAAACAGCCCTAGAATTCGTTTAAACTTATTTGGAGCTCAAGAAAGATGACAAACCTACAGATGCCATGCACATTCTGTCGATTTGGACCCGTCGCGCCACGCCACGGTGAACAGGGGGTGGTCGCGCGACGCTAGCCCTCAAAACAACTTTCAGAAGTTGTCACAATTGGTCCCTGCACCTTTATAAGCCATATAACTTTCATTTTAAGCACAATAGGCCCTTGTAGTTAGTTTGTAGATGATCTAGGGAGTATAACCAAACACCGTTAGGTCCGGTTTCATTAAACGATCCCCGAAAACACTAGTTTCGTCTCGTTGACGCTTTTAACCCTAATTCTTGGGAATTTGCGTAAACAACAAATAACGATCTTGAAACCTCGTGAATTTGTTATCACTTATTCTTAGGAGTATATTCGAACATTACGAAGCCCCGAGTTCGTTAAAAGGCCACTCAGAGGTAAGAATTAACATGTTGACACGTTTAACCCCTGTATCTTGTAAACTTTCGTTTACTTTCACAAACGGCTTCTTATATCGGAATAATTACTCGTTTAAGAATATATTCTTCGTGTGTGGTCATTCAGAGGCACAAGTTAGGCATGTTGACACTTTTAGTCCCTTTTCATACATAATTTCATCGTTTTACAACTTTAGTCCTTCAAACTCAAACTTTCTCAAGATTAGGGTTTAGGACACGTGTCTTTACATAATTTGACACATTTTTACGAGGTGTTACATCCTCACCCCCTTAAAAGAAATCTTGACCCTGAGATTTACTGAAACAAGTGAGGGTACTTTTGTCGCATAATGGACTCAACCTCCCACGTATATTCTGGGCCTCTACGGGCATCCCATTTAACTTTCACTATAGGCACGTGCTTCCTTCGGAGCCTTTTAACCTGTCGATCCTCAATCGATATAGGTCTTTCAACAAACCTCAGGCTTTCATCAATCTGTACGTCTTTATAAGACATTGCTAGCGATTCATCAGCTAGACATTTCTTTAAATTACAGATGTGGAATACATTGTGAATTCCACTAAGCTCCTCAGGCAAGTTTAGCTTATAAGCTACACTGCCGACACATTCGATGATCTCGAATGGTCCAATATACCTCGGGTTTAGATTGCCCTTATTACCAAAACGCATCACACCTTTCCAGGGTGATACTTTTAGTAAGACTGTGTCGCCTACCTCAAACTTTAGAGGTTTTCGCTTTTATCAGCATAACTTTTCTGCCTATCCCTGGCAGCTTTTAAGAGATCACGAATTTGGACAATCTTGTCCGTTGTATCAAGGACTATATCAGGTCCTGATAACTGAGTTTCTCCTACTTCCGCCCAACAAACAGGCGTTCTGCATTTCCTTCCATACAATGCCTCAAAAGGCGCAGCCTAAATGCTAGTATGGTAGCTATTATTATAGGAGAACTCGATCAACGGTAGGTGGTCATCCCAGCTACAACCCAAATCAATAACACATGCACGAAGCATGTCTTCCAAAGTTTAAATTGTACGCTCACTTTGTCCATCTGTTTGGGGATGGTAAGCAGTACTAAAATTCAAACGAGTGCCTAATGATTGTTGGAAGCTTTTCCAAAAGTGAGAGGTGTATCTAGTATCTCTATCGGATATAATAGATACGGGCACTCCGTGGAGAGATACAATCTCATCTACGTATAACTGAGCTAGCATGTCGGAGCTATGAGTCTCCTTAATGGGTAAGAAATGTGCTGACTTAGTCAGTCTATCGACTATGACCCATATAGTATCATTTCCATGCCTTGTTTTAGGTAACTTGGTTATAAAATCCATAGTTACCACTTCCCATTTCCATGTGGGAAGTTCTGGCTGTTATAGCAAACCTGACGGCTTTTGATGTTCAGCTTTTATCTGACCGCATGTCAAACATTTAGCTACATGTGTGGCTATAGATTTCTTCAAACCTATCCACCAATAATTGGCTTTCAAATCTTGATACATTTTTTCACCTCCAGGGTGAACTGAGTATCGGGAATTGTGAGCTTCCTGGAGGATTATATCTCCAAGTCCTCCATGGATAGGAACCTAGATTCTACCATTCAATCTGAGGATTCCATCCTTGTCAGGTAACAACTGATCAGCTGTTACACCTAACTTTACACTTGGAAAGTTAGTTTCCAATATAGCTTCCTTTTGAGCAGCTAACAGCCTTTCATTCAAGCTGTTTTTGAGTTCAATACTCTTGGCATTAATTCTTATAGGTTTGATCCTTTCTTTTCTGCTCAATGCATCAATGACTACATTCGCTTTACCAGGATGGTAGCGAATTTCGCAATCATAGTCATATAGAGTCTCCATCCAACGGCGCTGCCTCATATTGAGATCCTTTTGGTTCAATAAGTGTTAGAGACTTTTTTTATCCGAATAAATCACACATTTAGTTCCATATAAGTTATGTCGCCTCAACTTTAGTGCAAATACAACGGCACCCAACTCCAAATCATGGGTGGTGTAATTCTTTTCATGCACCTTTAGTTGTCGTGATGCATAGGCAATCACTTTGCCTTTCTGCATAAGCACACAACCCATACCGGTGTGTGAGGCATCACAGTACATGACAAATTCTTTTATCCCCTCAGGCAATGTCAATACAGGAGCATTGCTCAATTTCTATTTAAGAATCTCAAAAGACTCTTGTTGTTTGGGACCCCAATCAAACTTTACATTCTTGCGGGTCAGAGTAGTTAACGGTGCAGCTGTCCTCGAGAAGTTCTCAATGAACCTTCTATAATAACCAGTTAATCCCAGAAAGCTGCGAATCTCCGTAGGGGTCTTAGGTTCTTCCCAATTCATAATGGCTTCTATTTTAGTGGGATCTACTTGGATACCACGCTCGCTCACAACATGTCCAAGGAATTGGACTTCGCGAAGCTAGAACTCACACTTGGAGAATTTAGCATACAGCTTCTCCTGTCGTAGCAATCCTAAGATACATCGAAGGTGCTTCTCGTGTTCAGCCTGACTACGAGAGTAGATAAGTATGTCATCTATAAAGACGATAACAAACTCATCTAGGTATGGTTTGCAGACTCGATTCATGAGATCCATGAATGCTGCGGGTGCATTTGTGAGCCCGAAAGGCATCACTAAGAATTCATAGTGTCCATACCTTGTCCTGAACGCCGTTTTAGGTACATCTTCGGTCCTAACTTTGAGTTGATGATATCCAGATCTTAAATCAATTTCGAGAAGAAGCTTGCCCCTTGGAGTTGGTCGAACAAATCGTCGATCCTGGGCAATGGATAACGATTCTTGATTGTTACCTTATTTAACTCACGATAATCAATGCATAGACGCATTGATCCATCCTTCTTCTTTACAAACAATATAGGAGCTCCCCAAGGTGAAGAGCTTGGTTGTATGAAACCCTTTTCCAGTAAGTCGTCCAATTGAGTCCTAAGCTCTTTCGTTTCTATAGGCCCAAGACGGTAAGGAGCTCATGCGATCGGTGAAGATCCTGGCAGAATGTCTATCCTGAAGTTAACTTGTCTCTCAGGAGGTAATCCAAGTAGTTCATCGGGAAAGACATCAGGGTATTCAGAGATAATCGGAATGTCTTCAATCTTGGGTTTTGGTTCATCAACTGTTACTTGTGCCATATAGATGACACATCCGTTCTTCAGACAATTGGATGCTTTGAGTATAGACACATTGTCGGGCAAACCATATTGTGTATCTCCATGAATGGTGACCAACTCACCAGATGGGGTTTTGATGTTAACTAGTTTCTTATCGCAGACAATTTGGGCTTGGTTATGCGATAACCAATCCATGCCTAAAACTACATCAAACCCAGCTAATATTATTGGCAAAAGGGATAGCGGGATAGAATGATTCTTAATGGATATAAAGCATCCATCAAGAAGAGTTGAGGCAGTTTCTAAGGTACCATCTGCGAGCTCCACCTCATATTTTATGTCTAGAGTTTTAATAGGCAGATTCGGTAACTTACTAAACTTATGGTCTACAAAAGATTTATCCGCACCTGAATCAAATAAAACTCTAGCATAAATATCATTAATGAGGAAGGTACATGTTATAACGTTATCGTCGTTCACCGCCTCCCTGGCGTTCATCTGAAAAATCCTTGCATTGGTTTTCTTTGCCTCCTCAGGCTTCTTAGCATTTTTAGGGCAATTGGTTTTGATGTGCCCCTTTTCATTGCAACCATAGCAGGTTGCATCCTTGATGTTTCGTCACTCAACAGTCTTGTGCCCTTTCTTTTTGCAAATTCCACAAGGTTTAGCTTGTGGATCCTGATTAAACTTTCCAAAGTGCCTTTTGTCACAAACCTTTCACCTAGGCTTATCACCTGACTGCCCTTTCTTGGAACCAGAGTTCCCTTTCTTCTTTTTGTTCGATTGGTGGGACTGGTCATCCTCCCTCTTCCTCTTCCCTTCTTCAGTTGCAGGCTTAGAAGCCTTGATATTTCCTTTAACCTCAGGGGCTAAACCACCGATAAAACGAGCAATGCGTTTGGGTTCAGGGGTGACCAGATATGGGACGAGTCGAGACATCGAGTTAAAACTGGTCACATAAGACCTGCAATCCAAATCTTTCATCACCAGAGTGAGGAAATCAGTCTCCACTCTTTCAACCTCATGTTGCGGACAATAAGTGTCCTTCACAAGATCAACAAATTGATTCCAAGAAAGGTTATACAAAGGAACCTTTCCAGTGGATTACATCAAGGCTTTCCACCATGTTAGGGTGTCGCCCTTGAAGGACTGAGATTCAAACTTAACGATGTCCTCATTAGCACACCCACTGATATCAATCACCGTTTCCATTTCATCCAACCACTTCATACAGCCGATAGCTCCTTTTTCTCCCGTGAAATCTCTTGGTTTACAAGAGACGAAATATTTATAGGTACAACCTTTGTTGTACCTGGGAGTCTGATCGAGGACAATTTGCCTCTGTGGTTCACTTTTCTGATTGGATGAGTGTCGAGACGCATCCTTTTTCAATGTATGCGAATGTGATAGGGACTTTGTATGAGTTTTGGAGCGAACATTACTCGGCTCCTTAAACATATTATCCACTGCTTGAGCAACTGCTATGTTTATCATTGCTTGTAATTCAGCACCAGTAACATTTATCCTGGTATTATTGTTTCCTTCCATAGGATGACTATTAGCTTCGTCAGAGCTAGCCATGATTTGAATACTAAAATCAAACAATAATGATTTATTTAGATTATATAATGAATCATCGTATCTGATGATTAGATGCTTATGTCATTAATAAACAATATAGACCATTTTTTATAACAAGTCAAAATTTATTCGTTCATGATTTTCCTAGGCTACGAATGAACCATTATTGGCAATCATGTCGGATATAATCCTTTACATTTATCAGACAGGGAACATAAGTCACAACTGTCAATGTCATAAAGATATTTTCAGATAGCACAAAAGGCTCGTCTCGAAGGATATTTAAATGGCACTGATGCGTGTGAAGTGTTATATATATTAGGTGTATATTTTAAGCCCCTTTAACACTTATTTTTAGCCAAGTTTTAAATTTATAAAACACGATATTTCACTAACACTAAACACACATATGGGCAAGTGCACCCATCGTGAGCGTAGTATAGTGTTGGTAAGATACCGAGGTCGTCCAAGGACACAAGAGCTTTTAGTACCGGTTAATCCTCAACATCTAATCAAAATAAAAAGTTAGAAAAATGTTTTAAACTAAGAAAAATAAAAACTAACTAAAATGCTGAAAATAAAAATAAAAATAAAAACAGATAGACAAGATGAATCACTTGGTTCCGACTCGTATCTAGTGTAACCTTTGATTATTTCCGCACTTTTGCACATAATTAAGAGATTATCTTAGTTATTGTAGTAGACCCCTCTTTTGAAGGTGACGTTACCCTCACCCCAGTAGTTTGAGTCAGCAAGGATACAATCCTAAAAGGGTGGATTATCGGAAGATAATGAATTAAGTTATTAATGCAATATTATGGTAGGCCCCTCTTTTGGAGGTGACGTTACCCTCGACTAAGTAGTCTGAGTCAGCAGGGATACAGTCCTAAATAGCCGGGTTATAGTATTAATAGTAGTTAACTTATGAGGGGATCAAAGAGTTTGGACCCCCGCCATCCAATACCATGAAGTATTGAAGGAGGTCCTACTAAATTTGACCCAGGTCCATTGCAGGACCTCTAAACGCTGAACAATGGAAAGACCTTTACCAAACCGTTCCCTTAACCCCCGACCAGTTAGCCAACATACCTCCATATAGACCGTGGAGATATGAATGGTGAAAATCTTTTATTTTATATAGACAGTAAAATAATGCCAAGACACCACGGACAAACGATAAGGAAATATCACCTTCAACATAAGTAACTAGTTATTAAAGTCATTAATACAAAACCAAATAAAAAGTGCAAAAGATTAGAAATAAAAAGTATTACACTAGACACTTTGTCTTCACCAAGTGATGTAAGAGACTTAGGCAAACATGGCCTTGATTGTCAAGAACTCTTACGATCAATCTTGGATCCCGAGACGACTCACACACTCTACGATGGACAATGGATGATGGTGGTGGATGATGGTGTTATGGTGGTGGTGGGTGAAGTGTGAGAGAGGTGGTGTGCCAAGGGATGGTTTGAGCTTGAGCCAAGCACTTCCATTTATAGGCTTAACAGAAGCTCGGGCACGGCCCTGTGTCCACATCCTCTCTTTCTTCATTAAATGCAGCTTTGTCTTATTAGTTGACCACGCCCCCGTGTCCGCTGAGCACGACCCCGTGTGCAGAAGAATCTTTGTACTATGAAGATTTGCCTGGATTGTGCGAATTTTATAGTTGACCACGGCCCCGTGTCCGCTGAGCACGGCCCCGTGGTGGGCAATAGAAGCTTCTACCACTTTGTCTTTTCTGCTGACACTTGGGCACGCCCCCGTGCTGGCTGAGCACGGGGCGTGTTCAGGCCTCTGATCTCTTGTTTTTCTTGGGAAGATGCTGTTGTGGGGTCGGGCACGTCATGTCTTCCTCCTTTTCTTGTATTTATGTTAGATTTTGGTGTCTTTTTGCTTCTTTTTTTAATTTGAGCTCAGTTAATCCTGAAAATACAAAAGGAAGACAAAAGAACACTTTTTCCAACATTAGTACTAAAAAGGGTTAGTTTTATGCCTCATTTGATGAAATTTATATATTAATATTTGAACACATCAGGCACAAAGGCCTTGTCACAAGGACAGTTAAAATATAATCAACGATCTCTTGAATCAATAATTTTTATGGGTCGAACATAGTTCATCGCCTTTTTGACAAGAAGTTTATAAAATAAAACTATCATTGTCATGAATACACCTTCGCCCGTAGGCATACACCTCAAATGGATGTTTTTGATGTATACATCATATTTGATGTTTAATAGCCATGATTCGCATTGATCATATAGGCCATGAGGGTGACTTGGAAAGATCCAAGTACTTCTGGAAGCTAGTGTGGTCTCTCAAGTCACACTGCCAGGAATGTTAACATGTTTTAAGATGTTAACAGAGAATCATTGTCCTTAAAAGGTTATACCATCATGGTCATTAATATTTTGGGTAGGTTATACCTTTAAGAACTTCTTTTGAAATTTCTATGGCAGATTAATTAAAAATTGAAATGAGATATGCTTGGTGATGTATTAAAATACACATATAAAAATTCCATAAGAAATTCCATTAAATTACTAAGCGATTACAAGAAATTCCCTAAACGGGTCTTGAAATAAACCAAATGTCCACGCAGGGACTTAATTGAAATTACAATACAAAATAAAATAAAACAAATTTCTACTTCTTTTTACCCTTTATGAAGTTCGCAAGGCCCTGAAGAAATTTGTTGTGATTTTTATCGCGTTCCTCCGCTTTTTGTTCAACCTGGTCCAACCTCTGTAGGATTTGTTGCGTTTGCAGTTGTGAAGGTGGGGGTTGCTTTTGATAAGGAGGGTATTGATACCCTTGCACGGGATACCCAGTTGGGTATACTGGAGGAAATGGTGAGGGATAAAGTGCATTAAATTGAGCTGCCTCAAGATATGGATCTTGGTCAGGGGCCTGATATCCATAATCCGTAGGAGTTGGATATTCAAATGGGTTATACTCAGACGAACCTGGTAAGTCGGTATTGGGTTTTCATAACCCACTGGCGGTGGCGGTGGTGCAAAAGTAACTGGCGGGGGATCATTTTCCAGCACCGCTTGAGAAGGTCCACCCATTTGTGGATCTTCGGGGATTGGAGGGTATGTGCTTGAAGCTTGTGGGGAACTGAATCTTGGTCCCCCTCGCACGGACATCCGTGCATTCCTCCTTCGCCTTGGTGGCTCAGGAGGTGGTTGTGGTGGTTGTTGAGGTGGTTCCTCAACGGGCAATGGCGGTGGAGTAACCGCCTGAAGATACGGTTCCTCCAATGGAGGTTGTGGAGGAGAGTTGTGAAAAGAAGGGGTGAATTCCCAAGTATAGGTGTTTCACCTTTCGGCCCATGAATCGGGGCCTTGATATGGCGATCCTTCATAAGGAGAACCGTTGGAGATACTGATGGGATGTGATGGCGTCCCAGTTGGTAGAAATTCTGGATCTGGATCATTGTCCATCTCCATATCTTGCGAGAAATGGTCCTCGGGTCCAAGAGGATTATAACCTGGTGGTTCATTGATATAGTCATTTGGGTTAAATTGACCCGGTGAATAAAGATCGTGAGATCCAGAATGGTGAAAAGAATGAGAATATAGAGAGTGATGTGAATGATGTGAGTGGTGAGAATGGTATGAATGTTGGGGCTCGTCTTGAATAGGCGGCCCGAAAGGAGGGTGATCTGAAGGTGAAGAACCTAACGAAACTGAGTGTCTCGCAGGCTCAAAAGAGGGTCTCCAATTATCTCGCGAATCGGAGCTAGTAAAAGACGCTGATGGCGTGCGTCTGTGTGAGGGTCCAACATTGCTAGATGGTCCTCCCCTCATAGGACCTTTTCCTTTTCCTCGAACGCGCGGTGGCATTTTAATTTAGCAAACCTGTCAAAACAATAAAACAACATATAAAAGACAAAAGGAAAAGTTAAGAATAAATCCAAGGTCATTTGCCTAGACTCGGAAGTCTAAGGAATGTGCTATTGTGTCATTGAGATTAAACAGAAAAAGGCTAGTGTTTAATTAACTAAATGTTGGCTCTGATATCAACCTGTCACACCCCGATATTTCCACGTATTACCGGTGGGTCCGGTGGGGAGTATCGTGACGTAGTTGATATCAACATAGTCAATATATACAATAATATAGCACAGCGGAAGGCTTGGTAGAATATTACTATTACAAACCATAATGTCCAAGTGTCCAAATAAAAGAATATACAGACTGGTTGTAATAGAGATCCACAGGCGGATCATAAAACAAAATAAAAGAAAACTGAAATAACAGACTTCAGGCATCTAAGGATTTGCAAGATCCTCTTATTTGACACCAAGTAGCTCCAACCTAATTTCGAGAGGTACCTGTCACTTAGTCTTTGGGAAATACGTCAGTTTTCACTGGTAATTACAATTAACCGACTCATTTGAAAAGAGTTTATGAAAATTGATTCCACAAGGCACAAACCATTTATAACTTGGGACAATATTTAATAAAATCTTGTATACAGTTTTACATGTTTGTCATACATATGGGGCCGATTGGAAGCCGGTCATGATTAACCGACTCACCAGTTATAAAACCCACAAAGGAGTTATCCCCAACATGTGGGTTATTTAGCATTTGCATCTGACAGGTGTATGCCTACACCCCGTGCATAGGTCGTGGCCATTTTCAAATGAAATGAGCCGAGGATATCCAGGACACGGTCGTATTAACCCCCAATGTTTATGATATCAAACAAAACAGATTAAAACGGGTTATGCAAATTTATCAATCACAATCCGATTAAATGATTTCATATCCGACCAAGCGGTATTATTGTAATACCGTATCCCAAGCCCGTATAAGGGAAAATAAGTTAAAAGTATTTACCTGAGCTAGATGTGTAAGGATGTAACTCAGCCGTAAGTTTCTTAAAGCCTTATGAAAAGCGGTGTCGACTGTGGTCGTAGATGGGTCCATAACCTCTTTTTGGCTTGATGTTTGGCTGGGCCTGGAACCATTATATGTTGCTTTGCCAAATCTATTCAAACTCGAAAAACTTATAACGTGCATGGTTAGAGACCGAATCAGTGTTGGAAGTTTTGGGCCGATATTAACATGGGAATGGGCCAGTCCGATTAGTGGGGGTGCTGAACTAATGGAGTTGCAAAGCCTGTTAGATTTGCTAGGCGCAATTACGATTGGGTCGGGCCGAGATAAATTTTATTGGAACTATGATGAATCGGCGATTTTCCAAGTTGCGAGTATAAAAAAGGCGTTCGGTTCTCTTAATAGAGATCGGCCGAACTGGTTGTTTATTTGGAATAGCTGGGTTCCTAAGAAAGTGGGTATTGTTTCTTAGAGAGCAGAAAATGAACGGCTACCGACAAGATGCGCCAATTAGTAAGGAGGAGGATAAACATTCTAGATTTGAGATGTTTGTTTTGCAAAGAACAGGAGGAAACCGGAGAACATATATTCGTTTCATGCCACTTCGCACAAATCATTTGGCAAAACATTGCAAGGTGGCATAAACTTCCACACATCATCGCTTTTGAACTCAATGATATTTTGGAATTGCATGGTTTCAGCCCTGGTTCAAGGAAGAAGAAAAAAGCACTAAATGCCATTTGTCTTGTCACGGTTTGGTATATCTGGAAAGCACGTAATGAAGCTCTGTTTAGAAGTACTCAGCCATCGGTTATCAAAGTTCTAGAGGAAGTCAAAGCTCTAGCTTTCTTGTGGGTCAAAGCTCGATCAAAAGAAACAACTATGACATGGGAGAATTAGAGTAGTTTTAACATATTTGGTTAACTATTTGATTTGGTGTAATAGGTAGAATGTAAATTTGGTTCTGGGTCTTTGTAAGTTTGGGGACTAGCGTCTTGCTAGTGTTTTTAATAAAATTTTATGTCAGCCGTTCAGAAAAAAAAAAAAAAAAACCGGATTGCCTAACAAACCGGCTCTTCTACTGTTTCACTTGTCGAATCGGTCGGACCATTTTTAATAACCGGATTTTTATTATATTTAGTAATTTTATAACTTATAAATAACAAAAATATAGTAACATACAAAATACATTATATTATAGTAAAAAGAAAAAAATAGTAAAAATAAACAGTATGAATAAATCTTTCAAAACCATCTTGAATCCCTACAACAAGAAATGTCAGAATTAAAGTTCCCGAAAAACAAACTAATCTTCGAGCATTCACATCCAATCCATCGTAAGTGAGATTGTTATAATATAAAAAGTATAAAAACTAGTTATAAGTAGAGGAAAAGGAAAAATGTTACTGTTCATGTGTATATTTGAGTAGACACTGTTTACCCCTATAATATTTTAATATATTTTAAAAGTGGCCGTAAGTGAAGTTTACCCCTATAATATTTTAATATATTTTAAAAGTGGCCGTAAGTGAAGGAGAGAGAAAAGGTAATGATAAAGGTATATAAAATATTATTTAATTAAAGAGAAGAGAGAAAATGTAATTTTTTTTAGTGTAATATAGGGTAAAAATTTGATGGAATGGATGTGAATACTCTTAAGGCATAAACCTCACTTTTCATATTTTTAATTTTTTTATAATATTGTAAACTCAAACCCACCTCTAAAAAAATAAAAACTTCACTCTCAAATTTCAATCCTGGCTCACTTGGTTCCCCTTCGTTTCCCGTAGGGTCAACACACAACCCACCACAGAAATTAAGCTTTAGACAAGTTTATAACTATTCATCCGGTGAGCTCAACTCAAATCCGGTCCGAATTTCTTCATTTGCTCTCTAAATCACCTCTCTATCTTTGGTATTTCACAAGCTAACGCAAAAAATACAAAATTCTTGTCCGCTCACCGACCCGGCCTACCGGCCGGGTTTTTGCAGAAACGGCCGAACATGTATAACTGGCCGGTCGTAACAACATTGCCTTTTATAAAAGAAAACAAACACAACAAAGGGTGCTACTTTCTACACCCCTATTTACTTTTTTCACCCCCTCCTCTCACATACTTATAGGTGGTGCCTGCGTGGGACCGACAGTTTTCCTCTCACAAGGGGGTATAATCAGGAAAGAGGGGGGTGCGTATAGAATGAGCCACAACGAAACTTCCTAAGATAATATGTATAATAAACAGGAAATAACATAAAATAAACATAAACCGAAGATGCATAACAAATTAAAACAACCTAACTAGCCAACAAAATTATTAGGCAGACCGCGAAGGCTGAGGAAATAGCCTGCAGGGTTGTTTTCAAACGCGACCCTTGAAATCAACTTAAAAGACTGACCAGGCGCTTTCATCATCACTACTGTTGTAGTGCGCAAACACGGAAAAATAAAGATGAAAAACGAGCACAAGCCGTTGAAACATACGACGAGAATTTCACGAATGCCCTGAAATATGCATTTAACAGCAATGAAGCATCCATTGAGAATGTAACAAATGCCCCGATATAAGCATTCAACGACACTCAAGAATCCGTTGAGAAAGAGACCACCGGTTGATAATACGAAGCTCCAGCAGCATATACAAGTGATCAATACGACAGCAATTATAAGATAGGGTATGGCATCAATAATCAAGCAACGGATCTGCTCGTCACGTGTTTCTGGTGGAAATTCTTGGTTAAACCAATCGATTAGAGATTGGAAGAAGTTGCTTACGGTGGAGACAACCGTCGGGAAGATGTTTTTCAGATCCTCTATTTCTTTGTTAAACCAGCCCATCAGATACTCAAAGAAGTTCGTTACACTGGAGACGACCGTAGAGAAGAAGTTCATGACGGGATCTGTCAGAGTCTCTAATGCTTGTTTAAACAAACCGATCAGATACGGGAAAAAGTTTGTTACGGAGTAAACAGCCGTAGAGAAGAAGCTGCTTACGTCGGAAGCGACTGTAGAGAAAAAGTTGCTTACACCGGAGATGATTGTAGAGAAGAAGTTGGCGACAACAGAGAAGAGGTGGCAGATGGGGTTTATGAACAAGCCGATAAGATACTGGAAGAAGTTGCTTACGGCGGAGACGATGGTGGAGAAGAAGTTGCTTATGGCGGAGGCGATGGTAGAGAAGAGGTTGCAGATGGGGTTTGTTAACAAGCCAATAAGATAAAGGAAGAAGTTGCCTATGCCGGAGAAGATTTTAGAAAAGATGTCGCCGACGGGGTTGGTGAGAATCTCCGGCAAGTCGTCGGCTAAAAAGATTCCTCTCAGTTTTACTTGAAGTGTGGTCGTCATTTTGGTCGTCGGATGTGTAGCTAGATCAAGTTCAACAACCCTTGTCAGTTTATAAGAATACTTTTGAATAGTTTCTATATGGTCCCTTGATTATTAGTCAAATGTCATTCTACGCCCTATGCAATTGTAGACTTGTAGTCTTATGCATAAAAATGTACAAATGTTTGTAGTTCCTAGATGCATTTACGTTATTACAAGTTCCTAGACGCATTTGTGTAATTCCTATTTCCTAAATGCATTTTCATCGTCTATAAGATATTAAGATCAGTGGGTGTAGGGTGTTACTTTTTGGCGTTTTTGCTCTTTAGACCGTGGGGTATGGTGGGGTGAGGGTTTGGGGTATGGGTTGACACGTGACTTGGAGTGGCTTCGGTGAGCTGAGTCACATTGAAGACGGTATGGTGACGCGGGGGTTTGGGGCGTGGGTTGGGTGGGCTTCGCAGTGCTGACCCAAACTGAATATTTGAATATTTTTTAAAACAACAAATTTAATTTTTTTAATACTTTTAAATAAAGAAAATTACATAAAAAAATTCCTAACGCTTATATTTGTTATTTATCTCTTCTCTCATCTCCAAGATTAGTTGCAACTCGTCACCCTCTAGGTGATCAATGGGCTGGGATAGAAATTTCAAATCATCCTGTTTTTGTTTTAGGGCATCTCTAGCATCTTTGCTCTTTCGAATTTTGGCCCTTTGTTGTTGGAATACGTTGAATGTATCTAACTTGCATGCAATGTCATCCAACTGATCGATGTATATTCCCTTACGCGAGCCCGAACTCCCAGCTGAAGGCGATGCCGTACCCGATCTTGATTTTTGAGCGCGCCTTTTTGCGGCATCTCTTCCATATTCAGGCCGGTTTGGCGAATCATCCAAAAGGTCCTCAAACTCTTGATCTCGTGCATCAGATTGGGCTTGGGACGAGGCCCTTTACCTTTTGGAAGACGTGTTCGTTTCGCTACCACTGGGCATATTTGCCCACTTTGGATGGAACTTACAAATCTCCCAACAATGCATGAAACGGAAGTCGCTCCCCACATTTGTTTTGAATGTAACCAATGCATTTGTCACAATGTCGGCTTCGGTTTCACCACTTTTTGGGTTTTGCTTTGATTTTTTAAAAACCACTAAATTTTGTAAGTTGGCCGCTTATCTCGCTCCACTTCGAGGATAAGCTATCGTTTTCACGATAAGCCTCCCTTCCCATTTCTTCATGGAATGTTTTACTAACTGCTTCCCACAAATGGGTTCGATGTTGAGCATTTCCTATTTTAATAAAAACAAAATTTAATATACTACAAAGTTATATAAAAAATAACCATAAATATTAAAATAAGGGCTACAAAATATTTAAGAATACCTAAAGTTGGATGTAGAGATTGTTGAAACCAAACACTCGTCAATGCAAGTTCTTCATTGACGACCCATTTTTGTTGTTTTCGTTTGACGGTTTCAAGTGCTTTCTCCGCCTCGGTTTTTTTCTTATGACTTCTCTTTTTGGGAACTATTGAGGCGGAAGGACCATCGTTGGGTGGTTGAGTTTCGGGGACGGTTTCGGTTTGGGAAAGGTTGATGGAGGTTGATGAAAGGTTAAACGGGCTAGGTATCGAATCGTCGGTGTGTGGGAAGTTAGTAAACACACGACCCCCGATATGTCGCAACCCCCAATCCCTTATCTGTCCCGGGAACGGGCGGACGCGAACTTAGAATTTCGGTGGTATCAGCTATTAAATTTCGCAGCGGAAATTTTATCAGGACCGTAGTTAGGAAATATTTATCAGAGTAAAACCACCATATTTTATATTAATAGTCACGTGGGTAAAACCCAAGTTTCTTATTACAATATATTATTAGGGACAAACCCTAATTTATTGAATTTAAAACATCGTTTATTAGGTAACTTTTATAGCCACATTTTTTCGAAGCCTTCAGTGCTCTCCAGCTGGCTTTTTACTAATTGGCTGTCACATCGTGTTACCTGTAACGCGTTTTAAAAACATTTGTCAGTCGGAAATACTGGTGAGTGAATCCCAGTTTAATCAAGAAACATTTTATCAATTAAAACAGTATTGAGAGCGATCACATTGTTTATTTCTACACAATTACTCATTCAGTATATGCCACTCGACTAGATCTGTGGCTATGGTCAAGTTACACATTGGCTAACTCGTTGTCCAATTGTAACGTACTGTCGTATCAACCTACTACTCGCAGGTATTAAATTTTGTATACAAAACCCCAACATACTGGCAGTAATTGAAGAACTACAAAGACTCAATCACCGCTTAATCACATTGTAAAACAATTAAGGTTTTGTAAAATATTCCAAAAAGGTTAACAAAAAGAGGATAAACTCACATTGTTATCTTAGACTTCGCGTAAGGGTTTCCTGGATATAATCTATAATTTATACAAATGTACATTGGTTAGTATCATAACCCTTTGAAAATATTAATGATACCCTCCCCGAGACGGCATTCCAACAACTACGTCGGGCAGAACCACGACAGTTGTTACGGAACCCTAAATCAATCGGCCAGCGTATCCATTACGAAACTGTGGTTATAATACTTACAACGGAGCAGAACCTCGCTAATTAGGGGTATAATACCCGTGTATTATAACTCTTCTACAGAAATTGAGATTGAGAATCGAATTGTGAACGACGGAAAGTGAAACCCGATGGCCTTCTTATATAGTGCTGAAATCTCGTCCTCTCCCGACCCGCGTAAAGGTAAGCGAAGGCTTACGCGGCCCGTGTGGCTTAGGGGTCTAGCGTAGCTGATTCGGGTCATGACTACGTTCAACACGTTGCATGACACGTGTCAACACCAGGCTGCGCCACTATCTTGATCTTACGCGGCCCGCGTAAATGTAAGTTAAGGCTTACGCGGCCCGCCTGAACTAAAGAAACCAACGGAGTCAGGTTCCAGCCCTTATACTGCCCGCGTAAAAGCTTGGGGTGGGTCTATGCGGCCCGCCTCAGCTTAATTTTTATTGTTTTTAATTTATTTTATATGTTATAACATATTTCGGGCTTGGTTTTCACATACGGGGTGTATTTAAAGACATATTGGGACATTCTAAAATAAATAGGGTGTCGGAAATATTATGAGGGCGTTTGGTTTTACCGAGGGTTGTTACATTCTCCCCACCTTGTTTTAGAGCTCGTCATCGAGATCTACTGGAACAAATGCGGATATTTCTTTTGCATTTCAGATTCAAGCTCCCATGTGTACTCAGGTCCTCTTTTGGAGTCCCACTTTACTTTGACCAGAACTAATCTCTTATGCTTGAGATTCTTGACTTTTCTGTCTTCAATTTGTAGAGGTCTTTCTACAAACTTGAGTTGTTCATTTACCTCTATATCCTTAAGGTGTACTAACAATGATTCGTCAGCTAAACACTTTTTGAGATTAGATACATGAAACACATCGTGTATTCCTGCCATTTCCTCTGGCAGTTGTAGCTGATAGGCTACAGGTCCTATTCTTTTAATAATCTCAAAAGGTCCAACATACCTAGGACTTAGCTTTCCCCGTTTGATGAATCTTACTATTCCTTTCCAAGGAGAGACTTTTAATAATACTTTATCTCCTACTTGAAACTCCAAGGGTTTGCGTCGGTTATCAGAATAACTCTTCTGTCGATCACGTGCTGCTTTCAGTCGTTCCTTGACTTGAATAATTTTGTCGGTCGTTTCTTGTACTATCTCAGGTCCAGATAGTTGCTTTTCCCCAATTTATGCCCAACAGACTGGGGTTCGGCACTTTCGTCCATAAAGTGCTTCGAATGGTGCAGCATTGATACTTGTGTGATAACTATTATTATATGAAAATTCTATTAAAGGTAAGTGATCATCCCAATTACCTCCGAAATTGATTACACAAGCTCTAAGCATGTCTTCCATTGTCTGAATTGTCGTTCTCTTCACCCGACCACACTTACATATTGTACAAGCTTCGTTTGGTATTTGGTGTGGATCTACTTACCGATTTGGTGAGTTTCATTTTAAGGAAAATTATCAAACTAGCCATTGACCAAAACCATTTTTCAAAAATAGCCACCTTATGCCTCCTTAGAGCAATGTTTCACATAACCAAATGTAGTTGAAGCGTCGACGATGTTGCTGAAATGTGTGGGTGTCGGAAAACAAATAGATTTATCAGAAATTGAAGACGTCTCCGGTGTTGGAAATTGCAGAAGACTCCGTTGTCGGAAAACAAGCAGTTGAACCACGTTTCATTCGCCCTCCAGTGGGAGGTGAACAAGTTGCAGACTTCCATCATACTTCTGGCGAGTTTCATGCATCTTCCTCAAAGTCAATCACCTCCTCAATTTTCATGCGTCCTCCTCAAGTATAACATCGTCCTCAAGTGGTAGCGCCTTCGGCGAGTTTCAACACCTCCTCAAGTTGAAGCACCTCTGGCGAGTTTCAACAACATTTTTTCCTTTAATAATGATCAAGGAAACTTCATAACACTTTGTCCATCCTTGATCTTGATTAAAAACAGTACCCTGATGCTTTTGACATGAAGTTTAAGCAAGTTGTGGAGAAAGAGAAAAGTTACCAGAATACGGGATGAAGGCAATTGGCGATTGAACTTGATTGTACAATGTTAAAAGAGAAAATGACGCAAACGCATTCCAATTCCAATGTGCCTGGGCCCACCTGAAACATTTGAAACGTTGCGTGTCTACTTCTTATTGGGTTTCAGTAAGACTTTACAAAAGATACATCAGGTGCTTGAAGTGTCACACCCCGACCCGCAACAGATATGGTACGGGGCATGATGATTGTCCATAGCTTATGGCACTATTATAAGTTTAAATATTTAAAAGCAACTATATCTCAATTATTACTATGGCGCATCCTATGTGTGATCAACTTCAAATCCTTTCAAAGTCATGTACATGTATCATGCGTAAAAATGTTTTAGGTCAACATAATGTTGATGAATACATCTAAATTTTAAACAAAATATTTTGTTTTATTATTTGATATATTTTACTTAGAAATCATTTAAAATATTTGTTAACACGCCATTTCATGTGTTGTAGAAACATCCATAATCACGACAATCAACAACCACAATAATCAACAAATCACCACAATCACAAATATAGAAACAATGAGATTCAAGCCCTAGAGAGCGAATCTAATGGTGGTGATACTAAGTTCAACCCATGGCCGTGGGGAAGATTCAGTAGTAGATCCAAAATAGAAACTTATGACACAAAGCCAGTAAACACATAGATACACATATATGCAACGATGGATAGAAACAATAACAAGAATGAGCACGATAGACATAGCGACACATTGACTTTGCATGTTATTTATTCAAATAAAAAACAATAGTAAACATGACACGTGATACACCTCAAAAATATTTAATGACTAAAAAGGGAGAGAAATAGATCTACTCACTGGTTGCGAAGGCATGATCCACGAGAATCATCACACGAGAGGATTTGAATAAAATCTAAAACAATGATAATAATAATAATAATAACAATAATAATAATAATCAACCTAAACAACCTAGCATAATTTCCAAATCAATATATATATATATATATATAGGGGGCCGCTAGAATGAGAACCACCACGAGTTGTAAGAACCACGAGAACCGCGCCCCGCGGGTGGCCGTCGGCGACGAAATTTTTTTTACACCTAGATCCGTATATTTTAGGGGGGGTGTAAAATTTTCGGTTCAAACGGCGCGCCCGAGGGGGTAGTTTTTTACGCCCAAAGTTTGGTAAAAAAAAAAGAAAAATTAAAAAAATTAAAAAAACCCAAACTTTGGGCGTAAAAAACTACCCCCTCGGGCGCGCCGTTTGAACCGAAAATTTTACACCCCCCCTAAAATATACGGATCTAGGTGTAAAAAAAATTTCGTCGCCGACGGCCACCCGCGGGTCGCGGTTCTCGTGGTTCTTACAACTCGTGGTGGTTCTCATTCTAGCCATCCCCTATATATATATATATATATATAGGGTGGGTTCTAAAGTGAACACTAGTGTATTTGTGAACTGGGTGAATAAATCCTTGCCATTTATTTACATCATCATATCGTAAAAAACACTAGTGTACTTTTATCATCAAATCCTGGTCATTGATTTACACTTGTGTATTGATAATTAAGGGCTACGATTAGTTAACACAGTTCACTATCAAGGGGGTTGTTCATCAAAACACAGATCTAACCCTAAAAGCCCCAAATTCTATGGATCTAAATCTTGTGCAAGGAATTTCAAGATATGCACGCAGACGGCCATACCTATACTTAGAAAAACAACACTCAGCTATCACTAGAGTATGCGCACAAGCTCTTATCGGTGAACGTAACTGTCACACCCCAACCGATAGCGGAATCATCGGAGTGAGACGAAATAGATTGCTCATCACACATAACACTATTTTGCGACAATAATTAATTAAAACCGATTTTCGTTAATAAACATAAATTGTCAATACCTGTAAAGAAGTACAAGTACAACATGGAAACGACAAAATACAACAATAATAACATGACAAAACATATTCAAGTCTAGTATCTTAAGTGTGTTTCTAATCATCCCTACTAGATTCATCATGGCATCAACATCAACCTGTAACATGTTTAAAATAAAGGTTCAATGCAAAAGCATTGGCTAGTACACAAATTTGTAATAATATAGCACAAGTATAAAAGCATTTTTCTCGAATCCACATGGTAATTGTATACAAGGTAAACTAGCATGCGATACAAAATGTCAAACCCAAGTGTCCACAAGAATTAAGTGTCCCTCGCCACAAAAGTAACAAGACTAGTTTACGAATAAAAGACTTAACAAGACCCCGACGGGCGGCGTGCTACTCCTATAGCACTATATATGTTAAGTTCGGGCTAACTAAGTTAATGACATGAAGCAAAGTATGAATCTAGCATGAACCTAAGTATGACAAGTAGCATGTATACGGATTGAGCATAAAAAGCATGTTTAAGTGTGTGTTTGTGATTTTTGTATATTAACATGTTACCACCCAAAGTGTTTTAAAAGTAAACGGGTCGAGTGTACTCATGGTTTTGCAAGCTTCCACTTGGTAATTCCATGAAGAGTTGGTTGTTTGGGGATGGTACACCGAGTCACCCTACAAGGGTAAACAAAGGTGTATAAGTTCATGGGATTTTGTTGGATCTGAGTTTGGTTGTGATTGTATTTTTCGTTTGAATTAGAATGAAGATGAATGAGTTGTGCAACGGAATTAAGATGGAAACAAACTTTGCATACAATAAAACGAGAGTATTGCTTTGAATAAACACTTTTCACAAAGAACCGAAAGATTGAATTTAATTTCAACAACGATTACAATGCAATGCTTAATACAAACTCCCCCTCAGCCAGAGCTCAATGTTTGTTCGTTCAGAGAAGACGATTTTGCAAAGAGCTAATAGAACAGTACAGAGCACTGTTCTATTTATAGGCACTAGCAAACCACTGAGCATCTTAGCTGACGTCACCATGAAAGTGGCATCTAACCTCCTAACAAACTCTAATCTCTGATCAATACAAACACTGCTATGCTAACTACTGCTATTACATTTCATAATATAAAAGACATCTAATAACTGCTGCATCCTTCCACTGCTGTGAACCCAGCAGTACTTGTCCGGACTAGTAGTGCTTGACTCAAGGCAGTAGATTGAACAACAGAGCTTTAGTCTTTCATCAGGCCTTTACTTGATCAGCAGTTTGGAGGTCAGCAGTTTGCACAATCAGTAGATAGGAGGTCAGCAGATGTTGAAACCACTTTCAAGGGGAGAGACTTGTATGCAACATCTGCTTATTCTGGATCCACTGCGGTGATCCAGTTTTGGCTTTAATTATCTGTTCCTCTGGTAGGGTTCAATGCCAACAATCTCCCCCTGTAACATATAATGCCAAAACTCTTCATTATTGTGGAACTTTATTGCCTCATCAACAGTTCCCTTATCTGACCTTTAAGTTGTTACTCAAAGTCTAGGGCAACTGTATCATCTTCATCCCTTCCAAGTGGAAGATCAAGGAGATCTTGCATATCTTCAAGACTCAGGCCAAGAGCTTGTTCCCTTGTTATTTTCTTCACTTCTCCACCAGACCTGAACAAGGTGAATACATGGGTCTATTTGTCAGTTTCCCACTTTAGTACTTTTGAGCCTGGTGGGTTTCTTGGGAGATTTTTATTTGTAGAGGTGTTTGGAGATGCTGGCCTAATCATGACTGGCTGAGCAGTACTTGCAGATTGTTCCAATTCAGGATCTTCTTTCATCATTAATCTAATGCCCTCTTTTACAATGGCATTTCCAGCATTTAGATCTTGAACTGTTTCAGCATCTGACTGGTTTTGACTCCTTCTTTTGTAGATGGCAGCACCAGCTGGAGCAGTAGTTCTTTTGACTTGCAGCTTTGGTGGTCCTTTTGAGATCTCTGCTTTGGAGTAGTCAGGCCTTTTTGGAACCGTTGGATCTTTCTTTCTAAGTTCTTCCAAACTTTTGTAAGTAGCCCTGACCCTATCTTCTCCCCACTTTGTCACGGGATTCTTTGACCCATATTCAGCTGCTATCAGCTCCTCTTTCATTCTCTTCAACTCTAAGGCCTTGTCAGCTTCAAACTGTTTGAATTTTTCAGGAGGAGTCTGCTTGACCTTATTTTTTATCATTTCTTGAATCCTGGCTGCCTCTTCTTCAAGCTCAGGAATGGTCCAGTTTTTGTACATGTGTTTCTCCCCCTTGTATTTCTTGTAGGTCATGATGTTATCAATGTAGTCTTTTCTCAAGGACTTATCTGCCCTTTCTGAGATTTGCTGACATACATTTTTGGCAAATTGCTCCATAGATCTGACCTGTGTGAGTAGAAACTGATAGTTTTGCTGAAATTCTCTATCAGATTTCCCTTTGTCTATTTTTTATTGAGATATCCTCTGCTTGTTTGGCCTTGATTTTCAAATATTCTTCAATGTTGTTTGGTCTGGGATATCCTTCAACTGATGGCAAACTCCTTTTAGCTGGGTCATCCTCATAGTAGAAGGATTTGATTTCTTCCCTAACAGCTATGAGTTCCAGTGGAAATGAGACACCAGCAGGAGGTAATGGCTTTAGAATTTGAGCTGAAGAGAGAGGTATGGGTTTTGGAATTGTGACAAGTCACATAGATTTTGAAGATGTTGGTGGTGGAGATGTGTCATCATCTTTGAGGATTAGTCTTCTCCTTTTTGTTTGAGGAGGGACCGATGATGCTTTGGGTGGAACAGTGGTGGTAGTTTGAGTGGCAATGGTTTGTGATTGACTAACAGCTGTTGAAACAACTGGTGCTTCAACCACTGTTGTCATTACAACAGATGTTGTAACATCTGTTGTCTTCTGCTTTTTGGCAGGAGGTGATGCTGGTGGCTTTTGGATGGTGGTTTTGGAATATGCTTTGGAATTCTGGATGGTGTGGACTTAGGTTTCTTCACTTTTGTAGTGAGACTTCTTTTTAGCTCAGGATTTTGAACATCCTTCAGCCCAGAACAACCCTGCGCATACAGCTCCATGTAAGCTCTTTTCTCCTCATTCCACCTTGAAATATCCTTTGCCGCTCTATCCCTTTTTACACTTGCTACTCCTTCATCAAGTGCTTCTTGGGTAGCATCAACCTTTTTGCTACCATCTGGCAAGGGAATTTTTCTGGTCATAGCATCCTTTTCTGGTTCAATGTAAAGACCATCATCTATTCCCTTCTTCTTCCATTCCTGAATTTTCTCCCCCTTTTTGGCATTATCTGGGGGAAGTTGATCAATAAAAAGAACCATTGGAGGAGCAGTGCCAGTGGTTTGCAATAAATGGGCCTTGAGAGCCTTGATGTCTGCTTGTGTGTTCTTGAACCTAGACTCCATGACATTTCTCAGCTCTTGAACATGTATTTCATGTTGCTGATCAGCAATTTGTTTTTGTTGTTGGAGAAAAGGTTGAAAGAAATTCCAGAGCTTATTTGCAGCAGTTGCTTGTGATGGAGCAGGTGCTTGAGTTGGAACAACAGTGGATTACATCTTTTGTACTGTCAACAACTGTTGTAGCATGTCTTTGATATCTGCAACAGTTGTATCCAGTTTATCAACTCGTTCCGTCAATTCCATATATTTTAAACCATCACCCAATTTAATGGGATCATCTAATTTCCCACTAGCAGTGGTTTTATCAGAGGTTGAGGTAGGGAGTGTACTCCAAACATCAACCACTGATGCCCCTTTTTCTTGGTACTAGGGTCTTCTTCCTTCAACACTTGACAATCTTTTGATGTTACCAGTGGTAAAAAAGAATCCACTGGTAGATGTCAGAGGTGCTATGGAAGGAATTGCCTCCAAGGAAGTCTTATTAATGTAACCATTGTCCAACTGTAAACCATTGGGTTTAACAGTTGTAGTGGCTGCTTCACTTGTATTACCACCAAGAGTTACTTGTAACTCAAGGGGTGTAACCTCCTCAGGTTGTGTTGGTGGGTTAGCAAAGATTCATACATTAGACCCAGTCATTTGTTGAGGCATATTCTCATTGATAGGTGATTGAGAAGGACTGGTTAATGCCTGGTTCAAATCAATTGCATCCAACAGCAGTTTAGTTGGTGGGGGAATTGTGGATGTGATGTTTGGTGTAGAAAGAGAAGTTTCCTCGGGCATTGGGTTGTGGATGATGGAAACGAGTGATTCCAGAGCATCATAATGTGGAGTCCCTATGTGTACAACCTGTTCTTTTTTAGAAGAAGCAGGAGGAGTTTCGGTTATGGGTTGAGATATTTGTACCAACTGCTGTGAGGAAGAAGCAGCAGTGGTTTCTTGTGACTTTTGTTGTGTCACGGGCAGTTGCTCTGGTATCTCATCCTCCAGAGTTGCCTTTTTGATGGGTTTTGGTGGTTTTTGAGTTTTTATTTTTGTTGGCTTTTTGGTGATTGTAGGTGTGGGTTTCAAAGAAGTTGTTTTGCTACTTTGATCACCTTGAGCAGTGGGCTCAGCAGCAGATACCTGAGGAGCAGTGGTAGCTGCTAAATTCTGCTCAGGCACCTCTGCTTGTGTTTTGCAAGGTGTTGACATTCTTGTAAAAGTTTCAGCAATTAAGCTGTGCATTTGTAAAGAGTCACCTTGGTTTATTTCAGAAATATCATTCTTACTGAATTTCTTTTCAAAATAATAACTTAGAAATCTTGGAAACAGTAAGAATGATTTTGTTTCAACATTTTTAACCAGATCATTAAAAATTTCCCGGGAATAATTAAAATATTCTTCTTGAAGAATAGCATATCCCAGATTTTGAATTTTTAATGGCATTTCATTAAAAGCAGTGGTTTTGTTTGAAACACACATTAGAAGGGTATGAAATAAAAACCTTGTTGCAGAAGGGAAGTAACCTTTTTGTAAGGTGTCCTTTTTCACTTCTGCATTATACCCTCGTTCCAGAAAATCATTTTTTAACTCGTTTTTGGGAAAAGTAATTTTACCTTCCTGATCGTCGAGTTGAAAGACCTCTGATATGGATTGTGGTGTGATCTTGACAGCTTTACCCTTTAGAGTAGAGTTGATGGCTATTTTAGCGTCTCCTTGTTTTTCAAGGGTTGCATTCTTCCAAAACTCTCTTTGGGTTGTCAAGTAAATTGGTGCATCCGCTGTTAACAAAGTTTTGTACATTGATGCGGAGATGGTATCAATGATGGAGTTGAAGATATTTATGGTGCTGCGTTTTGTGAGAAGACCCAGAAGATTGTGAGATGGTTTGTGTGGAATTTCAGTGAGTGTCGCCTTTTGAGAGACTTGTTTTGATGTTGATTTGGAAGTGGGTTTTGCAGATGATTTCGATTTTGTCATTTTGAAGATGATGATCGAAGAAGATGTGAAGGAATTTGAAGAAAAACTTCTTTGAGAAGAGAATTTTTGAGAATTCAATTCGACAGTAAAACCCTGTTTTGGTGTGAAGTGGGGTTTTTAGAGGAAAAAGTGAAGGCTGACGTGGCAGCGGTTACAAAAGGTCTGACCACTATGTACTGCCCACATGCCAACCCCTGGTGAAATGAAGGACAGTACTTTTATGAAAGTTACTGATGAAGGCAGTGGTTACAACGGTAAAATGGAAGCAGTGGATGATTTTCACTATCAGTGGATAGCATATCAGTGGATAAGACACTGCTTTTGAACAACAGAGTTTATCAAGGAAAGAGGACATGGGATGGTTTTCAGCAGTGGACAGACTTTGAAGTAGAGCAGGCTTTTGAACAAGCAGTGGTTATGGCAGACTTTTAAGGATTTTAAAGAAAACATCATTTTTAGCTATTTTTAAGGATGGAATTTTGATTTTCTGAAAATATTTTAATGCTTTTATTCATAGAAAAACAAGATGTTGCTTGTTATTCCATGTTTAGCATGCCAATCCTAGAGACCAAGCTTTCAAAAGTGGCTGTGTCTAATGCTTTTGTGAGCACATCTGCTAGTTGGTCTTTAGTTGGAACATGATGCAGAGAAATCAAACCTTTTTCATAGCAATCCCTCACAAAGTGATGTCTGATGTCGATGTGTTTGGTGGTTGAATGGGAGACTGGATTTTTGATGATATTTTCTGCTGCCTGGCTATCCAACATGAGTGGTGTTTTTAAGGCAGTGATACCAAAATCCAGCAACTGATTTTGAAGCCACAGGAGTTGGGCTGTACAGCTTGCAGCAGCAATGTATTCAGCTTTAGCAGTGGATGTTGAAACAACTGCTTGCTTTTTGCTTTGCCAAGAAACTAAGCAATCACCTAGAAACTGGCACCCTCCTGAAGTGGACTTCCTTGTGGTGTTACATCCAGCAAAGTCACTGTCTGAGAAACCTGAAAGCTTGATATTCGCATTAGCTGGATACCAGATACCAAGTGTGGGAGCACCTTTTATGTATCCTTTACATTTATCAGACAGGGAACATAAGTCACAACTGTCAATGTCATAATGACATTTTCAGATAGCACAAAATGCTCGTCTCGAAGGACATTTAAATGGCACAAAGGCCTTGTCACAAGGACAATTAAAATATAATCAACGATCTCTTGAATCAGTAATTTTTAAGGGTCGAACATAGTTCATCGCCTTTTTGAAAAGAAGTTTATAAAATGAAACTATCATTGTCATGAATATTTTGGCTAGGTTATACCTTTAAGAACTTCTTTTGAAATTTCGATGGCAGATCAATTAAAAATTGAAATGAGATATGCTTGGTGATGTATTAAAATACACATATAAAAATTCCAAAAGAAATTCCATTAAATTACTAAGCGATTACAAGAAATGCCCTAAACGGGTCTTGAAAAAAACAAAATGTCCACGCAGGGACTTGATTGAAATTACAATACAAAATAAAATAAAACAAATTTCTACTTCTTTTTGCCCTTTATGAAGTTCGCAAGGCCCTGAAGAAATTTGTTGTGATTTTTATCGCGTTCCTCCGCTTTTTGTTCAACCTGGTCCAACCTCTGTAGGATTTGTTGCGTATGCAGTTGTGAAGGTGGGGGTTGCTGTTGATAAGGAGGGTATTGATACCCTTGCACGGGATACCCAGTTGGGTATACTGGAGGAAATGGTGAGGGATAAAGTGCAATAAATTGAGCTGCCTCAAGATATGGATCTTGGGCAGGAGCCTAATATCCATAATCCGTAGGAGTTGGATATTCAAATGGGTTATACTCAGACGAACCTGATAAGTCGGTATTGGGTTTTCATAACCCACTGGCGGTGGCGGTGGTGCAAAAGTAACTGGCGGGGGATCATTTTCTAGCACCGCGTGAGAAGGTCCACCCATTTGTGGATCTTCGGGGATTGGAGGGTATGTGCTTGAAGCTTGTGGGGAACTGAATCTCGGTACCCCTCGCACGGACATCCGTTCATTCCTCCTTCGCCTTGGTGGCTCAGGAGGTGGTTGTGGTGGTTGTTGAGGTGGTTCCTCAACGGGCAATGGCGGTGGAGTAACCGCCTGAAGATACGGTTCCTCCAATGGAGGTTGTGGAGGTGAGTTGTGAAAAGAAGGGGTGAATTCCCAAGTATAGGTGTTCCACCTTTCGGCCCATGAATCGGGACCTTGATATGGCGATCCTTCATAAGGAGAACCGCTGGAGATACTGATGGGATGTGATGGCGTCCCAGTTGGTGGAAATTCTGGATCTGGTGTGACAACCGTCAAAAATACAGGTATCCGTACAATTAATTAATATTGATTAGTGCTTAATGACTGTGCTGAATTATACTTGACTGCTTTCTGATTACTGTATCATACTTACATGTGCATCACATATTACATAATGTCACCTCATTATCATATGCAAACTTTATTGACATACATGATGCACAAAGCACAGTTAGCACAATTAGCGGATAACTCAGGAATATGCTGACGAGGTTCAGTACATAGATAGACAGTGTTCTGAGACCCTGTATGGGCCAGAGACTAAGTTTCACACTAGTATAGTGTGTAGGGAAGTAAGGACCATTAAACTGCTTCACTAGGTGATAGTTTAAGTGTCGGAAAGTGCCTAAAACCCACATAAAGTGCAGAATTCTGCACATTTCAGCAAAAATTAGCAATTTAACAAGCTAGTAACATGCAAAAGTATGGCAAAATGGTCCTGAATGCTTTCCTAAGTGTCGGGAATTAAAAGTGTCACAAAAGGGTACTTAAAGATCACTAAACGGAATAGTTTGACACTTTAACGAACCGGTATCTAACCGAACAACCAGACATTACCCGAAACACCAAAATTATACTAGAAGCATTGTTTTAATGTTTCTGAGCTAGTTATGATCCTCGAACACCCTAACACACTACATAACATATCATACATATTAACACTAATCTATGCACTTGAAATCTAACTTAATTATCTAACTTATGATTTAAACTTACACAAGACCCCCCCCCCCCCCTTCATATTTACGTTCACCAATGGAGTGGCCCCACCCCAAATCTTCTCTTGATCTCTTAAATCTCACTTGATCTCCTAAAGATTGATTAAGGATTTGATGTGTACTTAGGGAACATAAAACCCAATGGACAAAACTCTAAAATGGTTATAAGAACACATGATCTCATTTCATTTTCATCACACCACACCTCTCCTTCTCTCTCCCTCCCTCTCGGCCGAGAACTTGCACCACCTTTTCCATCTCACTTCCAACCATTCCAAGATCATTCTAAGGTGTAAGGAGCTATACAAAGGAGCTTGGTGCTTGTGGATCTTGAAGGACCTCTCCCGATTGCTTTTATCCTCCACTTTTGTCATCACCATCTCTTGTGTTCATCCCTAGCCTTTGTGCTAGTAGTAAGACTCTCATGATCCTTATTTACTTCATATGTAGTTGGTTAAAAGATGTAGTATGTTGTTAATCACAAGAACACTAAAGAAACATAATCATGAAGCATGAACATAAGCTTGATATATGATGAAATATGGATGAAACTATGTTGTTTAATGCATGTATGATACTTGATTGTTATATTCTTGAAGATTATGATGTTGGTCATCATAAGGAGCTTGCTAGATTGTGATTAAACACATGATCTAGCAAGTGAAAGGATGATTATGTGATGAAATAAGATGATCATCCTCATGTGTAAGCATGAACTTGAAAAACAAAATGATTTCTTGAAAAATAATAATCAAGAGAGTTGATAATCTTATAGATCTAAGATTTATGAGTGGCTTTCCAAAAGAACCAAGTTCAAAATATGATTTTTAGAAGATCTTGGTTCTTACTTAAATATACACTATATTTGGTGATAAAACAAGTATAAGAACACTTTGTTTACAAGAAAAATTCAAAAGAATGATTTTTGGAAAAATCATCTAACAAGTTGTAAACACTCAAATCTTTCAAGAATGAGATTTTTAAAGAAATAAACACACTTTAAAGGGTAAGTAAGTCTACTAAACATACTACCAAGTTACTACAAATTTTATGAAAACTCAAGTTCATGATCATTATGTAGATAGCTTTGTTTTAGCACTTGGTAAGTGTAGATTGATTGTTGATTGTTTATGATGATTTTTGAAAAGAAAATGATATGCTTTAATAGCATGGACACCTCCATTTTTAGAGGAAACTATGGCGAAATTTTCTAAAAATACAAACACTTAGAAAAATGTTTTCTAAACAAGTATTTATAAGTAGGTTTTAACTATGGTTTTCAATATAAACTTTGCCATAGATTTTGTTATAAAAATACAAGTATTGGAGGTTGGTTTTTACAAATAAAAATGGGTGAATATATATTTAGAATATATATATATATATATATAGGTAAAGAGTACTGTACAAATGCCCTTATCGTACATTACGTACGCGCCAATCTCAGTCGTCAGATCATCTTCCCGCAATGAAAATCGCATGTTGTTTTTTTTTTTGTAATAATTTCGCATGTGATAATTTTGATGAAATAGCAGGTGTTTTTTTGTAACAATTTCGCATGTGGTAATTCAATTTCACATGTGATAATTTTGATGAAATAGAAGGTTGTTTTTTTGTAACAATTTCGCATGTGGTAATTCAATTTCGCATGTGATAATTTTGATGAAATAGAAGGTTGTTTTTTTGTAACAATTTCGCATGTGGTAATTCAATTTCGCATGTGATAATTTTGATGAAATAGAAGGTTGTTTTTTTTGTAACAATTTCGCATGTGGTAATTCAATTTCGCATGTGATAATTTTGATGAAATAGCAGGTTGTTTTTTTTTGTAACAATTTCGTATGTGGTAATTCAATTTCGCATGTGATAATGTTGGTAACAATTTCGCATGTGGTAATTCAATTTCACATGTGATTTTCAATGCGGGAATATGATCTGACGGCTGAGATTGTAGCGTACGTAATGTACGATAAGCGCATTTGTACGTTAACCGGCCTCTATATATATATATATATATATATATAAAGACACTTGTGTGAATATTTGTATACGTTGTGAAATAGCTATATTATTTTAGGGTAAAATAATATAACTTAACAAAATACCAAGAATTTACAATCCAAAATAATACCAAAAATCACAAGGAATAAATATATAAGTTACACACTTAATATTGTGAAATCAAACGCAAGAACGTAACTTACAAAATATTCCGGAAAATACCGTTACAAATATATTTTTGGTAAATATTATTTTGGATACAAGAAATGAAAATATGATTTTTGTAAATATTACAAAGTTGTATCATATTTTGTTTGACAAGGAGAAAATATATTATTTTTGGAAGTAAAAATATATTTTCTTAGTATATTTAGAAGATATATGATTTTTGGGAAAAATATATATTTTCTTGAAATACATTATTTTTGGACAAAATAAGTTTATATATATTTTCTAAGATAAGACTTGAAAATATATTGTTTTGGAGCTACAAATACAAATATAAATGTATGAGATACCCCCATCCTTGGGAAGGAAATACGAAAATAAATACTTGAGAAGTATTAATACAGAAATATTGCTTAAACAATTATTCCAAAACTAAATATAATTTAAAGTTAAAATGATTATTATTTTAACAAGTAATTATAACTTGGAATAATATTGGGAACATAAGAAACGTAACTCAAAAACGTTAAACTCTAAGCCAAGGCACGGCCCGTTCGTCTAATAGACAGTAGTACATTGTAGGTAGTCGTGTTTGCTGAAGAGATTTGGGTTACGATTCTGAAGACGCAATACTGTGAGTTCATGTCCCCCTTTTCTTTTAACTGTTTTCAGTTTTATAACTTCGGGGGTGAAATACATGTTACAATTGTTTACAAACGTTTAATACATGGTATGATTAGCTTAAGGAGGGTTACTGCTTGATCATGTGAGTGGTGGGTATAACACTTAAGGCCATTAATCCTCGTTGTAGGACTGAGGGACATGAGTGATAGATCTATTTGGGTGTATCGAGCCCACACCCATGCGGACCAGGGTGGCCCATGTGGTGACTGTGTCTTATTCCCAGAGATGAATTTGCTAGGTTTAAGTTTTCCTGTACCATTTCACACATATCAATGGCCTTGCAAACCATTGGTGATCTGTTTTTCCTTATTGCTACATACCAGGGACATACATACATACAAGACATACTTTAAAGGTTTATTCATACATAAACGCATGAACTCGCTCAACTTTTGTTGATGTTTTTAAATTACATGTATTTCAGGGAACTAATGGATCTGGCAGGTGTTTGCATGTTTTCAAGCTGCGTTTAAATAAAAGATGTCATCCGAGGTCGTAGGGTTTAGGAGATGTATCTTACTACTGGACGAGATACATGGTCCTAAGCTCGGGTTGGTTTAAGTTATGTTGTCGAGTCTTCGTGAACTCATTAAAACATATTATGGTTTGTAACTTAAATTTGGTGTCGATGTTTCAAACAAGTGTGTTGTGGTATTTTCAAACTTAATTTTTATGGATGAATATCTTTTTGTTTTTATAATATAGCATTGTTATGATTGAATGCTATGGTATTAAGAAGTCACACCAATAACCACGCTTCCGCAAAAACCAGGGTGTGACAGCTTGGTATCAGAGCTTCGATCGTAGCGAACTAGGATTCTTTCTCGAGTCTAGACTACGATCACTAGGGCTCTCACGAAAATGTTTTCATAACATATTTTCATTACATACACAAAATGTCCAGATCCAGGAAACAAACATTTTTACAAATAAAAGACACAAAACACGTTTCAAGGAATTCGTTTATAATTCAGTCTGAGAGACTGGGGAGTTGGTCTGAGAGACTAGCTGGGTAGTCAGTCTGAGAGACTGGGGAGTTAGTCTGAGAGACTAGCTGGGTAGTTCGGTATGAGAGACTGGGTAGTTCAGCCTGAGAGGCTGGGTAGTCTGAGAGACTAGTTGGGACAGTTTGAGAAACTGGGAGGTTTAGTCTAAGAGACTAGGTGGTTCAGTCCGAGAGGCTGGGTGGGATAGTCTTGGGAAGACTAGGATGCATACATGCTTACATTGTTACTACTTATATGCTTATGTGATGATTGTTGATATATGTGCATATGTTGTGATTGCTTTGTTACAGACACCATGTCCTCTTCTGATAGTGGAGTATCAGATACCGTAGACCCTATGGCCATAGTTTCGGATGATGAGATCATCCCAGAGGATGAGGTTTTTACATCTGACACTACGAGTAGCGATGATAATGATTTCCAGCCGTTTGTTTTACCAGATTTTGGCAATGATATACCGCTAGCTGATGGTCTTCCTGGCGAGGATCTACTTCTTGTTCAGATCCCTGCTCCTTTTCCTCTTGCTGCATTTCCTCTCGAGGATCTGCCTCTTGACGCTATGTCTGATGACGACGTCGATCTTTTTATTGAAGGTCCCCCTGAGGGTGCCCAGGATGATGGAGCTCCAGTCGATGATGTCGTTGTCGCACCACTTGTCGAGATTCCAGTCGCCGATGTCATTGCCGTTCCGCTTGTCGAGATTCCTGTCGTTGAGATTTCGTCTGACCTTTCTGGTCATGATTCATTCGAGTATGTGTCATCTACTACTCTACACGCACTGGGATTACAGCGTTGTCCCACAGATTCTGATTCCGACACAGCTATGTCTGCCGCACCTGTTCCTCCACAGGACTTCGAATTTGATGATGAGTTTGATCCAGTCTTTCCACATGACTTTGACCCTGAGCAGGAGATTGAGTTTGTCCCCGATGATCAGCCTTTTGAGGGACCTGTCATTCCTGACATGATACCCGCTGATCTTGAGCTTGCACCAGTCGACCCTGAGCCTTTGATTGCACCCGAGCCTATACCTGCTCACGATCCCCTGCCTGAGCATGCACCTGTTGACATACCAGTTGTTGCACCACCTTTACCTGACCCTCTACCTGCACCCGCAGACCATACTTCTTTTGCTGACCATATAGATCCCCGTTATGCATTCACCCGCAATGGGTGGATAGAGGACGACGATGACTTGCCTCCATTTGTTAGGCCTGTTACTCCCCCACCTGCACCTACACATGCACCCGTTGATATCGCCCCGTTTCACCCACATGTGTCTGACATACACCGTACAGATCTACCGGTCACGTTCCCATAGGATATTCCTCCACCCCGCCTAGGGGAAGGACCGTCTAGCCAGCCATCTGGTCATGTCCCACCTGTGTCAGCAGCTTTTCCCTTTATACCACCGTTTGCACATACTGATCCTCTTGCTTCTGCACCATCGGGCGAGCCACTGATTTGGTTTCCGCCCAACACGATGCCTGTTTCTGATCCATACCATCCCTTCTATTACACTGGGTACACGAGGGATGAGCTACTCCTATCCTTACAGCTCCAGCAGGAGATGTTGTGCCGCAGAGTCATGGATCTTGAGAGGATTCCGCGTCCTCCGCCTTGTACTTGTCAGTCACCATTCGCGGCTCCTCCCGCTCCTCTTTTACCATACCCAGATTTTGATATTCGTTTCCTTACTATGGAGCAGCAGATCAGCTATCTGTTGCGTCATGTTCATGCCCTCGAAGAGGAGCTAACGCATCTGCGCAGTTTGCTTTTCGTTCCTCCACCTCCTCCTCCTCCACCATCAGCATAGCAGTTTTTGGTTTTATGCAGGTAGCATACTTTTGGTGAGAGTGTAGCTATTGAGCCCCGATTGCACAGTCTTTTTGAAGACCACTCTGTGACTTTTGACTTTTTGACTTTTGTAGTTTGATAGACGATGTGGACAAGGGTGATGTGACCCTGTAGCCCCTTTTGATGTATGGTACATTGTAGAACATGTAAAACTGTATTTGTGGTCATTGATATATGAAAGCTCAATCGCAACATTCTCATTATATACGTTGTTGGATTACTTGTTTGTGTTATGACATGGGATGTTATGTGTTTACTTACGTTGATAAATGTTATTACATACGTGTACTACATACTTATATGCATAAGACCTGACCTATACAATCTTCTTTAGAAGATGCCTCCTCGAAGAGACAACACACTGCCTACAACTGAGGCTGAGTTACAAGAACTAATTTCACAAGCGATAGCACAGCACGAGGCCCTGCACTCGGAACCCAGCAGGGGTACCTCAGAAAACAACCCACCTCATGGCTGTACCTACTGGCAGTTCCTCAACTGCGAGCCTCCGAATTTCGACGGCACGGGAGGTGCCATAGCCTTTGTGAAATGGACCGAAAATATGGATTCTGTTTTTCGAATGAGCGGATGTACGCTAGAGCAACAAGTCCCATATGCGTCAAGATTGTTTCAAGATGGGGCTTGGTCATGGTGGGACTCTCAGATTCGAATAATGGACAGAGCTACTACGATTGCTTTAATATGGGATGAGCTGAAGGAAATGATGCGTAAGGAGTATTGTTCTCAGATGGCGATCCAGAAGCTGGAATTCGAATTCTGGAAACTAAAGATGGAAGGTCCAAATGTGGTTGAGTACGTGAAAAACTTCACGATCTGTTACGGGTTGTTCCGTACCTAGTGGAACCAGAGTTGAAAAGGATGGAGCCATTCATCTGGGGACTGGTGCCTCAGATCCTGCGCTTAATGACGATATCAGCTCCGCCAAAAACCATCGATGCGATCAAGTTAAGTGCGGCACTCAGTAAAGAAGTGATTAGACTGGAAGAGCTTTCAAACCCTGACGAGAAGAAGGAAACTCGGGTAGAGCCATCCGGAAAGGACAAAAGGAAGCTCACTGACCTCCAGGAGGATACCCGAACGAACAAAGCCAAAAAGAGAAATGAGTACATGGGTATCCTACCTAAGTGCGATGACTGCCTACTTCATCATGCTAAGCCATGTAGGTATGGAAGAGGTGATGTTTGCAACAAGGTAGGGCATGTCGAGGAGGCATGTCAGATCGGTACCATACATAGGAATGAAGGCCAAGATGGCAGCGGAAATCGCGGAGAAAACAGTAATAAACAAGAACAGGGCCAAGGTTGTGGTAGCGTAGGACATTTCCAGAATGTTTACTTGGGGACTAAGCCAAGGTGTGATAAGTGCAAGTTTCACCATGAAGGTCGATGCCAGAAGCCCAAGTGCGGAAGGTGCGGGAAGAGAGGACATAACAAGGATGCCTGTTGGGCGAAGAGTCCCATAAAAGGAGGAAGTGATGACAACAACCAAGGCGAAAATAATAATGATAAAATTCCGGGATGCTACAAATATGGAAACGAGGGTCACTTTAGGAAAGATTGCCCAAGGGGGATTGACCAAGACCATGAAGGGGCCCCCATCATCGGAGCTCGTGAAGCATGCCAAGATCCAGATGTGGTTGCTGGTACGTTCTCGATCAACCAAATTTTGCATCTATGTTGTTTAATACCAGTGCCGACCATAGCTTCGTATCTCATGAATTTAAAAATATACTTGGTTTAGTAAAGGGGTAAGTTAGATAACCCACGCCCGATAGAACTAGCTAATAGGAAGCCTCGACATGGTAATTAGGATAGACCAGTTGTCGAGCAATCGAGCGGAGGTCTTTATCCGCATCCCAATGATGAACGACGAAGCAATTGCGACCCATAAAGCAGGATGCGCCTCTACACATTACCAGTGCTTGAGGGCACGGGAGTTTTCACGCAAAGGACGCGATGCCTTCCTAGCACATATTATGGACAAGGAAGCCGTTGAGCCAAAGTTGGAAGGTATCCCTGTGATAAGGGAATAGCCTGAAGTCTTCCCCGAAGACTTGTCTGAATTATTTCCTCAACAACAAGTCGAACTTCGCATTGATTTGATTCCAGACGTCGCGCCTGCAGTCAATGCACCTTAGCAACTTACACCTTCGGAGATGCAAGGATTGGCAGTATAGCTTCAGTAGTTGATAGAGAAGGAAGTTAACAGACCAAGCTTCCTGTTTTGAGTAACACCAGTGTTGCTCGTCAAGTAGAAGGACGATTATTTTCAAATGAGCATCAATTCCCAGGAGCCAAACGAGCTAACCAACAAGAGTCGGTAACCCCTGATGAGAATTAACGAGTTACTTACTTAACTAACTATGAGGATTCAACTACTATTTTAAGACGGATCGATGATTGAGTGCCATTATATGTGAGTTCAGGAAGAAAGTATACCGGGGAATTGTGGGACAATAACTTGTTTTAAACCTACACAAAAGAATTGTGATTCCTGCGCAACGCACAAAAAGTTTTACACAGAATACGAGACTTTGAGAATCTAGAAAACATGTGCTTAATCCTTTGGGAACCCAGGCCAAAACTCGTAAAGGTCGTCACTTAGGAACCACACCTGTGAACTCAAGCAAACCCCATTATCCTGACAGATATGCTATTTTAGTTAACCAAACAGAATGTACTCAAATTTCTTTCTTTAAAATATTCACTTTTGCTTCTAGCAAGTAGATGTTTGCACCTCTACTCCCCTTAATGGTAGTTGCATCGCGTTAATTTTCTTCACTGAGAGCGAACACACATTTGCTTCGATACTTGGTCATTTCTTCATTTTAGCAAATACTCAATGTTTCATCTCTTGGAGACTTATATGTTACGCATGCACCATTTACTACGCATGCGGTTCCATTTCGAAGAAAACGCTTCGTTAAAGTTCAAATGTTATTTTGCTAAAGCTAACTATGGGTCAATGATTCAAATAACCTACATTCTTGTAATTGGTGGCTCCTTTGTTATCAAGTCAACAGACTCTCTTGAAACTTCTTTTCTTTTAAGACACATTCATGGTTTATTTTTGTAACCATGCTGAAATTCCCTTGTTGATACATACGTTTATTGTCAGGCTACGCCGAAACCAAGTTCAATTGCTTGAACTTATCCATTTCGCATATTCAATTTAAAACGTCATATGATGTATTGGGAGCATCATATTCAAATATTTTTGCAAATGTTCTTTTGTTTCAAACCGTAGTAGACTTGCTTGGTCTACGACTCCACTAAATCGTTTGTTGATTTCGATACCTTACGGTGATACTTTCACAAAATTGAAGCTTGCGCTAATTTGGTTTCGCACCTCTCACACGGATTTAATTGCCTATTTATTCGTTCTAAATCCGTTTTGTTTATCACAAATAAAGTGGTCTCAACATAGTTGTGTGTTAAGACAATGGTACCTAGATTCATTTCATATCACCATGTACCTCCTAACGATACTTTTGTTATAAATTGAATACCTTGCAGTGTTTATTGCTTTCCATCTTCAATCAGAAACAGTAGTTCTTTGATGTTCCATAATCGATTGAAAACTCCATGACATTATGTAAATCAAATCTTCAGGTTGTTTTAGTACACTTTCATTTGTTTACAAACACGGTGAACTTGTTCGGTCACCGCTATTATCGAAATATGTCAATTACGACACCTTGTGGTGTCATTACAAATTTGTAGCTTGTGCTAATCATGGTCGACCGTCTCACACCAAACTACACATACCTTTGTTTGACTTGTCATTTAGACATTCCGAATGCAACTACGAACTAAGAAAATAATACACCAGATTCGCTTGTATTCCATTCGGTGTATTTTTGTAATTCAAGAATGTCAAGACACTATTTTATCCATGTATTTGTTCGAAAGTTGGCAGATCATTTTCATGTTACTATCACATTCGAGTTGTCGATTTTGAGTTCATATAGCGGATGCTATGGTTTGTGAAAAACTCGTTGGCATATTGTGACCGATTGTTTGAAAATCCATTGGTCGAAACTCCTTTGTTACACCCCTGTTAACTGAGTTACACTAGGATATACCTTTATACATCTCGTGTCCTTTGACATCAAATGCTAGAACACATACCTTTTAACCATTGGGCTATTATTTGTAACACCTCAAAAATTCACGTCCTATAATGTGTTGACACGTGTCATATGTTTGAACGTGTGAAATAATGTTCTAGAAGGACTAAAGTTGACAATCATGGAAAGTATGTAAATATACGAGTTCTAAATGTCAACAGTGAATAAATGTATTACACATTAGCCCTACATGATGCTCATACCTTCAAACGAATAAATCATAGATCATACGAAGCTAAAAGTGAGAGGTTACAAACTTCAGGGGTTAAATGTGTCAACATGTTTAAGTTATACCTTTGAGTGAACTTTTAGCAAACCCAAAGCTTTGTAACGGTTAATTATGCTCACTAGAATGCACGATTAAAATTTCATAAAGTTTCGTTATCGTATGAGAAAGTTATGATCAAATTCGTGTACGAGGGGTTAAAGCGTCAACGGTGAAAGTTATGACTTTTCGGGTTAACCGGAAGTGTCCAGGGACTTGGCAAAGTAAGTATAAGTCATAAAGCCCTTGTATATAAATAATAAGGGGTCAAAATGCAAGAATTAAGCTTAGTTGACCTTTCGGAGTACCAAGAGCCATGGATGCAAACTGAAAAATGGAAGAATTGCCCCTGAGGAGGGCTAGCGCACTGCTACATCAGAAGCGTAGCGGTGCGCTACCAGTCTGCAGCGACAGCAACTTGGCTGTTGGCTATTTTAAGAGTTGCAACTGATCTTTAATTGATTTTCCTCATCCTTCTTGGCCCCTAAACACCCCCTAAACATCTAGGGACACTTGTTAAGATGTTGTGGTCACTCATAGACTTGGGTGTCAAGAATTTGTGGTGATCTAAACACTATATAAAGGCATGAAGTTGCAAACAAATCTTCACACCTTCTTCTGCAATTGAGGAGCCTTTCTGGAGCTTCAAAGCAGACCCAAGTCCTTCCTAATCAAGCTTAGGACTTAAGTAAGTTTGCTAAACCTTTCTTGATTAAGTTTTAGCTTAGTTTTAGCTTAAAAGTCAAATCGTCGTAATTAACGGTTGACTTAACGATTAATCACTAATGGTCCAGTGATTAGTCGAATTAAAAGTAGTTATAAGTTGGTAATTAGGTGGGTAATAAACCCCTAAAAAGGTTCCCCCTGATTCCCATTCTAACCAGGTCAAATGTCGGGTCAAACTTTTATTTAAAAAGTCAACATAATGCTTAAAATGTCGTTTATGCATAATTAGCTATCTAGAACATATATAACCTGTTTGATCATTGTTATAACTTAGTAATAAGAGTAAGAACATGTCCAAACATGTTCAACCCGACTATTTCCTGTTTAGACCCGGTTCGGAACCGAAAGTCACATAGTTTGACTTTCACTTTGACTTTCAGTTCTGACCTGTTTAGGTATATTCTTGAAATGCCTCAGAGCTTAAATTGGATTAGGATACATGTTAGAACAACCCTCTGTGATTTTACACCTTGGTTCACTAGTTATCCAATTAATATGCATATTTCCGTTAATCGCTCATATGTTGACCGTTATGCCCTTATTACCTTAAAACGTGAATTATGAAAATGTAAAAGTGTAGAAACCTTAATTACTGATATATAAACTTGTATGCAAAGTTTGACATCAGTTTGACTTATAGATTAAGAGTTATGCTCAATATCGCAAAATTAAAGCTTTATGTTAATAAAACGGCGTATTTAGCGTATAGCCTAGTTAAGCCTACTTTTGGTATCAAACTTAATACCCACTGATATAATATATTATTTTGGGATTTTTAAATATTTTTAATTAATTTTAGGCTGAGCATAACTAGTAGTCGTAGGCTTAATCCGGTAATTGTCGGTTTTGCCCTTACGGGCCATAAAATGAGTTTTACTTATCTAAACGACTCCAAACCTTTTGCTACTGATCACATATGATAAATAAATTATTTTAAGCCTTCTGGAAATATAAAAATATCAGATTTAAGTATCAAACCCGGAAATGGCCTTTAATCGCCTTATTTAGCGTTTTTAACGCATAGTATGTATTAAAATTATATTAGGCATACCCGGGTTGATACCTACTGATATATGAGGCAAATTATAATATTTTAACAGTAAGCAAAGGTTGATAAACTCAGACCTCAGTTTTGAGCTTTTCGGCTTATGTGAAATGACCAAACTACCCCTACGGGGCATAGTTTGTGTTTAATTTCATTTCGGGCATAATGAAAGACATCCTACTGATGTCACAACATATTTGAAGCATATTAAATTAGGAAACCTGTATATGGCTCTTACGGATACCGTTACGCTTATTTCGCGTTCGGTTCGGTTTATGTAACTAGTTTGCATAAATTAGCCGAAACGGGTCAAACGTTATCGTTTGTATCTCAAAATCCAGAATGTGTTTAGTTTACCCATATTATACGAGTCTCCAAACTTGTCGGGTCTAAATCACATCCTATCCCGGTCTTCGCTTAATCATGCGTTTTGAACCGTAAACCTTTCCTTAAAACTAACCGGTCTAAGTTACGACTTAAATAAGACCCGTTAGGAATTTAATAGGTTGATAAAACCTTCGTTCCAGATTGAGAGCCCCAGTAGAAGTCCTTGTGCTTGCTGATTAGAATATACGGCTGAGTATAAATTGCATTGCTAGCTCAGGTAAATACTTTTAACTTATTTTCCCTTATACGGGCTTGGGATACGGTATTATAAAAAATACCGCTTGGTCGGGTGTAGAAACCTTTTAATCGGAGATGATTAAATTGCATAATCCCGTTTTAATCTGTATTGATTGATAACAAATAACATTGGGGGTTAATGACCGTGTCCTGGATATCCTTGGCTCATTTTAAAAAGTGAATGGCCACGACGTAAGCACAAGGTGTAGGCAAAACACCTCCTGTTGCATATGTATAATGTATACTCACTCGTAAGGGTATCTTCTTGTGAGATTATATTTGTGGTGTGTCGATTAATCTTGTCCGGCTTGTATTGTATAATCACCGGCCCTAAATGTTGGACAACCATGTAAATCGGATACAAGATTTTTATTAATAAAATTGTCCCAAGTATAAAAGATTAATTTTGCCTCTGTGCATTTTAATCAATGTGTTAAGATATTTTGTGCCGTTTGCACTCGAATCACTTTTCAAACTCTTTTTCCAAAATGAGTCAGTTAATTGTATTTACCAGTGTAAACTGACGTATTTTCCAAAAGGTTAAGTGACAGGTACTATGCGTAATTGGCTGGGAGCTCAGGGCGTCACTAGGGAATCTTGCAAGTTCTAGATGCCTAAAGTCTGTTGAACAATTTTCTTTTATTGATCCGCCTGTGGATCCTTTACCTTCCGTTGTAATACTTTGACATTACTTATATTCGGAATGTAATATATTTATCTTTTGCTTCCGCTGTGCATTATTATACTGTGTTGTTTGACCATGATGTTGCCAACCACGTCACGATACTCCCCCACCGGGCCCACCGGTGACACGTGGAAAATAGGGGTGTGACATTATTGTTGAAGTATATCCCTGGAATCCACCTGGTGAGAATAAGATTAGAGTCGGTTTTGTAGTTATCTACCCCCGTATTATTCATATACATACACGCGTAATGAAACCCTAAGGAGTTAAGGTAGTATAAATTTCGAGGACGAAATTTTCTTGACAGGGGGAGAATGCGACAACCGTAAAAAATACAGGTATCCGTACAATTAATTAATATTGATTAGTGCTTACTGACTGTGCTGAATTATACTTGAGTGCTTTCTGATTACTGTATCATACTTACATGTGCATGACATATTACATAATGTCACCTCATTATCATATGCAAACTTTATTGACATACATGATGCACAAAGCACAGTTAGCACAATTAGCGGATAACTCAGGAATATGCTGACGAGGTTCAGTACATAGACAGACAGTGTTTTGAGACCCTGTATGGGCCAGAGACTAAGTTTCACACTAGTATAGTGTGTAGGGAAGTAAGGACCATAAAACTGTTTCACTAGGTGATAGTTTAAGTGCCGAAAAGTGCCTAAAACCCACATAAAGTGCAGAATTCTGCACATTTCAGCAAAAATCAGCAATTTAACAAGCTAGTAACATGCAAAAGTATGGCAAAATGGTCCTGAATGCTTTCCTAAGTGTCGGGAATTTAAAGTGTCACAAAAGGGTACTTAAAGATCACTAAACGGAATAGTTTGACACTTTAATGAATCGGTATCTAACTGAACAACCAGACATTACCCGAAACCCCAAAATTATACTAGAAGCATTGTTTTAATGTTTCTGAGCTAGTTAAGATCCCCGAACACCCTAACACACTACATAACATATCATACACATAAACACTAATCTATTCACTTGAAATCTAACTTAATTATCTAACTTATGATTTAAACTTACACAAGACCCCCCCCCCCTTCATATTTACGGTCACCAAGGGAGTGACCCCACCCCAAATCTTCTCTTAATCTCTTAAATCTCACTTGATCTCCTAAAGATTGATTAAGGATTTGATGTGTACTTAGGGAACATAAAACCCAATGGACAAAAATCTAAAATGGTTATAAGAACACATGATCTCATATCATCTTCATCATACCACACCTCTCCTTCTCTCTCCCTCCCTCTCGGCCGAGAATTAGCACCACCACCACCACCTTTTCCATCTCACTTCCAACCATTCCAAGATCATTCTAAGGTGTAAGGAGCTATACAAAGGAGCTTGGTGCTTGTGGATCTTGAAGGACCTCCCCCGATTGCTTTTATCCTCCACTTTTGTCATCACCATCTCTTGTGTTCATCCCTAGCCTTTGTGCTAGTAGTAAGACTCTCATGATCCTTATTTACTTCATATGTAGTTGGTTAAAATATGTAGTATGTTGTTAATCACAAGAACACTAAAGAAACATAATCATGAAGCATGAACATAAGCTTGATATATGATGAAATATGGATGAAACTATGTTGTTTAATGCATATATGATACTTGATTGTTATATTCTTGAAGATTATGATGTTGGTCATCATAAGGAGCTTGCTAGATTGTGATTAAACACATGATCTAGCAAGTGAAAGGATGATTATGTGATGAAATAAGATGATCATCCTCATGTGTAAGCATGAACTTGAAAAACAAAATGATTTCTTGAAAAATAATAATCAAGAGAGTTGATAATCTTATAGATCTAAGATTTGTGAGTGGCTTTCCAAAAGAACCAAGTTCAAAATATGATTTTTAGAAGATCTTGGTTCTTACTTAAATATACACTATTTTTTGTGATAAAACAAGTATAAGAACACTTTGTTTACAAGAAAAATTCAAAAGAATGATTTTTGGAAAAATCATCTAACAAGTTGTAAACACTCAAATCTTTCAAGAATGAGATTTTTAAAGAACTAAACACACTTTAAAGGGTAACTAAGTCTACTAAACATACTACCAAGTTACTACAAATTTTATGAAAACTCAAGTTCATGATCATTATGTAGATAGCTTTGTTTTAGCACTTGGTAAGTGTAGATTGATTGTTGATTGTTTATGATGATTTTTGAAAAGAAAATGATATGCTTTAATAGCATGGACACCTCCATTTTTAGAGGAAACTATGGCGAAATTTTCAAAAAATACAAACACTTAGAAAAATGTTTTCTAAACAAGTATTTACAAGTAGGTTTTAACTATAGTTTTCAATATAAACTTTGCCATAGATTTTGTTACAAAAATACAAGTATTGGAGGTTGGTTTTTACAAATAAAAATGGGTGAATATATATTTAGAATATATATATATATATATATATATATATATATAAAGACACTTGTGTGAATATTTGTATACGTTGTGAAATAGTTATATTATTTTAGGGTAAAATAACATAACTTAACAAAATACCAACAATTTACAATCCAAAATAATACCAAAAATCACAAGGAATAAATATATAAGTTACACACTTAATATTGTGAAATCAAACGCAAGAACGTAACTTACAAAATATTCCGGAAAATACCGTTACAAATATATTTTTGGTAAATATTATTTTGGATACAAAAAATGAAAATATGATTTTTGTAAATATTACAAAGTTGTATCATATTTTTTTTTACAAGGAGAAAATATATTATTTTTGGAAGTAAAAATATATTATTTTTGGAAGTAAAAATATATTTTCTTAGTATATTTAGAAGATATATGATTTTTGGGAAAAATATATATTTTCTTGAAATACATTATTTTTGGACAAAATAAGTTTATATACATTTTCTAAGATAAGACTTGAAAATATATTGTTTTGGAGCTACAAATACAAATATAAATGTATGAAATACCCCCATCATTGGGAAGGAAATACGAAAATAAATACTTGAGAAGTATTAATACAGAAATATTGCTTAAACAATTATTCCAAAACTAAATATAATTTAAAGTTAAAATGATTATTATTTTAACAAGTAATTATAACTTGGAATAATATTGGGAACATAAGAAACGTAACTCAAAAACGTTAAACTCTAAACCAAGGCACGGCCCGTTCGTCTAATAGACAGTAGTACATTGTAGGTAGTCGTGTTTGCTGAAGAGATTTGGGTTACGATTCTGAAGACGCAATACTGTGAGTTCATGTCCCCCTTTTCTTTTAACTATTTTCAGTTTTATAACTTCGGGGGTGAAATACATGTTACAATTGTTTACAAACGTTTTATACATGGTATGATTAACTTAAGGAGGGTTACTGCTTGATCATGTGAGTGGTGGGTATAACACTTAAGGCCATTAATCCTCATCGTAGGACCGAGGGACATGAGTGATAGATCTATTTGGGTGTAGCGAGCCCACACCCATGCGGACCAGGGTGGCCCATGTGGTGACTATGTCTTATTCCCGGAGACAAATTTGCTAGGTTTGAGTTTTCCTACACCATTTCACACATATCAATGGCCTTGCAAACCATTGGTGATCTGTTTTTCCTTATTGCTACATACCAGGGACATACATACATACAAGACATACTTTAAAGGTTTATTCATACATAAACGCATGAACTCGCTCAACTTGTGTTGATGTTTTTAAATTACATGTATTTCAGGGAACTAATGGATCTGGCAGGTGTTTGCATGTTTTCAAGCTGTGTTTAAATAAAAGATATCATCCGAGGTCGTAGGGTTTAGGAGATGTATCTTACTCCTGGACGAGATACATGGTCCTAAGCTCGGGTTGGTTTAAGTTATGTTGTCGAGTCTTCGTGAACTCATTAAAACATATTATGGTTTGTAACTTAAATTTGGTGTCGATGTTTCAAACAAGTGTGTTGTGGTATTTTCAAACTTAATTTTTATGGATGAATATCTTTTGGTTTTTATCATATAGCATTGTTATGATTGAATGCTATGGTATTAAAAAGTCACACCAATAACCACGCTTCCGCAAAAGTCAGGGTGTGACATCTGGATCGTCGTCCATCTCCATATCTTGAGAGAAATGGTCCTCAGGTCCAAGAGGATTATAACCTGGTGGTTCATTGATATAGTCATTTGGGTTAAATTGACCCGGTGAATAAAGATCGTGAGATCCAGAATGGTGAAAAGAATGAGAATGTAGAGAGTGATGTGAATGATGTGAGTGGTGAAAATGGTGTGAATGTTGGGGCTCGTCTTGAATAGGCGGCCCGAAAGGAGGGTGAACTGAAGGTGAAGAACCTAATGAAACTGAGTGTCGCGTAGGCTCAAAAGAGGGTCTCCAATTATCTCGCAAATCGGAGCTTGTAAAAGACGCTGATGGCGTGCGTCTGTGTGAGGGTCCAGCATTGCTAGATGGTCCTCCCCTTATAGGACCTTTTCCTTTTCCTCGAACGCGCGATGGCATTTTAATTTAGCAAACCTGTCAAAACAATAAAACAACATATAAACGACAAAAGGAAAAGTTAAGAATAAATCCTAGGTCATTTGCCTAGACTCGGAAGTCTAAGGAATGTGCTATTATGTCATTGAGATTAAACAGAAAAAGGCTAGTGTTTAATTCACTATATGTTGGCTCTGATACCAACCTGTCACACCCCGATATTTCCACGTATTACCGGTGGGCCCGGTGGGGAGTATCGTGACGTAGTTGATATCAACATAGTCAATATATACAATAATATAGCACAACGGAATGCTTGGTAGAATATTACTATTACAAACCATAATGTCCGAGTGTCCAAATAAAAGAATATACAGACTGGTTGTAATAGAGATCCACAGGCAGATCATAAAACAAAATAAAAGAAAACTGAAATAACAGACTTCAGGCATCTAAGGATTTGCAAGATCCTCTTATTTGACACCAAGTAGCTCCAACCTAATTTCGAGAGGTACCTGTCACTTAGTCTTTGAAAAATACGTCAGTTTTCACTGGTAAATACAATTAACCGACTCATTTGAAAAGAGTTTATGAAAATTGATTTAAGTGCACAAGGCACAAACCATCTATAATTTGGGACAATATTTAATAAAATCTTGTATACAGTTTTACATGTTTGTCATACATATGGGGCCGATTGGAAGCCGGTCATGATTAACCGACTCACCAGTTATAAAACCCACAATGGAGTTATCCCCAACATGTGGGTTATTTAGCATTTGCATCTGACAGGTGTATGCCTACACCCCGTGCATAGGTCGTGGCCATTTTCAAATGAAATGAGCCGAGGATATCCAGGACACGATCGTATACTCGTATTAACCCCCAATGTTTATGTTATCAAACAAAACAGATTAAAACGGGTTATGCAAATTTATCAATCACAGTCCGATTAAATGATTTCATACCCGACCAAGCGGTATTATTATAATACCGTATCCCAAACCCGTATAAGGGAAAATAAGTTAAAAGTATTTACCTGAGCTAGATGCGTAAGGATGTAACTCAGCCGTAAGTTTCCTAAAGCCTTATGAAAAGCGGTGTCGGCTGTGGTCGTAGATGGGTCCATAACCTCTTTTTGGCTTGATGTTTGGTTGGGCCTGGAACCATTATATGTTGCTTTGCCAAATCTATTCAAACTCGAAAAACTTAAAACGTGCATGGTTAGAGACCGAATCAGTGCTGGAAGTTTTGGGCCGATATTAACATGGGAATGGGCCAGTCTGATTAGTGGGGGTGCTGAACTAATGGAGCTGCAAAGCCTGTTAGATTTGCTAGGCGCAGTTACGATTGGGTCGGGCCGAGATAAATTTTATTGGAACTATGATGAATCGGGGATTTTCCAAGTTGCGAGTATAAAAAAGGCGTTCGGTTCTCTTAATAGAGATCGGCCGAACATGTTGTTTATTTGGAATAGCTGGGTTCCTAAGAAAGTGGGTATTGTTTCTTGGAGAGCAGAAAATGAACGGCTACCGACAAGATGCGCCTTAGTAAGGAGGAGGATAAACATTCAAGATTTGAGATGCTTGTTTTGCAAAGAACATGAGGAAACCGGAGAACATATATTCGTTTCATGCCACTTCGCACAAATCATTTGGCAAAACATTGCAAGGTGGCATAAACTTCCACACATCATCGCTTTTGACCTCAATGATATTTTGGAATTGCATGGTTTCAGCCCTGGTTCAAGGAAGAAGAAAAAAGCACTAAATGCCATTTGTCTTGTCACGGTTTGGTATATCTGGAAAGCACGTAATGAAGCTCTGTTTAGAAGTACTCAGCCATCGGTTATCAAAGTTCTGGAGGAGGTCAAAGCTCTAGCTTTCTTGTGGGTCAAAGCTCAATCAAAAGAAACAACTATGACATGGGAGAATTGGACTACTTTTAACATATTTGGTTAACTATTTGATTTGGTGTAATATATAGAATGTAAATTTGGTTCTGGATCTTTGTAAGTTTGGGGACTAGCGTCTTGCTAGTGTTTTTAATAAAATTTTATGTCAGTCGTTCAGAACAAAAAAAAACCGAATTGCCTAACGAACCGGCTCTTCTACTGTTTCACTTGTCGAATCGGTCGGACCATTTTTAATAACCGGATTTTTATTATATTTAGTAATTATAACTTATAAATAACAAAAATATGGTAACATACAAAATACATTATAGTAAAAAGAAAAAAAAGTAAAAATAAACAGTATGAATAAAGGGGAAATCACGAAAATGGCCACTGCAACGCCGTCTTTTCCAATTTAGCCAACGGACACCCCTCGCCGAGCCGTTTCAGCGAGCTGAAACGGCACAAGATTCCCTTTAATCGGCCAGCCAACCGTTGGGTGACACGTGTCCGACAAAGCCTGTAACGGCTTGAGATTTCTGCAGTCAACGCCACGTGTCCGTCAAACCTTGAAAGAACTTAGCCAAGCCGTTACAATCGGCTCATGTTGAAAGATCTTAGCCGAGTTCCTTCAACGAGCCAAGCCGTGTTCTTAGGATTTAGCCGAGCTGATACCCTTCAAAAGTGGTCCCCACTTCTGCAAGCCAAGCCGTTACAGCTGGCACCGAGCCGCTTCGTCCCATGCTTCAAGCCGTCTCCGCTGCTCCAAGCCGGTACAGCTGCTCCAAGCCGGTACAGCTGGCACCTAGCCGTTTCGATATATGGTTCGAGCCGTTTCAGCTGGCTACGAGCGGTTTCAATGGTTAAGTTTATAGATTTAAATTTGTATGTTTTTTCCTGTGTGTTTGTGCAACAGATTCATCTAAAATTATCAAAACATTTAGCTTTTGTAGAGAGAAGTTACCAACTTAAAATTATGAAGATTCGTTTGGTTGTATACAGCGGCGGAAAGTGGGAAATCGTTAACGGAAAGTTAGAGTATGTTGCTGATGCTGATTCAAGTAGACGTGGTTTAGAAATTGAACCCAACCTTTCATACAATGCTCTTCTGAGTAAAGTTTCAAACATGTGTAGTTCTACAAACATTACGAAGTTATCGTATATGTTGTCTTCCTTTAGTGATCCAATCGATATAATAAACGATGAAGATCTTGCAATGTTTTATAATTTTGCTATGGAAAATATTTTTGAAATTTATAAATTATATGTCGTTGAAGGGTTTTGTGCTGGGTCATCTAGTTTTTCACCTCCAAAAAAATTTAAAGTTCCTGATTTGAATTTCTGCACTGATGAAGAAAATTATGATGTTTTAAACCACTACCAGCCAAATCCTGATAATTCATTTGAAAATTGTTTGTCATCTTCATCAATTACTTTTGAACAAGGTCAGGTATTTAATAACAAAGACGACATGAAACTTGAGTTGGGAAAAAAATGTTTGTTAGAACACTTTGAGTTTAAAGTAGATAGATCTTCTAAAACTCGGTACGAAGTGTCATGTTTGGTGGACGGTTGCGTTTGGCGTTTTCGTGCATACAGTTTCGGGGATAGTGGTGTGTTTTTTGTTAAGAGTTTTAATGATAAACACACGTGCTCGAAGATGCTAACGTACCCACATCTTCGTCAGGCAAACCCAAAGGTTCTTGCTCACTATTTAAAAGAACCTTTAAAAGACTGTGGTAGAATATATCGTTGTAATGAAATAGTGAGAGATTTTAGACAAAGATTCCAAGTTGAGATAACCACTAGTCAAGCTTGGCGTGGAAAAAGTCTGGCACTAGAGGTTTTACAAGGAACAAGCAAAAATTCTTTTGCAGAACTACCATTTTACTGTTACAATCTAGAGCGTGCAAATCCAGGTTCTGTCACTCATATCAAGACTGATGACGAGTTTCGGTTTGAAATGGTCTTTGTTGCGATTGGTGCTGCGGTAAGTTACAGCAGTCTTTGTTTTTTTTCGTCAAAGCATATCTTGTTGACGTATTTTAAATAATTTTGTTTCAGATTCGTACCTTTATTAGTAATCTAAGACCGGTGGTGATCATTGATGCTGCACACCTAAAGGGTGAATTTAAAGGGACGTTATTTTTAGCAGTTGGGATGGATGGAAACAACCAAATTTTACCTATTTGCTATGGAATAGGAAAATCAGAGGATGGTGAATCTTGGACATGGTTTCTGTCAAAGCTTAAAGAATGCATCAGTGAAATACCGGACATGGCGATAATATCGGATAGAGCGAATTCTATACACCTAGAGCGAATTCTATGCATCAGTGAAATACCGGACATGTCTTTCCACATGCTTATCACGGGTTATGTTGTCGTCATTTAATGATGAACCTACGTTTACCCTCTGATAAAAAAAAGAAAATGAGAAGCTGTGGTGGAACCTGGACGGTTGCTGGGATTGGGTTAAACAGTTATTCTGTCGCAGACAGTGGAAAGGGGGGGTTTAGTTGACTTTGTTAATGGAAGCTGTAGTTTCCGAGTTTGGCAGGTTTCTGGTTTACCGTGCGGGCATGTTATTGCCGTGTCAAAATTTTTAGGTGAAACCGATTGCAATAAGTATTGCTTCCCGTGTTACTCAAACGAAGTCTATAAAAAAACTTATGAAGAAGCGATTAATCCTCTTCCTCATAGATCTGAATGGGAGACTCCAGAAGACCTTATCAATCTTCAACCGCCGCATATGACAAAACGCCAGGCCGGTCGTCCTCGAGAAAACCACCGGATCTTATCCCGCGGGGAAGAACCTACTCCCCTGTATTGTTCCCGGTGTAACTCATACGGTCATCATCGAGATGTCTGTCGGCAGCCCATGCCGTCAGAAATTCGTACTCGCAAAGACCCAGACAAAGGGAAAGAAACCGATAATCCTGATCGTTTTACACAATCTCCGCCTAATTATATGTATCCGTCTTTTAACTTGGGAGACTTTTAATACTTTAAATTATTTTATGTATTTTAATTTCTGAAATAACGTAGTAAGTCTATTTAGTTGCAAATAATTAATATTGAAAATTATTTCATTACAATATGTTATTTTTTTTATATTACATGCATACATAAAACCATTAAACATTAACAGGTGTGAAGCGTCCGGCGTAGAGTTCATCTGCCATGTACCGTCTGTATCTGAAACAAGCATCCTGAAGGTTTCCTTCGTTCCATGTTAAAGAAAGATCCCGAACAAGTTTTTCCATTAACATACATATGATGACTCCTGAATTTCTCCCAATACGATCTGTTTGATCAGGCCACACGAAATCCCCTACTATTTGCATGGCACGCTTCTCATATATTTCTGAGTGTTGCCAGTACGATATACGTCCGAGACACCACAAAAATTCAGACTCAAATTCTAGCACAATTTGATGTACTCTTCTGTGTACGCAAAATGAATCTCCGCAATTAATTGTGTCACAACTATTGGCAAAAAAAATTCTTAATTCTAGTGTCTTTAGATTTATTTTAAAAAGCAACCAATTTTGTTCCTTGTCCGGTATAGGAATGTATACCTGCAAAAAGTGAATAATCTTATTAAAAATAAACATATATTTTCACTTTTATAGTTATTATTTCTTTTATATCTTATATTTTTTTTGTTTTATTTAATAATGAGGAAATGGGCTAAACTAGAAGCATGGACTCGTGGGCTGTTAGTGGGCTAGAAGCATAGACGCTCGTGGGCTGTTGTGGTCGAAAAGGAAGCATAGGCTCGTGGACTCGTGGGCTGTTAGTGGGCTTGTGTGAGAAAAAAAAAATTCTTAGATTATTCCTTTTTAATATGTTTTAATATTTAATATTAACCCCATTCTCATTTCAAAGCTATAAATACATAGATTATTCCTCACATTTAACATCATTCTCATCTCAAAGTTCTAACTAACAAAAAAAAAATGGATTCTTGGACCGAGGAGGAAGATATTGCTGCTGTCGTTTCGTACGCCGCCGCTCGTGATCTGGTTACTTATTCAGTTTCCGATGCTGCTTTCTGGAGCCAGGTTTTCAACTACTTCTGCATTCACCTACAAGAGACGTCCCGAAGTGTCGAGGCCTTGACGACTCGTCTTTCTTTTCTACGCTTTAAAGGGAACCGTTTTTTAGGAAGGTGCAAAAATGTTAAAAAAACTAATCCGAACATGGAAGAAAAAGAGGTAGTTGAAGAGGCCCTGCTCGACTACGCAATACTTTACGACGAGGACTTTGAACACCTTTCAGTGTTTGAAACTTTGAAAATTTATCTGTAATTCACGAAATGAATTTGTAATATTTATGTTGTATCATGCAAGTTAATATATGACTTTTAACCGTTTGTCTATGTGAACCGTGAATTTACAAAAATCGGAAGTTAGTACGTTAATTTGGTTAATTAATATAATTAATTAATTAATATTTTAATTAATTAGACTAATTAATAAAGTTAAATAAATTATAACAAAAATTAATAGATAAATTTAATTTTGTTTAGTTACTAAAGTTAACATGGTTAGCTAACTTGGTTAATTAGTTATTAATAATCAAATCAACTAAGTTAGTTAAATATCCTATATAAAGACTAACTAGGTTAATAAAATTCAGTTAGATCAGTTAGTAAACTTATGAAACTTCAATGGCCTGTTTAATATGGACGGGCAAAACATTGAAACTAATAATTTTTCAAAAAACGGATAAAAAAGGGGGTTCTTCTTTAAAGAACCGGCCCTTCACGGATCGAACCCGCGCCCTTCGTATGAAACACTAACATCTTAACCAGTTTATCCTCCTAATAGGAGCTGATAGAATTCTAACCTTTATTATTCATATACACTAGTTGGAAAACATGAGCCTGTTTAATATGGACGGCCCAAAGACACAAATTTTTGAACAGTAAATTTATTTTTAATACTTGGGCCTCTTTGACATACGTGGGCTTGTTTATACTACTTCGGCCCAAGCCGTTTGTTAACGGACTCAAATTAAACATAGCAAACATAAAAATTAAAGGAGACAATTTTTTTATACTACGTGGGCTTGTTTATGCTACTTCGGCCCAAGCCGTTTGTTAACGGACTTAAATTAAGAAACACATAGACAAACCGTATAATTTTTTTAAGGAGACAATTTTTTTATATTAATAATAATATAGCAAACATAAAAATTAAACATAACTTAAAAAAAGTAAACAAAACATAATACAAAACAAACTAAAACCAAATCCTAATTGCCTCCCACTCGGCGACGTGCTTGAATTCATGACCCTCGTCATGACGGTAATTGATCAGTGCCACCTCCTTTTGGTCATCCTCAACCAGGTCCGGCATTTCTCTCTCGACGTTCTTGAAATAGCGGTCAAATCGCTCACACTCCAACCGCAGCACACGAAAACGGGACGATAAGGCGTCCACGCTCCGGTTATGGTCCGGACCACGAAGCTGCCCAAAGATCTGTTGAACCTTAACCCACAGCCCCCCCTGTCCACGTCTTGGGGGATCGGTCATCGCTTCTTCCCATGCTTCGCACAATGCGATATCTTCGACGTCGGTCCAGGTATTTGCCATTCGTTGACGGAGTTGCAGACGGCGTGGTTGGATGAAAGTGGTGAGAAAAAGTCTTTTGAAAACGGGGAGTTGTTTTGAATCACAGACGGCGTGGTTGGAACGTGGTGAGTATTTATAAGGGGGGTAAACGTGGGAACTTGGAACGGCAACGGGTTCAAGTTTTTTTGATATAATTTGTTTTTGTTTTGGAACTTGGAATGGCAACGGTTTATTCAATAAAAAAGCACGGCCCAAACACATAAACAGCCCACACAAATTTAAAATTATTTAAAATGAACGACCCAAAACACATAAACAGCCCAAACACATAAACAACCCAAACACATAAACAGCCCAAACAAGATTTAAAATTATTTGCTAGGTAATTTACTGGACTATTATATAATACAAATTACATAAAAGATATAACATGTAAAAATACAAACATAACTTCGCCAAACCGTTGAAACGGCTAATAAAGTGATTCAATTTCATCCACATAATTTCTGATAACCGCTGAAACAGCTAGTAGAGAAAAAATCTCGGTCTCGAAGCAAGCAGTCTTCAGATAACAACATAACTTCGCCAAACCGCTGCTTCTGAATCGGCAGATAACCGAGAGCAAATTGAAAGTTAGGAGTGAATCAAATCTCTTCTTCTGGAATTCGAGTCAAAACGCTTGTAGCAATGATAAAGATGCGTCGTTTGCTCGATAGTTCCATCCACACACACTAGGTAAGTAGTGGTCGGATTTCTGAAGAGGAAGACACTCCAATATGAGAAACAATATCAAAAGCTAATTTGATAACTAAAGCCCAGGAACACGTCTTTTACACTATCAGATACATGAGATTTGATAAATATTTCTTGCATTTGATACACGAAAACATCTATGACAATCAAATGAAGAAAGTAAGATAACATTTTCTATGAGATTTAAGTGTGGTAGAGAGATTCGTTTAACAGGCACACAAATAAATAACAAAGTTGGTAAATATATAGTTGGATGAACCGGCTCGAACAACACGTTGACCCGGCCTGATGTATAGGTTGAACCGGCATTAGACATCTGTACCAGCTCGGAGCCAGTTGAAACGGCTCGGTGCAGTTGACACGGCACACACATTGCGACGAAACGGCTTGGAGCAGCTGTACCGGCTTGGAGCAGCGGAGACGGCTTGGAGCATGGGACGAAGCGGCTCGGTGCCAGCTGTAACGGCTTGGCTTGCAGAAGTGGGGACCACTTTTGAAGGGTATCAGCTCGGCTAAATCCTAAGAACACGGCTTGGCTCGTTGAAGGAACTCGGCTAAGATCTTTCAACATGAGCCGATTGTAACGGCTTGGCTAAGTTCTTTCAAGGTTTGACGGACACGTGGCGTTGACTGCAGAAATCTCAAGCCGTTACAGGCTTTGTCGGACACGTGTCACCCAACGGTTGGCTGGCCGTTTAAAGGGAATCTTGTGCCGTTTCAGCTGAAACGGCTCGGCGAGGGGTGTCCGTTGGCTAAATTGGAAAAGACGGCGTTGCAGTGGCCATTTTCGTGATTTCCCCATGAATAAATCTTTCAAAACCATCTTGAATCCCTACAACAAGAAATGTCAGAATTAAAGTTCCCGAGAAACAAACTAATCTTCGAGCATTCACATCCAATCCATCTTATTGTGTGAATGAGATTGTTATAATATAAAAAGTATAAAAACTGGCTATTATTAGAGGAAAGAGAAAATGTTACTGTTCATCTGTATATTTGAGTAGACACTGTTCACCCTTATAATATTTTAATATATTTTAAAAGTGGTTGTAAGTGAAGGAGACAGAAAAGGTAATGATAAAGGTATATAAATTGTTATTTAATTAAAGAGAAGAGAGAAAATGTAATGTTTTTTAGTGTAATATAGGGTAAAAATTTGATGGAATGGACGTGACGTGAATGCTCTCAAGGCATAAACCTCACTTTTCATATTTTTAATTTTTTAATTATATTGTAAACTCAAACCCACCTCTAAAAGAATAAAAACTTCACTCTCAAATTTCAATCCTGACTCACTTGGTTCCCCTTCGTTTCCCGTAGGGTCAACACACAACCCACCACAGAAAGTTCAGGCGAGCTTACAAAATGGGTGATACTATTCCCACCCCCTAGTTCCTGATTACACCCCCCCTACAAAAACATCACATCCATCAATCCATCAATCAATCATTTGCTTTTTGTTTTTAGTGTTTTTTTGTTTTTTTGTTGTCATTTTAGTATATTTAGTGTTTTTTTTGTTTTTGTTTTTTTTTTCTTTACAAACTTTGGGTGTAAAAAACTACCCCCTCGGGCGCGGCGTTTGAATTTTTTTTTTACTAATGTTGTTAAAATATACGGATCTAGTTGTAAAAAAAAATCGTGGTCAACGCCCCTCCGTGGCACGTGGTTCCCGAGGGGGTAGTTTTTTACACCCAAAGTTTGTAAAAAAAAAAGAAAAAACAAAAAAATAATAAAAACACCAAACTTTGGGTGTAAAAAACACCAAAATGAGTTTGTTTGGATAATATATATTTTGTAACTACTCAAGTTTGTTCACCTAATATTTTGTAACTAATATTAGTTCATTTTTAGGTGTTCAAGTCTCGTGAAGAGTTGATGGAATGGGTTAGAAACACCGGACGTAGTCTTGGTTACGCTATGGTGACTAAAAGATCGAAAGCTAAAAATGGGTACGTGTCTAAAGTTGTACTTATGTGTGATCGTGGTGGTGTGTATAAATCAGATAAAGATTCAAGTAGAGAGACCGGCACTAGAAAGATAAATTGCCCGTTTGAAATGGTAGGGAAATTTTCCATGCGTATGTTACACGCATACATAACGTGTTAGGTGATGGAAATTGTGGGTTTCGGGCAACAGCTTCTGCTCTCGGGTACGGTGAAGATGAATGGTTATTTATCCGGAGATCACTGTTGGAAGAGCTACTCGAGTTTAGAAATAAGTACACTAAGGCTTTCTTAGGCTCATTCAAAGATGTGTTCACGTCCTTGGCTTGGTCAGGATCGGGGTTTGCACCTGAAAAACACTGGATGATTATGCCAGAGGCAGGATTCTTGATTGCGAACAAGTTTAATGTGATCGTTCATTTTTTATCTCAAGAAAGTAGAAACAGTTCTACTTGTTTTCCGCTTTGGAGAGGCCCTCACGAGTTCCCAGAAAAAAAAATAATTACAATTGCACACGTGAATGGTAACCATTTTATAATGGTAGAATTGCAAGGAGAGTATCCAATTGCCAGCACAAACAACCTATGGAAATTAATGAGAGAAAATGATGCAGCTGGCTGGGAGAATATATTTGAATCACGTCAAAATATGTATAAGTCTTGGATAGCACAACCTCCTACATTTGGGGGGTGTATCGATTAAACCTCTGTATGTAAATTATTAAATGATAAAATTTTTGTAAAAAAGTACTTATTTTTATATAGCTTTTGTTACAGCTATAAATATAATTTGATAAATTATAACAATAAAAACTAATAATAAATACTATATCATTACTACTACTAATAATAATAAATATAATAATAATAAATATAATAATAATAATAATACTAACTAATTAAATAATAAACAAATACTAATTAATAATAATAATAATAATACTAACTAATTAAATAAATGAATAAAAAAGACAACAAAAAAACAAAATAGGCTAGAAACAAAAACCAAGTGATTGATGGATGTGATGTTTTTGTAGGGGGGGTGTAATAAGCAACTAGGGGGGGTGGGAATAGAATGACCCTTTAGTTGTAGTCATTTGCATCAAAATTTTCAACAACAACAAAACCAAGTGTCGGCCGCCGACACGGTAATAGTCGTAGGCTTTCATTGGGCTAATTGGGCGGCATAGATAATAGTGTCAGGCAGCTGCCTGACACTCCCCTGTTGACCCAACAAATTTACGATTTTATCCCTCTTTAAATAGTGTCAGGCAGCTGTCAGGCTTTCAAAGTTATGTTTTTACCCCTACTTAAAAATAAATTTACGCTTTCACTCACAGCGAAAAATTCCAATTTTGCCATCGGTGCAAAATTACGATTTTGCCCTGTATAAATTTATAGTTTTGCCATTAGTTTTTTTTTTTCACAGCCAAGTTACGATTTTACCCTCAACTTAAATTTACATTTTCCCCATCGTTTTTGTTTGTTTTCCTGGTGACATTACAAGTTTACCCCCAGTGTAAAATTACAGTCGTGCCGGCAACTTCCTGGCACTCACCCGTTGGTCCTTTTAGTTTACAGTTTAACCCCGAATTAAAGTTATGATTTGGTCCTCAGTTAAAAATTTCGTTTTCCCCATCGTTTTAGTTTTTTTACCAAAACTATTAAGGTTTTTTTGTTTTAATTGGTTTACTCGATTTAATTTTTTTTCGTGTCAAGGAGTTGCCTAACACTAGCTCATTAGTTCTGAAAAATTACAGTTTTCCCCTGAGCCCAAAATTACGGTGTTATCATAGTTATTGTTTTCTTTTTTTCCTAGCAAAATTATAATAGTCTTTTTTTAATTGGTTGATAATTATTCGGTCATCGGCCCGCAACGCGGGCGGGGCATCTACTAGTTATACTATATATACAATTTACGTAGCCTCTTAGGAACAGTTTCAGTTTCCAAGTTTAGTTCACCTACATCTGCCGGTCTTTCTTATATATTCTTGCCAGTTTCGGCTTCCGAAACACCCATAGCCGCTTGCGAAAAAGGTGCTACTCCGACCGAAACAGTAGTTGCCGCTGCCGGCTGCTGCGGTAGAAATTCGTGATGTACAATTTGCGGTAAACAGCCACTAATCCGGCGGAATCAACTGACGATGGTGGTTCCAAGGCTGGATCGGGTCTTCTAGCGGTGAGTTAGGGCATAAATCGGAAACCGATGATGAAACGAGCTATAGGGGACTGCATGTAGATGTCGACGGTATCGTTTGGAAGCCACATTTGCCGCTCTTCGGCAAGTAGTGGCTGAAACTGGTGGAAAGGGTGGTCTGAGAGGGTGGTCGTGATTGTTACCGGTGATGGAGATGGCGGTTTAAAGATGAGATGATGACTGCGGTGGTGGTTTTATGTTGAACCGGCGGTGGTGGTTACAAAACGTTATCTTTCTGGCGGAAGGGCAGGTCCGATGCGATTCGGTTGCGCGGCGGTAGGTGGTGGTGTTGTGATGGAGGTGATTAGATGCTGCTACATGTATGGTGGCGTTGTTGGTTTTGTGGTGGTGGGTGAAAAGTAGAGTGGTAATTGAGGAGTGTGGTTGTGATTTGGCCGGAGGTTGGTGATGACAAAATTGTTTGAGAGAGAGAGAGAGAAGAGGCAAATTTTTTATTCGGCTTTCTCGAGAAAAAGGAGTACAAAGAAAAAGAAAAAAATAAAAGAAAAGGAAAGAAGTAAAAAAGTAATATTAATTTGAACCTTGGAAATTTGAAAAGTCCAGTAATACGGTTCTATGGTAAAACTTAAAAAATTGAATTTGAAAATCAATAAGCAACTTGAGGTAAACCTTTAATTATTATTTTATTGTTTCTTCTAAAAAGTTTGATACAATTTTTTATTAATTTTAGAGTAAACTGCCATTTTGGTCCCTGTGGTTTGGCCAGTTTTGCCACTTTAGTCCAAATCTCAAACTTATTACATCCAGGGCCCTGTGGTTTGCATTTTGTTGCCATTTTAGTCCAAAACTCAAAATATCTCATTTTTGACTATTTTAAGGTCCTTTTTTGTCCTTTAGTGCAGGGGTAGTTTGGTCATTTTAATTTATTCTTTTAATAAATTAAAACAAAATTAATTATATATTATATATATATACATATACAGACATTCACAACCACTCATCTCCTCCCTCATCTACAAAACCGACACCCACAACCACTCATCTCCTCCCTCATCTACACCCCCACCCCCACCACCGGATCTGCAGCCTGCCGCCACCACCACCACTCTGCCGCCACATGCACCACCACCACCGCCACCTCCTCCCCCTTCTCACCACCGCCACCATCACCAACCGGCTGCTAAATCGCAAAACGAAACCTGAAACGAAATCATAACAAGATTTTGTACAAATCCCATTTTCAAAACATTGCATTGCAAGATAACTACACAACACAATCATCAAATCCCAACACATAAAAAGTTAAAAAACACCATAAACAAAAAAAAATACCCTTTCTTGATAATCCAAAATGAGCAAACACAGCAAGCAAAGTGGGTTAGGGCTAGACAAATACCCTTCTTCACTGATTCCCTTACGAGAAGGATCGCCGGAGCTTCCTCACCAGAATCTTCGACTGGGTTCTCTTCCTTCTTCAATCGCTGGTCACCTTTTTCAATCAAACCCAGACAAAATATTGTCCGGCCGCTAAAATCATCTTCCAAACTTTCTCTACTGGATTGCAGCCTCTGTATTGATACACCCACCATCTCATCTCATCTCATCTAACCTTGCCTGTTCAATCCCTATTCAGGTGAAAAAGAATCACCGGGGCACCTGAATCTTCGGTTCCAGATGAGCTGGTGTCTGATTTTGGGATAAAGAGTATCACCGGCAAACAATCCATAGCCGAAGGATGTTTTTCGCACCTGAATCTTCGTACCCACCACCACCGTCTCCCTTCCACCACCGTACACCCACACCACCTCCTTTCCACCTCTACCTACCTCCGCCACCGTCAAACCACCTGCAAACACCTCAAAACCCCCAATCTAGAGAGAGAAACCTCTCAAAAATGTCAAAACCTAGAGAGAAACACTGCGTTCTTCGTCGATGTTTTGTTGTTGTTGTTGTTCATCGACTGAATCAAAACCAAAAGTTGTGGTGGTGGAGTTCCTGGATGGATCTGGTGGTGTTAGAGAGAGAGAGAGAGAAAGAAGAGAGAGAGTCAGATGTTTGTTTATAGAGAGAGAGAGCAGAGACTTTATAAGAGAGAGATGTGTTTTGACTTTATAAGAGTCAGATGACCAAAATGCCCCTGCACTACAGGACAAAATAGGAGGTTGCAACAGTCAAAAAAATAGAGTTTTTGGATTTTGGACTAAAATGGCAACAAAATGCAAACCAAAGGGCCCTGGATGTAATAAGTTTGAGATTTGGACTAAAGTGGCAAAAATGGCCAAACCACAGGGACCAAAATGGCAGTTTACTCTTAATTTTATAACCTGTGTTTTTGATAAATTCTTTTTACTTGACAAAATAAATGATATTTAAACTCTTTATATTCTTAAACTCTATTAAAATGTTATTTTCATTGCTTTTATTGATGTTAATTCATTTTAATGTAGCCGACTGGTCATTGTGAAATTGTATATTAGTTTGTATTAGTTACCCTGGGCTTTGGCTCAGTGGTTATGGAAATGAAGGAAGACTCCTGACCATATGGTCTCGAGTTCGATTCCCGATCCATCCGGGTTTTACCGGCTTTGCATTGTCGTGCCCTCGGGCGGATGCATGGTCGGGTTTTCCCCGGAACGGGTGGCATGGTGGGCTAGGGGCTCCGTGAGTGCAGGTTGGGTTGCCGCGGGCTACCTTTAGGCCAATGGGTGCCGCGCACGGAGTACCTGGCGATTCTTATATTGGATCTTCAAAAAAAAGTTTGTATTAGTAAATTATTTTGAAAATTACATGAAAATAACTACCATTCTTATTTTTGGAAGAAACCCGCCGCGAAACGTGGGGCTTCCTTACTAGTTGACAAACATTTGTAGTTCCTAGAGGCATTGTTACGTGTAAAAATGGTGATCAAGAGTTTATGAGCGAAGATAGATGAGAAAGAATCACAAAGAGAAGAAGATACTCAAAATCATACGCTACCTTCATTATGGTTCATTCTCCAGTTAAGTACAAACCCAATTACAACTAACAAAGCACACCCTATACTAAGATACAATTACAATACAGCCCCTCTACTATTTGACATGTAACAATACTTCCCCCTATAAGCATTTTTGACCTCAAAAATAAGAATTTAGGAAAAGTATGCCCTTTTTTTTTTTACTCTAAATGAGGCTTCCATGTCACATAGGAAGCTGTGGACTTTTGGTCACCCTCAATTTAATCAAGTTGTTGACCTTTTCAAGCAATTGACCCTCAATGTAGCTGGTAACCTTTTTAGTATTAACACTACCACCAAAAATATCTACTACTTCCTCAACTTCTATAGTCTGTTGCAACGCCAACAATGATGTTCCAACATCTGACTTCATTTCCCAGTTGTTATAGATCTTCATAATTTGTGTCCTATTTAATTTGTAAAACTTCATACACAACACACAACTAATATGCCATGATGTGGTAAAAGTTTTCCATGTCTCCTCACTTGTTTGAAAATAGCGATTGACCCACACATATCTGTTCTCTGTTTTATTTAACTTTTCCGACTTCCGACAGTAAAGGTATAAAACCGATGCAATGATAAGATCACCCAACTTCATAATCTTCTCAATGTATCCTTTTATAGCTTCATGCTTCGCAATTATCATATTCAAGTATAGGCTGGTAGCAATAATTCCATGAAGCCCTGACCAACCATCCAGATAAATCTTGAAGTCAACTCTTGAAGTTGATGATATAATCACCCTCATATGCAGCAACATATCATCTGTATAATTCCAGCAGTACCATAGAAACTTCCAGCACAAACTACTCAAAAGAAAGACAACGTTTTTTGGAATAACATTTACCGTTGAAGGATAATAGCAACTAAAATCAGTGAATACCATCCTGATCAACTCAATACATTCACCATTTGTCATCCTACCACTCCTTTTAGTAGCATTATTATCGATTAACCAGAAGTTCAACATAGGGCATGCCTTGGATTTGCTGCATAAATCCATCTGGAACAACACACAATACTCCCCAATTTTAAAATGGCCAACAAGTGTCCTCTTGGTCGAATTCCTTTGAAATAGAAATTGAATATTGACTGCAACTCTATTTCCCATCTTTACTTCAAGTTCTTCATCTGAAAATGGAAAAAACTTTGTATTGAAATCTACTTTGGATTTCCATTTGTGCCACATGTACACCCTTGCCTTCATTTTGAAAAGATCTTTGCCTGTTACACTAGAAAGGAACACAAGACCTGATTCCACTTTTATTATCTCATGGTTGATCATTTTAAACTTGACATTCATATCTACACCATCAAAAAGAACTATAAAAGCAGATTTATCCATCATTTTCAATTCATTCCTTTGCTCAAATTCACAACTTTTGTTTTCCAAATGAAAAACAAGTACATGAACTAAACCCTGTAAATAACTTGAGCTGCACAACCATTTGTTAATTCCCTGGTGATTTTCTCGTGCGTTCCCAAGGTCTATATTCTTTACATCACTTGTGTTCAAAGTGTTATCAAGAAGGTATATAGTTCGACCTGAACTCTCTTCTTCTTCAAACTGAACACCGAATTTGGTCCCTTCAAGTTTGCTCTCCGAAATCAGTTCTGCATGATAATCGCCAAAATCTATTTCATCAAGAGGGACTGATTCTTTCGTTGAGTTCTTTTCAGGTTTCTCTCGAGCCTTCCTTGATGTACAGAGAAGCATAGGACCCAAAGTTACTTTTTTCTCATTACTAACCTTCTTAGACGTCTCCTCAAACACTTGATCAAAACACAAGTCAACCTCCCCGTTTATTTCACTGTTATCCATCTTAGGCATTTCAAAAATCTCATTATTATCCACTACTGACACAACTTCTTGCAAAGCATCCAAACACTTCAATTTCACATCCTTGTTTTCATATTTGCGTGAATCAATACTATCACACAATTTTTGAATACTCAAATCTTCATTTAAAAAGACCATTTCATTTTCAAATTTCTCATTATCATTTTCAGATTCATCATGGATTTGAACCTTAATTTCGCCACTAAACCTTTCAAGCATTTCATCAAACACCTTGTAGGCGGACTCATCAAACGCCCTATCTTCATTACTAATTTCTTGAATCTTACCATCCTTAAAGGATTCATTACCTTCCATTATTTCATCAAGAATTTTCCTAGAATCAAAAACTAATTCCTTTACGTAGAATGAAGATTTAGGATCAAACGGAGAAAATGAATCTTGCAATTTATTAGCATCTATTTTCAAGGCTAAAGAAATAAAGTCTTTCACCTTATGATAACTATATATATTGATGCCATGTGATGAACACTTCTCTAATTCTTGGTTCTAGACCATCAATGAAAAGGTATATAGCATATACCTCACTCATATTTTCAAAATTCTTAACCCTTTCAAACAAAGATTGAAATACACTACAGTAATCGAAAATAGTACCTTCTTGCCTTATTGACAAGATCTTTTCCAAAGCCATTTCCATGTTGATCCAATAATTTCTTGATTGCTGAACAATGTTGTGAATCACCAAAATTGATGGTTGAACCGTTTCTTTCCCTAATTTGATTGTTGCTGAATAATTCCCAGTTTATTGCCTAATATTGATTGTTGTTGTAGAAATTTGTTGTTGCCCTAACTCTAACCCACGGTCGAGAGGAAAGGGAGCTCTGATACCATTGTTACGTGTAAAAATGGTGATCAAGAGTTTATGAGCGAAGATAGATGAGAAAGAATCACAAAGAGAAGAAGATACTCAAAATCATACGCTACCTTCATTATGGTTCATTCTCCAGTTAAGTACAAACCCAATTACAACTAACAAAGCACACCCTATACTAAGATACAATTACAATACAGCCCCTCTACTATTTGACATGTAACAGGCATGCATGTAATTCCTGGTTCCTAGATGCATGCTTGTAATTTATTTTTACTAATAAATGTATGACCACAAGAAGTTAATGCCAAAATTTTAAAATAAGATCTTGCCTAGCGGGACTTCGTGCACCTGAGGCGCACCATGTTAGCCTTTTTATGTGTTGGCCGCATTGCACACCTTCCCGTTTGGGGCTTGGGAGTAGTGGTGTGAGTGTGGCCACATAGAGAGATGCACAAAATGTGAATGTTGGTGATTTGTATAAAATCATTTGATAGCTTTTTTATAAGTGGGATTATACTGAGTATATTTGGTTTGATAAGGCTTTGTGTAATTCGTTCATTAAGTTTCAGTAAAAAGTGGTCACATCATTTACATATAAGTATGAGTTTTCATTCACTTTTTTTTTTACTTTTGTGTGTATTGGTTTCATTTGAAAATTTAATAAAATAAAACTAAAATAAATAAATCATTAAAAGTTAAAGAAAACCAAAAAAAAGTTGTGCGATAGCGTTATTGTTCGTACAATCGTACCGTACTCGTGATTAATGATGAAACAACGATACCATACTATGTAGCATTAAAACACTATTTATTAACTTTGTTTTTTAATATATATAGGTAATGAAAAAAAATAAGATGAAGTGGTGAAGTGTGATTGGTTGAACTTGGCCCCCAAAATCCTTATGGTGTGAATTGATTACACATAGTCTAATCACTTGTCTATGGTTGGCGAGTAAATTAGTACGGTTTATTAAACCTATACATTTTTGGGGTGTGAAGAAACATGTTCGATATTGGTATGACTAATTCGGATAATAATGTGATCATAATCTATAGTAAGTTGAATTGTTTGATTTTATTGTCATAATGTGAATTATGAATGGATAATCAAAGGATTTGAAAGAGACACTTGCATAAATTTTAGCACAACAAGGTGTAAATTGTAAAACAATGTATTAATTATAACTAAGGTAGTAATTTATTTAGCTCGTATAATTGCAAGATATACACCCTATAATTTCCTTACATATGTGATACGTCTAAGAGATAATATATTTTTAAAGAACAACAATATTTCGCGATAATCCTAACCTATTTTCAGTTTATATTTCGTATTAGTATCGTGTTATTTTTTCATTAACGTTTAAAAATTCTTTTATTTTTATGTAATTGTTTATTTTTTCGTGGTGACAGTAGCAGGCTTCTCAAGCCCACTGAGAAACATAAGTACATTGTATATGGACCGACGGGCTGTCTAATGGGCTGCCCAATTTAGAGTAAATAACCTTTATTAGTTTACCCTTTTCCTATAAGTTTGTCAAAACAATAAATAAATAAATACAGAATTAAATTAAAAATATATCATTATTTGGAATAGTTATTCCGATTAAACAGGAATTATCAAATTTAAAATTGGAATCGTATTCTAGTTATCGTATAAATAATGTTTTCTTCTTCAAGGTTTAGCTTATGAAGGTTAGGTTTTCTTTGATAAGTTTGTTACTTTTTTTTGCAAGTTTTGAAACTATTGTGAATGATCGTTTTCAAAGCAATTTTTATGGGAATTTCTGACTTGAACTATTTTATACAGATTAGACAAACCAAACATTGTAAAGCCATGGGAATCTTCTTTCCTTGTTTTCGTTGGGCGACAGTCAATGAAGAAGATCAAGTTTCAAACCACAATGATGACGTCACAAATACGGTATGTACGGAAGATGAAGAATTTATATTGTGACTTTTGCAGACTTCCATCATACTTTTGGCGAGTTTCATGCATCTTCCTCAAATTCAATCATCTCCTCAAGTTTCATGCGTTCTCCTCAAGTATAACATCGTCCTCAAGTTGCAGCGCCTTCGGCGAGTTTCAGCACCTCCTCAAGTTGAAGCACCTCCGACGAGTTTCAACAAAAAAATTTCCTTCAAGAAAGATCAAGGAAACTTCGTAACACTTTGTCCATCCTTGATCTTGATTAAAAACAGTACCCTGATGCTTTTAATATGAAGTTTAAACAAGTGGTGGAGAAAGAGAAAAGTTACTAGAATACAGGATGAAGGCAATTGGCGATTGAAACTTGATTGTACAATGTTAAAAGAGAAAATGATGCAGACGCATTCCAATTCCAGTGCGCCTGGGCTCACGTAAAACATTTGAATGTGTCCACTTTTTTATTGGGTTTCAGTAAGACTTTACAAAAGATACATCAGGTGCTTGAGGTGTCACACCCCGACCCGCAGCGGATATAGTACGAGGCATGATGATTGTCTATAGCTTATGACACTATTATAAGTTTAAATATTTAAAAGCAACTAACTTAAATTGTCACACATGATCATATAATGTGTTCACAAAAACTCATACAATATCCAAAAGATAAATAAATCATGAACAAATATCTCAATTATTATTAAGGCACATCCTATGTGTCTTCAACTTCAACTCCTTTCAAAGTCACGTACATGTATCATGCGTAAAAATGTTTTAGGTCAACATAATGTTGATGAATACATCTAAATTTTAAATAAAATATTTTGCTTTATTATCTGATATATTTTACTTAGAAATCATTTAAAATATTTGTTAACACGCAATTTCATATGTTGTAGAAACATCCATAATCACGACAATTTACAATATCACAACCACAACAATCACCAAATCACCACAATCACAAATATAGAAACAATAGAAACAATGAGATTCAAGCCCCGGAGAGCGAATCTAATGGTGGTGATACTAAGTTCAACCCATGGTCGTGGGGAATCTAGTCAGTAGTGGACCCCAATAGAAACTTGCGACACAAAGCGAGTAAACACATAGATACACATATATGCAACGATGGAGACTAGAAACAATAAAAACAATGAGCACGATAGACATAGTGACACATTGGCTTTGCATGTTATTTATTCAAATAAAAGACAATAGTAAACATGACACATGATACACCTCAAAAATATTTAATAACTAAAAAGGGAGAGAAATAGATCTACTTACCGGTTGCGAAGACATGAACCACGAGAATTATCGCACGAGAGGATTTGAATAAAATCTAAAACAATGATAATAATAATAATAATAATAATAATAATCACCCTAAAATATAAATAAACGAAATCCTAAATAAATGGATATTACATTAATTTTATAAAATTGAGTTCTCCTATTTGAGGACTTAGATTATATAAAATAATTACCTAGCATAATTTCCAAATCAATATATATATGGTGTGTTCTAAAGTGAACACTAGTGTATTTGTGAACTGAGTGAACAGATGTTTGTCATTTATTTACATCATCAAATCATAAAATATACTAGTGTACTTTGATCATCAAATACTGGTCATTGATTTACACTTATGTATTGATAATTAAGAGGGATGATTAGTTAACATAGTTCACTATCAAGGGGGTTGTCCACAAATAAACCTAAACACACACACATATATATAGGACAAAGATCCGTTAGGAACCACCCCTTATTGCGAGAACCGCGAGAACCAATGTGAACACAACAAAAAATGCCTAAAAATAGCTAAAAACACACACAATTTTTTTTTTTTTTGATTTTTTAAGGTTTTTTGGGGGTTTAGTTTTTAGCATTTTAGCTTGGGGGGTGGGGGGTTTAGGTTTTTGGGGGGTGGGGGAGGGGGGTTAGGTTTTTTTTTAGGTTTTTTGGGGGTTTTAGTTTTTAGCATTTAGCTTGGGGGCGGGGGGGGGGGGGGGGGGGGTTAGGTTTTTTTTTGGGGGGGGGGGTTGGGGTTTTTTTAGGTTTTTTTAGCTATTTTAGGTTGTGTTCACATTGGTTCTCGCGGTTCTCGCATGAACCTTACCCTATGTATATATATATATATAGGGTTAGGTTAACGTACAAATGCCCTTATCGTACATTACATACGCTACAATCTCAGCCCTCAGATCATCTTCCCGAATTGAAAATCGTATGTTTTTTTTTTTGTAACAATTTCGCATGTTGGTCTTTTAACATGCGATTTCATCAAAATTATCACATGCGAAATTGTTACAAAAAACCAACATGCTATTTCATCAAAATTATCACATGCGAAATTGTTACAAAAAAACAACATGCGATTTCATCAAAATTTATCACATGCGAAATTGTAACAAAAAAAACAACATGCGATTTTCAATGCGGGAAGATGATCTAACGGCTGAGATTGTAGCGTACGTAATGTACGATAAGGGCATTTGTACAGAACATTTTATGTATATATATATATATATATATATATATATATAGGATTAAGCTCAAGAGTGAACAACTTCTTGAGAGTGAACTGTGTGAACTAATCTTGACCCTTGATCATTTTTTAGATTAAAAGGGTAAGATTGACATTAAACAACTATGTTTAATTAAAATCCTTTAATTTTCTCCTCTCTTAACTCTCTCTCTCTCTCTATCTCTCCTTTCTAATTATTTCTCTATCATTTTTTATCTATAGATTTTGTTTTAATTTTAGCTTTAATATTGTTTTTCTTTTATTATCTATATATATCATAATATATTGTTTTTAACTTTTTATAATTTTCAATAAATATTGAAAATTTTCTCTGAGCTTGAAATTGTAATTATTTTTGGGCATTAACTTTTTTTTTTTTTGAATATGTGATGAAGTTATTTATTTTTGCATACTTGTGATATGTTTCGTTTTCATTAATTTCATAGTTTTTAGAGTTAATTGCCAAAATCGTCCATGAGGTTTGGGCATATTTTCAATTTTCGTCCAAAATGACACTTTTGTACCATTTTGCCCCCCACGTTTGTAACTTTTTTCCATTTTCATCTAAACCACTAACTTAGTTTATTTTTTCTGTTAAGTTAAAAGATATTTGGATGAAACTGGCAAATATAAACCATAGGGACGATTTTGGCAATTTACTCAAACTCTTTTTAATTTCTTTTATTTAATTAATTTTGTCACATATATAATAAAAAAAGAATATACATGCAATTTTTATATGAAAAAAATAATTGTTTTGTCACATATTTTTTATAATTTTTTATCCAACCACTAACTAAGTTAATTTTTTTCTATTAAGACGAAGGATGTTTTAAATTTTATAAATTAATACAGAAATTAATTTCTAATTGTTTATATAGACCAGTTTTATAAAAATAATGTACCGTTAATTTTTTTTCTATCAAACAACGTACTGTTATCAAAACTTAAAATTACCCACCAAATAGTAAGTATAATGTCATGAACCAAAAAATTCTTTACTCAAACCACTCAGAATAAATATTAGTTAGTTCCCCTCATAATCTTAATTAAATAAATATTTTATTTATGCCAAACATATTTCCTAAATGCTCAACACATTTAAAAAATATGTAACGTTTTACAATTTTTTTTATATATTTACAATTGATTAAATACTAAAAGTTGTAATCGATTGTTATGTGTTGCACGCCAATGATATTTATTCTATACATCTTTTTCTCTTAATAAAACTGATTTATATAACGATATATAAAATAAATATAAGTTTTAATTTTTGGTAACGGTACGTTGTTTGATGGGGGGCACTAGCTTTTGTTTTTCGTTAGGAGTGAATTTAAAAGAGTAGAAGACGAATTACAAACTTGGTACATATGATAATATCTGTTTATTTGACATTTTTCTATAAGGTCACAAGCATTTTAGTTTTATAAAAATTAGAGGTTTAAGTAGATTTATTTTTATAAACTGATATATATAAACAATTAGAAATTAATTTCTGTATTAATTTATAAAATTTAAAACATTATTCGCCTTAATAGAAAAAAATTAACTTAATTAGTAGTTGGATGAAAATTTATAAAAAATATGTGACAAAACTATTATTTTTTTCATATAAAATTGCATGTATATTCTTTTTTATTATATATGTGACAAAATTAATTAAATAAAAGAAATTAAAAAGAGTTTGAGTAAATTGCCAAAATCGTCTCTGTGGTTTATATTTGCCAGTTTCATCCAAATATCATTCAACTTAACAGAAAAAATTAACCAAGTTAGTGGTTTGGATGAAAATGGCAAAAAGTTACAAACGTGGGTGGGGGGGGTGGTACAAAAGTGTCATTTTGGACGAAAATGGCAAATATGCCCAAACCTCGGGGACGATTTTGGCAATTAACTCTAGTTTTTATATGAATTTACTCATGCGCATGCATAATATACTATATGTTTTTAATATACACATATGTCACCATTTTTTAATATAATACACTGATGTAAAAAAGACTGTACACATGTGTATAAACTAGCAGTTGTGTATCTTATATAACCTGATAGTTAGCGAGACTGTACACATGTGTATAAACTAACAGTTGTGTATCTTGTATAAACTGATAGTTAGCGAGACTGTATACATGTGTATAAACTAAAATCTGTATATCTTGTATAAACTAATACTAGCGAGACTGTACACATGTGTATACACTTACAGCTGTGTATCTTGTATATACGGAAACTAGCAAGATTTTAGGGATTTTGATTATATTGTTTAATAAATGCAATTTACAAAAGACGCAAATACCCTTATGTCAATTAATTTAAAGGGAGGTTACAACATTATAATTACAATCTTGCCATTGTTTAAAAATCTTTATATGATGTCACTACTACAAATTACACCTATCTTGACACGCGAACAATGACACGCGCTCATTTTATGACATTTAGAAGCGTGTGTCAAGAAAAAAATGTCATGGTTTGAAAAATTCAATAAATTTATGACACCCTTTTTTGTGTGTCACCTTTTTAGTGTCATAAAAGAAAAATAAGACCATTTTATGACATTCCAAAGTGAGTGTCAAGAAAAAAATGCCATGGTTTACATAATCTAACAAATTTATAACACACCTTTGTTGTGTCATCCTTTTAACGTCATAAAAAAGAAACAATACCATTTTTTGACATTCTAAAACGTGTGTCAAGAAAAAAATGTCATGGTTATAAAAAGGCATGTTGGAAATCGCATGTTGGTATTTTTGATGAAATCGCATGTGGGGTTTTTTGTACCAATTTTGCATGTTGGTAAATAGGATGAAATCGCATGTTGGTATATAAAGCAATTTCGCATGTTGGTTTTTCCAGCAAAATCGCATGTTCAAGAGTGAATTCGCACCATATCGTACGGCTGGGATGAGCACGTACATTTTGTACGATAAGAGCTATTGTACGTTAACCTGCCCCCTCCCCCCATCTCTATATATATATATATTTCAAAAAATAAGGACTAAAAGCTAACTTATTTTTAGGTAACCTAGCCTTGCCTACGCATGAACATTACGACCCGCATCCCTCTTCAAAAGGGGGGAGGGGGGTAAACTCTCAAATTCAATTATTCCTAAAAAAATTGGTAAAATTAACGCTACGAAGCGAACAAAACAAGGGGGTCGAGGCACCCCATGCCCCAATGAAGCTTCACCCCGTATGTACACACATAAATTATTATTTTTTGTTTTAATTTTATATTTTCTTGTTAAAAAAATATAAATACAAATAACAGTTGAATTTTATGTAATTTTTTGGATTTAAACAAAACAATTTTAAAATGTGACTACACAAACTGGTTTACAAACCGAAACTAAATCAAAACAGGTCTACAAGGTTTTGCTTTAAACCTACCAAAACCAGTTCATCCCCCAATCCGCTTTCACCACAAGATGATCAGATCCAGCTCCCAAATCGATTTGTGCACCTCCAATAAGATTTATATACTGAGCATTGTTATCAATGATTCATCCAACCCAATATACCCTTTAAGATGTAAAGTAACCCAATAAAGTTCATCATGGTCCATTGTAATCTATAATGACTATTGAGGCCAATATGACTGTTGATATATATATATATATAGTGGAGAGTTCAAATGAGAATACATTATTTATAAGAAGAAAAAAGAAGAAATTTCAACCAATAGAAATGCTCCATTAGACTTCATTTAATATTTGTACTTAATGTAACTATAAGGGTATATTGGTAAACTTACATACATCATTAATTGGTAGTTTCATCTTTAATAACTAACTATATTAAATTTGTAACTTATTTTTAATATATATATTTTTCTCAAAAAATAAAAATAAAAATTCATTTATAGTGTAGGATAAATACGAGGCTTGTAGGATAAATTACGAGTTGTGTATAATAAATTTCAATATGTGTAGGATAAAATTCGAAATGTGTAGGATAACTTTTGATGTGTGTAGGCAATTTTTTTTAGTGTGGAGGATGATAGTCTTAATGACTAATTAATTAGTCAAACATAATAATAAATGAGATGAGAAAAAACTATTTAGTGTTTTACCATTGTACCCTTTTGTTCTTTTTATTCTTAATAAAATTTTCTTCTCAAATGAACATTTCCCTATATATATATATATATATATGGCTTGGCTATACAAGAAACCCCATCTTTTTTAAAAAACTATGCAAACCCAATACCATCCATTGATTATGTTTCATCACACTTGATCAATGGCTCTCATAATTTTGGTAACAATTAGATTTAAAAGAAATGTAATAATACACATTAGTCAACTAGAAGGGCATTTTGGGTAGCATATTCCTTCTCTTTCCACTGTCTAGTCCTCTCATCTTTAATGCACCTCTCTTTCTCTCTCTTCATATCCAATTCAAAATCAAAATCAAAATCTCAGCTCTCTCAATTCCCTCTTTCCCTTCTCTCTACACAACACTTACAACCTGCAAGCCTAAAGAGAGAGTGAGAGCCGTGAGAGAGAGTACCAGAGAAATCGAAAGAGAAAGAGAGGTCCAGAGAAATCGAAAGAGAGAGAGAAAACTGGTGGGTTTCCAGCCACCCACGGCAGCAGCAGCGCTGTGGCGGTGGTGTTGTTGACCGTTATGGTTGGGGCAGGGGAGGCGGTAGATGCATGATGAGTGAGGCACGATGGTGGTTGGTGGAAGGTGGTGGCTGGTTCATTCTGGGTTGTTGGTAGTTAATAGCGGCAACAGTGGGTGGTTGTAGAAGGTGGTGGAGGGTGGGTGGTTGGTGGCGCCGGAGTTCGAAACGTCGTCGGAGTCAAGATCTAGTAATGGTTAATGTTCTCTCTCCCTCTCCTCTCCTCTGTCTTCAATCAAGATCTAGTAATGGTTAATGTTCATGTATTTTAAATAAATCAAAAACTTTAGGATGAGATTTTTGAACGGGATTTTTTGTTGGTTTGGTTGCTTGTTTGGGGATTTTGATCTTAACAATAATTTTTTTTTTGTTGGTTTGGTTGCTGGTTTAGCCTTTTGATCTGAACAGTAAGTGTTTTTTTGTTGGGTTGTTTGATTTACAGAAACAGACCCATAACATGTGTTAAGCACCTGTTAGAATAATATACAACGTGTGTTGATTTACAGAAACAGATCCATAAAGATATTCAATTGACAAGCTGGATGGATTCGGGGATATTGAATAAGTCAAATCTTTTGGGAAAGAAGTTTTCGTTTGTTTATAACATGTGTTAGTGGTTCATGCTGTAACAGATCCATAAAGAAGTTTTCATGCTGTAACAAGTTTTCGTTCATTTATAACATGTTTAGCACATTTTGGAATGTATAACATGTGTTAAGCCTCTGTTATAATCTTTTTGTAACCTGACATGTATTTATGTATAAGCTAGTGGTTTACAAAACACCATGATGTGTATATACTGATCTAACATGTGTTACAATTTGTCTGTTTGGAACATGTAATTGATTAACATGTGACAAGGGTGAAAACAGTCGACGGGGGGATGAGTTTAATGGTGAGCTTAGTTAATATCGTAATCTTGTTGTAACCCCACTTGTATACATATGATAACATGTAAGCATCCATTATAACCCGACTTGTATTCATGTATATCAAAAGTGGTTTGCAAAAACACCATGATGTGCATATACTGATCGTAACATGTGTACAAGTTAATATGGAACATACAAGTTAATATTGTAACACCGTATACCTGGGATAACATGTGTTAAGGCTCTGTTATAATTTTGGTTTAACCCAACATTGTGTCATGTATAAGGTAGTGGTTTCTAAAACACTATTAACTTGTATAATCTTGGAACATACAAGTTAATATTGTAACACCGTAACCCGACTTGTATTCATGTATATGAAAGTAACATCCTTTGGGAAAGAAGTCTTCGTTCATTTATAACATGTGTTGGTGGTTCAAGCTGTAACAGAACACCATGATGTAACCTGACATGTGTTCATGTATAACATGTGTTAAGCCCCTGTTAGAATGATATATAACGTGGGAAAGAACTCTTCGTTCGTTTATAACATGTGTTTGTTTTGCACATTTTGGAATGTATAACATGTGTTAAGCCTCTGTTATAATCTTTTTGTAACCTGACATATATTCATGTATAAGCTAGGGGTTTACAAAACACCATGATGTGTATATACTGATCTAACATGTGTTACAATTTGTCTGTTCGGAACATGTAATTGCTTAACATGTGACAAGGGTGAAAACAGTCGACAGGGGCGATGAGTTTAATGGTGAGCTTAGTTAATATCGTAATCTTGTTGTAACCCCACTTGTATACATATGATAACATGTAAGCATCCATTATAACCCGACTTGTATTCATGTATATGAAAGTGGTGTGCAAGTTAATATGTGTACAAGTTAATATGGAACATACAAGTTAATATTGTATAACGTGTGTTAAGCCTCTATTATAACGTGTGTTAAGACTTCCAGAATGGATGCATAAACTCCAATAGTAACTTAATAACATAGTATACCTGATATAACGTGTGTTAAGCCTCTTTTATAACGTGTGTTAAGACTTCCAGAATGTGTTAAGTCCATACCGTTTTAACATCATGTACTAGACAAAACAAAATAAGAGTCTCACATTACATATTACTAGTAAACGAAAATACATAGCACTAAGAAAATGGCGGAGCTTCCTTTGAAAATCTGCCTTAGCTTTTCAGCGGCTACCTTTGCTGCCTTAGCTTTTCAGCGGCTACCCTTGCTTTATTGTTTGGGTCGGTCTTGAAACGGTTTGTAAACATGTGGGTGTGCGTATGCCAGGGAAGTTATAAAAATGTGTTTTCATGTCACACGTAACACGTGTTACGTTGTACATGGGTTTCATGTCACATGTAACACATGCATGTCCGAGAAGTTCAAACTATAACACGTGTTAGTTGTGTTGTGCTGCAACATAAACATGGTCATGATCCTTGAGTATTTGATCCACGTTTGACGAAACCAACGGTCCCGAGAATTGGATCTTATATCCCTTGTATCCATCACCGTCCTAATAAACAAAAAGATAAGATAACCGTTAAGTCGTTAACCAGACATAAATATTAACACATTCATAGCCAGAAAATCTTTTTTCTCAAATAACATCACAAAAACAGTTACTATGGTTTAGCTGTGAAACAGGAGATTAACACATGTTATGGGTCTGTTTATGTACTATAACGCACAAAAACAGTTACTATTCAGATCAAAAGCCCAAAACAAAGCAACCTAACCAACAAAAAACAGTTACTATTCAGATCAAAAAGCACCAAACAAGGCAACCAAACCAACAAAAAAACAGTTACTGTTCAGATCAAAATCCCCAAACCATCAAACACATTTTTTTAACACAAAAATAACTAATCCATGGATCAAAATCAAACGAGTTTGAAACCAAAACAAGTAATCCATGAATCAAAATCAAAATTTATAAACACCAGGAGAATGAAAACCAAACTAAAATCAATAGTATTGAAATTTATTACCTATAAACGTCATTTTTTTTTTGAAACAATAATCAATGGTATTGAAAAATAATTAATCTTTTGGCAACATTCTTAATTCTGGAAAAAATAAAACCAATTGTGAAGAACGAAAATCAAAGTAAATGACAATTAAAAATCAAAACCAACTTATTATTGACAGGATCTTGATTCTTCGACAGTATCTTGGTTCTTCGATTTCTTTTAAGAAATTAACATGTAAAGTTGAATTAGGGGTGTAAAAAAGAAAAAAAAAACTCGAACCCATAAAAAAAAGGATGAAAAACCTTGATCATTCTTGTCCTCGTCAGTAGGGAACTCGTTGTGAATGACGTTCCCGTCAGTGGGGATCTTTAAATGGAGGTTTTGAAATGGTGGATCTTGAAACCGAAATGAAGTTCATGGAAATGGATATTGGGTAGAACTTGAAACAGATATGAAGTTAATGGAAAATGGAGGTTTTGAAAGGGTGGATCTTGAAACACAGAGATGAAGTTAATGAAAAAATGGAGGTTTTGAATGGTGGATCTTGGGTTTTGAAAGTAGATTTGGATGTGATGGGTATTAATTATTGTCAAATCAAATAGGGGAATATATCTAAGATAGATGTGAAAATACCATAATGCCCTCAAGGACAAAAAGAATATGATATTTACTATGGACACGTGGGAAAATCTAGACCATGCATTGGGTTTGCAAAGTTTTCTAAAATTCAATGGTTTTTTATAGAGCATTACCCTATATATATATAGTACGGTTGGCTATAACATAGTCTACTCTTTTAAGATGTAATGCGGTGCAATAAAGTCCATTATGGCCCACTGAGAGCTATATTAATAACCTCCACTATCGTCCATTAAGACATGCATTTTCTATTATTGCCCATTTGCATCTAATAGGCTTGCCTTAACCTAGCCAGGGGCAGAATCAATGTAATGTTAGCCGTAGCACGGGCTACGGCTCAAGTCCATATTCGTAATGTATTTTATTTTTTATTTTTTTCGGTTTTATACAAAGGATACCCCTAAATTAATACAAGAATACCCCTAAGACTACACGGTGTGGGCGTTCAAAAATAGCGTTGTTGTTGTTGAACGTCGTTCACACCGTCCCGTCCACGACATTACCACAACATTATTGATTAGGCCGGAGAATCTCTACCGTCGTGGAAGAGTTTTTGGCATCGACATGGCACATGGTTAAGGTTTTAATTTTTTTTTTTTTGAAAAATCGCAGCTTTTTCTTTAAGGTTTTAATTTTTTTTTATTTATACACATGTGTATATTGTTAATCTTTTAACTATACACATATGTATATTGTCAATTATACATATATGTATATATACTTGTTTAAATTTGAAAAATTAGTGTTATAAACCCTAAACCTTAACCCCTAACCCCTAAACCCTAAAGCTAAACCTTAATTCTAAACCCTAAACCTAAAACCCTAAAGCTAAACCCTAATACTAAACCCTAATTCTAAACCCTAAAACTAAACCCTAATGCTAAACCCTAATGCTAAACCCTAAAGCTAAAGCTAAACCCTTAATGCTAAACCCTAAAGCTAAACCCAAAAGCTAAAGCTAAACCCTAATGCTAAACCCAAAAGCTAAACCCTAATGCTAAACCCTAAATACTATTGCTAAACCCTAATACTAAACCCTAAAGCTAAACCCTAAATACTAATGCTAAACCCTAAATACTATTGCTAAACCTTAAATAACACTTATTTTTCAATTTTAAACATCTATATACATATATGTATATTTGACAATATACACATATATATAGTTAAAAGATTAACAATATACACATGTGTATAAATACCAAAAAAAAATTAAAAAAAAATATTAAAACCTTAAAGAAAAAGCTGCGATTTTTCAAAAAAATAAAATAAATAAATAATGTTTTGCATTTTTTTTTCATATTTTTTTGCATTTTTTTGCTTAGGGAAAATGTGTGGTACAGAATGCTTCTCAAGTTTCTCAATTAGTCTACTACTTCTCACATGATCCTTATCACATATATATATATATATATATATATATATATATGTTTCCATAATTATTAAACAAGATTAATTCTTATAAATACCAATTTAATGGGTTATAACATTTTGTAAATGCCAAAAGTTAGTTAAATTCATTAAATTCATCTACTAACTTTATAAATAAGATTTAACATTTATCACATATTTTTATTTAAAATAATAAATTTTATAAAGGAGATTTATTTATTTAACGATTCCATAAATCCTTTAATAAGATAATTATCTATAATTAAAAAAAGTTATATAAAAGTCTACAAGATAAATACAAAATTCTAAAAATATTTTTACTGATTTATTTATGATTATCTTTTATTTTAATTGATTTATCTAATGATTAAAAAAAATAATCCACCAGAAATCAAATTGTTGTCTAAAAATCCTCAAAAATTACACAAAATAAACTAATATGATATATAACAGTATTCTACTTTCAATTTCATCAAAACACAGATCTAACCCTAAAAGTCCCAAATTCTATGGATCTAAATCTTGTTCAAGGAATTTCAAGGTATGCGCGCAGACGGCCATACCTAGACTTAGCAAAACAACACTCAGCTATCACTAGAGCATGCGCACAAGCTCTTATTGGTGAACACGGTGATAGCTAATACGAGTACAAAAAGTATGGATGACAGGTGTTGCAGCCAATCTGCGTGGGCTAGTCCCTGGCCAAACAACTCCCACGATCATCAATCGTGCAGGAGACAAGAAGTACAAAAGAACAGTGACGTCACTGCTCTATGATCTCCACTCACAACTGATAACAGGCTCGACAATAAGGACAATTGTCAGGCCACGTGGCTCCAATTACCGTGCGCCAACTTCCCAATCCTCTGCAAACACTAATGGTCGTGTCAGAGACAAACAAGATATTGCTTGATGGCGACGTCTGGCCCAAGGCCCATCAGCCCATCTCCTTCTACACACTCTTCGGATATATATACTAGCCTTAAACCACAGGTTCAAGGATCAACTCTCTCACTCATAACACACATTCGTTTATTGTTCTTAAACAATACTTATTCTTACGCCGGATGGTGGTTACAAAGATAACCCCCCACCTCTCCTCATTGTAACAAGTGTCACGGTGTATTGTTTTGGATATTGCCTCCCTAGCCATTGATCGATGAAAGATTAACGATTAACCTTCTTGACGAAACCATTCCCTCAAGGATAAACCCGATGATTTAGACTTGGTGTTTCTTCACGAGTAAATCAAGATCAGGTGACACTTCATGGGACCTCATTGTCAAAGTATGATCTATCGGTAATGAGAGGATACCATTTTCACCCATGCTTTTTGGTTGTTGGCATGAGGACTATTTGTAACAAATATCTATCGATAGTTCTGTCCTTAATTAACTGAACCGAATTAACCGAAAATCAGTTTACGAATATTTTTTGTATTATCGGTTAATCGAAATTAACCGACCGAACCAGATCATTTAAATCTTCATATATTTCTAGCTTTTATACATTTGTCATGTTTTATATTTTCATTTCATGTGTTTATACCTCCATTTTATTTATTTATATATTCAATTCATGTATTTATAAACAAAAGATTTTACAATGGATAACACATATCCCTTATTAATTTTGTTTTATTATATACACTATAGATATAGATATATTTAATCTTGACCGGTGTTTGGTTTGGTTATTAACGGAATCAAACCGAAAACTGACAAATTAACCGAATAAACTGAACTAATTGACCAACGACTTCGGTTACGGTCACATATAATGCTAATAACTGAATTGAGTCGAACCGTGCACACCTCTAATAATGTCTAATATATAAAATATAGGTAGATCAGTGTGTGTAGTCTGTGAAAAAATTTATCTACCGGACTAAGCTAACATTGAATCCGTCATGTGGGGTAATACAATTTGCATTCTTGTTGGAATTCGTGGTTAAAGAATTCAGATACTCCGATCATTGTCACACATCTTGGTCATGTGGGACAATACTTCTCTCGGATTCATATATTGGTAGGGACTTGATGATGTGAAATGTCACTGCTGAAGACTTTAAAATTTCCACAAAGCAAAAGCCAAAGACATAGGTTCTGTTTGTTTTTTACTAAAAGCTCTTCCTGATGACTTTTGTCTGCACCGCGCAGACGCGGGCAGACATTTTATTTTGCAGACCGTTTGTTTCCTTGAAGTGCTTTTTAACAAAAAGGTCTTCAAGACCTCTGCCTCAAACAGATGTGGCCTCATGTCTTCAAAGGTCTTCACAACCTCTTCTACCCTTTCCTGCTACACCATTCTTCTTCCACACCTCCACCCCCACATCCCGTCACCACCTCCGCCACCACCGCCACCTGATACATCACCACCCCCATCATCGGAGAGAGAGACCGTAGAGAGAGAGAGAGGGAACCGTAGAGAGAGAGAGAAGAGCGGTGAGAGAGAGATACCGTAGAGACTAGAGAGAGATGGAGCAGCAGGAGACCATCATCATCATCGGAGACCATCATCATCATCGAACAAAAAACCCTAATCGAACTCTGCTACACACCGAACAAAACCCCCAAATCGATCTCGGACTCTGCTACACACCGAACAAACCCAAATCGAACTCTGACGGTGGTGGCGGTGGGTTTGCGGTGGTGGCGATGAAGGCAGAGAGAGAGAGATCCAGGGAGGTTTGGTTCTGTTTTTGTGTTTGTGTGTGTCTACAGTCTGAAGAGGTTTATATAAAATAAAAAAACAAACCCTCTTTTTCTTGCAGACTGCAGACCTTTGGTCCACCTCTTCTTCTGCAGATGCCTACAGATGTGGTCCGCAGACTGCAGACTTTTTCCCACAGAAAAAACAAACAGCACCATAGTGTTGGTGCGCCATTGTCAATATCTAATAATTCCCAAACCCATGGCAGACCCACATAGAGCGGGTCGGGTCATCGGACCCTGATGTTTTTAAAAAAATTGGTACATTTAGTATATTAAATTTTATAAGGACTATGTAAATACAATTAAGTAAACACCATAGAGAGAAAAAAAATGTTT